>CM035812.1:68704517-69304517 GCA_020458035.1 Magallana ariakensis | reverse complement strand
CTCTCCTCTCTCTCTCTCTCTCTCTCTCTCTCTCTCTCTCTCTCTTAAATAGCATTGTTAATATTTATGTAATAATACTATGTATTAAATGTAGTACAATATTCTATCACATGCATTTGAAAATTCATTATTTCTTGAAGAAAGGAAGAATTATCAAATATTACAAGAATGCAGTCTCATTATTCATGTGTTGGATGAAAATTAAAATTTTATCAGAACCTTCCATTTCTTAACCATCAATTCACAAAGCACTGATAAAATAATCATCAATATTTCTCTGAATAATTATAAATGAAACTAAAAGAACAGAAAAACACATCTATTATCTCCCTAATAACCCCTCTCGAGCTTTCCACTTCCAAACAACATAATTGGAAAGTAATCCTTGAAATTTTATCTGATCTGTCAGTGAAGATTTCTAAATCTATCCCAAGTCAAAAGCAGAATTGAAATAATCCACAGAAACTTTATATAAATAGGTTTTTATTTTTGTTTGATGAATAGAATAACAGGAGCAAAAGTTCATAAACCTGTTGATCCGAGGTCGTAGAGGTTAAATCTAATCTATCACTGTATTAACCCTCATCACCTAACTGTCAGCCGGCATACATGGTCACACATCCTTCAAGGTCAATTCCACATCTACTAAAATTTTTTTTACCTTAATGCCATTTTTGAAAAAAAAAGTATTTTCTTAAACTTGAGTTCTTAAAATTAAGAAAATTAAGGAACAAAGAACTATGGTAAACATAAGCTGGCGAAAATACTACATGTATTATAACATGCTTTTCCTATTCTAAATTTTGGCATCAAGGCGATTCTATAAATATACTGCTCCTAAGAATAGTTGCATCCAGAAATCAGAAAACATCAATTTTTCTAGCAGATACAGGCAAACTCCATTAATGTTCCTCTACAGTTAAAGCTCATATGCTGACCACTTATTTATCATGCTTGAGAATTCCAGAATACAATATGACTCAATACATGAAATGTATTTATACAAAGAGTTATTTACATTCAATGACTTATTTTTTATTGCACAGAATCAAAATTAGAAAGCCTTAAAAGCAACTCTCTCCCTCTCTTTGTCTCACTCTTCAAATCTCAATATAGAATTCATCCTGATATAAGAAATTCTATAATTGTCAACATTCAAAAAGAAATGCAAGTTGTACCTTACCTTAGCATATAAAGATTAGAGCTAAATAATCACAGAGGGGCCTTTACATGAAGATACTGGTCAGATATTTTCAATCATTTAACGAGGATTTCATTCTACTACAAGATTCATGATGACCCTCAGGGCATGATTTATTTTTAAACAGCTAGGACAGCTAGCTAAAATAATGTTGCCATGCAACACGGACAAAAGCATGTACATTTCATTTCTGAACTTAAATTTCTCAAAAGTTAATTGTGACAGTTTCACTATATATTGAAAATCAAAATATTTTAGATTTGAAAAAGATATATATTAATATGATTTTCTGCAACAAAAACATTTTGATAATAAAAATTAAGAGTGTGATACTAATTGACAATGAAACATCCTTAATTAACTGGTAATTCAACTAACATGTCAAAATTAAAAAAATAACGATTTTAGAGTTAAACCAAGAACATCCCTTAGAGATTAGGCACTACTTGTACATATACATGTATTGTACGTAATTCGTCTTTTCTAGCCATTAATCTAAACACATGGCTCAATGCATTTGACCTTCAGGAAAACAAATACAAGCTACAAAAATAAACAGAAGAAATACTTAGGCGTATTTTTATGAAACAAAGAAACAATAATCTGAGCACCAAGGTTTCCCAATAAATATCAATCAATATGAAGAGAGGTAGAAATCATGGGTCTTAATTCTTTGCACATAAAACGTGTGCTGAATGGACGACTTGGTGATGGAATTTTGGCAGATCTATAAAACGAAGAAGGATGAGGGCACAAAGTCGCGATGAATGATTGGCTATACCTCCTAACAAAGAGTTCAACGCCAAGGCGATAAGTGACCTTCATCTTAAATCGGTGACCGATGTCGCTGTAAAACATAGGACACAAACATGCCAGGGATTTTAATGATGGTCATTAGTATAATAAATGTACTATAATTAACAATATGAGAGTTGTTGGCAGAGTACATCATAATCTTACTGTCAACAACCGTTTCAATCTCTACTGGAATGTACAGTAACTAATATAAATCAACTTCTTGCATCGTTCTTCTCTGTCATTTAATTAATTATTTTTAGTACTGTTACTCTACATTACCAATCTACCTGTCAATATGCAACTTTTTAAGAAAGGGTGTCCCTTCACTATTGAGACTTTGAAAAAAGATGAATCATGCAGTAAAACTTTTGAACAATAAAAAGGCTTTAAAATGTAGTGTGATATTGTAAAATCTTACATGAATGATGAGTGCCCTTATTTTCAATGTCATAAATTTTTGTTGTAAATTACATCTTTTTAGATTACTAAATTAAGTCTAATACAACAAAATTTAATGTACATACTTGTACAAAAATTTATGGTTTAGTATATGCTGTAACTTTATTTATGCAAAAATTATATATTAACTTTATGCTACAACTCTTGCATAATCTAACAATTTACAAAGAGTTTTTATTCATTTATAAAAATATATGGCATAAGAGCTTTATACATGTACTACAGTTTGTGTATTATGCAACAAATTAAGATAAAATAATTAAAAACAATAAAAAAGGTTATGGTACAGCTTGAAGTTGTAATTTTTGTCTTTGCATAATATTCACAAAATATATTAATATGCATTAATGAAAATGTAAAGTATAGATTTTTGCTGTTAATCATTAATTATCCATAAGTTTTGTAAATTTAATGAAAAGAGAACATTTAGCGTTTTGCAATTTACTTACATGTACATGGTGCACATACTCGCTGAAACTCACAATTCGTTTTCTGATTGACCCTGCACTCGTTTGTCTATACATTGTTCACAGTCTAAAACATCCCACACTTTAGGAATCATAGAAAAATTCAATAACTTCCATCTTTTTGATAACTGTTACAATTCTTTTCACTTCTTGAATTCTCATCACTTTTAATCTCAATCGTCAAGCTTCCATTTTATCCCCATTGTTTTACAGGACAAGAAAAAAAAAAGAGTAAACCTCATCATAATTCATCAATAAAGCCCAGTCGGGCACCTGTTCCAAACCCGCCAAATCCTAAATACAATCTTTTCTGACCAATAATATTGTTCCTATAGGCAAGAGTGTTTTATGCAATATGAATTTTTTGGCAGACATTAGCAGTTAGTGTCCCGGGGTCAATTTCCACTTTGCGATCAGAGATGCTGCTCAGCTAACTGGGGGAGCAAGCAGGGAGATAGAAAGGGTTCAATAATACCATAGTTTTTTCCCTGACAAATCTGGAACTCTATCAAAATCTTGTCCTAACATCCTCTAATCAGATTCTTACTCATGTTGTACCCTTGAGAGATAAAATGCTGCCGTTCAATAATCAAATGTAAATCTATATCCCTATGTACTACAGAATTTTAACCTTCAATGACTTTATTATTTTCTAAATGATTCATCGGTTGGTCCACAAATAATGTATTGAACAGAAATTCTGGGAAAACTCCTGCATCCATGAAGTAGTCATCAAACAATTTAAGTCATCTTGCTTTATGACAAATTGAGAATCATATTTTACATGTACCAGTACATAGACAATGAACTGTAATATTTTGATGGTTTTTGCTAGAATAATTTAAGCTTCAGTTTTAGATTCTACAAAAACCCCTTTAAATTTTTTTTTATCATAATTGAACAAATAGCCAACAGCACTTGGGATAATGTTTTGGTTTATAGTTCGAACTCTATAAATAATTCTGCAGCTGTTTTTTCCAAGAGGAGACGTGTCCTAAAATATCTCTGACATCTGATCAACTTTCCAATTCCTGCTTCTAATTGATTTTCCTTATCACACACTAGAACTGCCATTATCTCGTCTTGAAGCTACTTTGTTAATGCTCCTTGTGAAAAATATAAATAAGGTTCTTCCCCTGGATAATAGTAGAGGAAACTGAGTAAATGCTGCCATCAGATACTACCTTAATAAAATAGCACTGGGCCTGGGCCTCATGCAATACACATCCTGTGTTGCACTAGTTTTATTGCTTTTTCTTAACAACACAAGTGACAAGTGTTAGATATACTGGTATATGGTTCAATTATCACTAAATAACACCATATCAAGGAATTAAAAAAGCTTATTATCTGGTTATTTTTGGACCACACAATCTGAAATCCCCAATACATTTTAAGGACTTAAACATTATGCAACCTGATGCCTAGAAATCCAAGACTAAATGACTGATGAAAAGATAGAAATAAATTCATTTATATTTCATGTCAAAATTAAAACCTTTCACTTCTGGAACAAAATCTTAAGTATATCAGGCAGATTAAATGTCATTTAAGGCACATTATGGACAAGAAAACTAATATAGGGGTTCCTCAAATTACATCCATGCTCTACTGATGTGATTCAATTCAATCAAGATTCATTAAGAGTAGCATTGAATATTGTCATTTTACTTCCATTACCTGTGGCTCAGGTGGATGCAGACATAAGAATCCACTGATCCGCCGGCTCATCGGATAAATCCAAAACTGGATTAGATGGCTGATCCTGCTTATATTGTTCACTTCATTGGGTCACAACGTAAATAATTACATAAATCACTGTTTGTTTCATGCACACTATTAGCAAGACGAGAGCTTTTAAATAAACAATAAGCATATATGCCAGCTTTTTTAACAGTGTCAGAGAGCTATCATAATAGATCTTTAAACTGCACACAATGGGTCAATCAAACATAGAGAATAAAGTGCGAACAAAAGAGAAAATGAAAGGAGAGACAATGGTCAGTGTCGCAGATGATTGGTGACCAAAAAAACAATCAGAAATGCACAATCACAGATGTCGTAGACCGCATCGCATTTATTGGTCTAGACGCGAGAGTAAGGGCCTGCACAGTCCAGCACAACTGCCCACAAATCAACCAACAGCACAGAACAGCTAACTATCAGATCATTAACTTAAACAGTAATTATCAATAACTTGTTTCCCGTTTCCTTACCATGTCCAAAAAAATTGATGACATCCCATATTTCCAATATAATTAATATTTAGAACCATATTTTCTCCATTAAAGCTACATTAACATGATGACTCAATTCCCCTATATAGCTTAATTTCCAATACAACAGATAATCAATATATATACATCCCAATAAAACTGCACATTGAAAACTCCAAAATCATAAAACAAGAAATTCAACCAGAGCCAGTACACGTGTAGTTATTTCTTACTAACATGATTGGTAACTTTGAATTCATTTAAGAAATAAACAGCAATTTAAAAAGTTCACTGGGATATGAACATGGTTGATCACGTACCCACCGAGTTCACATCCCAGTGAACTTTTTAACTTTGTTGTTTATTACTTATATTTACGTTTGAGAATGGCAAATCGTACAGAATCATTGATATAACGGTGTTTTTATGTTTACACTATTGCAACCGTCAAGCGCGTGCGGTTATCATTGTGACGTCATGAAAAAGTTCACACAGAATTGAATGTTTTCGCTATTCTATAGGTTTATATAAGGAAGCATATTTGCAAATGTAAATATTGTTAGACATACCATCAAAACTTCAGAAAATCTTAGAGAAGTCCTGATCCTCTTGTTGGTACTGTTTCTTTTATCGATGACTTCATTTTGAACAGTTACATACTCAAGAGGACTTTAAAATCTATTTAGGAATCATCTGTCATGGGGCCTTTTAGTATGTAAATTGAATATTTGACACCTTTTTGTGTGTTATTTCAATAGTTAGTTCTATAGAACATTATATTCTCCTTGCTCTGTATCATGCCTTCTGATTGGAGTTGTCAATCGTAAATCCGTGCAAACAAAAAAATCACAAAAGTACAAAATACAGCTCAAGATCATCTAAACCTACAACTATTCATTTTGCAACATTATTCAATAACAATATGTTGTTGGACTTTTTCAATGGATACCTGCATTTTGGTTTTACAAGTTACAAACCTAATACACAAGATAACCAAGAATAAACATTTTTTCTACTAGCTTCCCTTTAACTTTAATACAAAATAACTTCTTTAATCTTTACTCAAAAGATTTGATAACATTTAGCCACTCAAGGATCTCATAAAACGTCATTTGTAACTCAGACATGCTTTGCAAATTTCAATTCTGGAAAAAAAAACTATATATGTACTGCAAACAATTTGACCTGATCTCTCCCTATCTTCTTTATTGTAATTACATGTGCTTGTAAATGATGATTATGGAAACTAATATTGCAGAGGAATTTTCATAAAATGTTGCTTTTTGAGCCTGAATCAATATTTACTAAGGAAAACATGTCTAATGCTCTTCAGACAAAAAAGGAGGCCCATAATATAGTGGTATAAGTAATATGCAAATCAATAAAAAAACTACATGTACCATCAGTCATGGTTGAAGGATTAGGGCAGCTGCATTCTTGTGTCATGCCTGGCTAAAGACGAGGTCATTGACCACCAGTAAACTACAGCAGTGTCCAGTAATGTCGCAATCTCACAGAAAACATCTAGGGACTGACAGAATCTCATCATATAATTCACTCTGTGTGCACCAGGCCAAGTAACAGTGGTCAATTAAAAAAGACATGGCTAGTCTCTCTCTCTCTCTCTCTCTCTCTCTCTCTCTCTACCTCTTTCAGCTATACAATAATACAATATGTTTATTCACCAATCAAGGGCCCTCGGGTGGGCATATGCACTAAAACAATAAAACAACATGATTATAACAAATAATACAGCTACAAAAAAAATTCATTTTATCCTATGTAGTACACACTTTTGACCCATATTGGAGAGCTGGACTCATCACTTGAGGGTATCTTACTCATGAAAACAAAATTTACAAACTTCAATCATCTATTTAAAGTTATTAGAGTTAAAAATTCTATAGATTCAACAAAATATTGGCACTTCGTGCATGTTACAATCACTGAGTAATTCATCAATAAGGAAAAAGGTAAATATGAACTGCACATTCATATAGGTGTAATTATTCAACAACTTGATAGACACTAACAAACATAAATAATGTAATACGCTGATCAATTCTACGTCCATTTGAAACACGTACTCAATAAATCAATTATACACTTCACAAGAGACAAAAAGTTAAATAGCGATTTTATGACAAATCAAGAATTTGGTTAATTCGTAGGCATGTGTATTACAAAGTTCACCACTAGGTGTCAGTCAGTGACTTACACCCGAATGAATCAAACGATAATATTTAAATTTGACTCTAGATTTTCATTTCCCCGTTCTTATAGGTGATCATCCCCTTTATAATGACAATAATGCTTTATTTATAATAATAGCAACTACAATGTAATTGATTCAAAGATCTGGATAAATAAATAGTCAAAGCGATTTAATTCTGTTGTTGGAAGTTGTTAAGTCAGTTACATATTAGAAGTGGGAGTTTTGATTGCTTAGATAACTACATCTGATAGAATGCTTAAATAGAACCAAAGTATAACTAGTAAGTTACACACTAACACAAATCACAGAATGCTTTTACAGAAGGATCAGTGGAATTAGCCAAAGTCCGAAGACTTTGTCCAGTCAGACTAGCGCTCAAGGATTAACGACCAAGTAAAAATAACACAACTCCTACTTGAACCAGCACTTGCTGACTTAGTTCCAAAATTTATATCCCCAAACCCAAAGTCAAGCCACTTACCTAACAGACATTGAAATATACCATTCTCAATTACCCTTTTATTTCTAATTTACGGTATTAATCTAAGACACCAATAAGGAAAATGAAGGTTCAAAACTTGATGCAATTTTTATCTTTGAGATTGGATCAGACCAAATTTTTTTCTCAGCCATTCAATGTAAGGTTGACAATATAAGTCTTCATAAACTGTAGACTAGAGAGACAGGGATCCAAGGATCAAGAAAACTTGGATGATTTATATACCTATCTAACATAAAAAAGAACTTGCTAAGGGACTGTGTCTCTGTCCTGCCCAGTCAGTGACTGTTACCCAAACTGTTATAGCTCTGCCCCACAAAAAAGCACAAGGAGAGAGGGGAAATTAAAATTTTGTTAATGCTCACTTCTTCTAACAAGAAAGAATATAATTCACTTGTCTAAAATATCATGCACAAATCTAGAGGGAAACGGGTCAGACTCACCCTTCCCGTAAAAAAAATCACAAAAATAAGTCTTGACCTTAAAAAACTTTTGGAACCTAACTTACTGGACTACTATGCAATATTTGGAAACTTAAGATATATTTTTAAGTTCAATGTCATGATACACAATGGGCTTTGTGACATAGAAATACTGCTTTAACCTTATAAAACATCATTATATGACCTTAATTAATGTCAAAGCCCATTCTATACCTACTGGTATTTGGAGGTAGGTATGGATTCATGCATCGTGATTAGAAAAAATACAGCTAGTACAGGAGTGGAATTTCAGTGTTGGATCAGATGGTTAACACGACGCCATTCTTGGAGATTTCTGTGAGTCGGTCATTAACAGAGGTGTGTCGTTTCCACTGACAGAATGACAGCCAGGGATCACCTGGACTCCATAAAGTGAACAGAGCCTGCTTCCTTGTACTGGCCAGCACTGGTAGCTGTCCCCTGTCTCAATGTCAGACTGACCACCTGGTAAAGGGGGTACTAAATAACACAAGATTCAATGGGTCAAGGCAAAAACCCTTAATGGATCAAGGCCAAAAAAACCTTAATGGATCAAGGCAAAAAATTCTTACTGGATCAAGGCAAAAAACCCTTAATGGATCAAGGCAAAAAACCCTTAATGGAACAAGGCAAAAAACCCTCAATAGGTCAAGGCAAAAACCCTTAATGGATCATGGCAAAAAACCTTTAATGGATCAAAGCAAAAAAAAAACACCTTAATATATCAAGGCAAAAATCCTTAATGGATCAAGGGGAAAAAAAACCCTCAATGGGTCAAGGCAAACACTCTTAATATATCAAGGCAAAAATCCTTAATAGATTAAGGCAAAAAACCCTCAATGGGTCAAGGCAAAAACCCTTAATGGGTCAAGGCAAAAAACATCAATGGGTCAAAGCAAAAAACCCTTAATGGATCAAGGCAAAAACCCCTCAATGTATCAAGGCAAAAAAAACCTAAATGGATCAAGGCAAAAAGACCTTAATGGATCAAGGCAAAAAATCCTCAAGGGGTCAAAGATAAAAGAATTGTGCTGAATGGTTATGTATTGGTTTTAGGGGTATATTGTTGGGTAGATAGGTTATAAACCTGCAATGTTAATCATTTGCACAAATGATACATTTGAATACTGTTTCAAATCCCTACCAGCATATTTTGTTTTGAAAACTTGCTTGCACAATGGCAACTCAAATCTGAAATCTGTCACAATTCCCCACTATCTTGTTTACCATGATAGCCAATATTATAGCCAAAATGTAAGTTAAGCAACTGAAGCAATGGACTAGAGGACATGTGAACTTTTACCGAGGGAGACCTCCATAAAGTTATCAGTGATGGAGACATGACAAATACACAAAAACTGTAACCATTACAGCACAGCACAAAACATCCAACCAAACAATAAAAAAGAATAATATATGACCTAGCTATGTTCTTTGTATCTATTTTACTCTATAAACATTGTCACTTCAGTATTGGCTGTTTTTTCTGTACCTGAAAGTTTGAATGATTCTTCCCAGAAAACTGTTTTACTAAAAATAATACTGTAAGTGAAAATTTATAAATTCACTAACAAAATCATTACTGAGCTATTCATTAATCATTTAGGGTGATTTTTCAGGTACTTTTATATCCACAAAACAGCTAGTATACTAGAGACTAGCTAACAGCAGCATTTTCCTATAAATGTCTCTCAACTTAATTAAAACAATCTACGAATTTTATTTTCCTACAAAATTCATAAAACTCCACAAATAATAGTGCTACAGAGAAAATCTGGAATGTACATTCCAGCAGAGGCGATCAATGACATCACAAAGACACAAACGGTATCTGGCCGTGCCATCATTCAGAATTAAGTGGATTAAGGATCCAAGCCTGTATAATCGGGGCTAGATATGGTCACTTCGCCACATTATCAGGTCTAATTAAGTGGCCGAATCCACAGGTATCCCATGCAAGTATACACTGGTCATCAAATTGAAATTAAACTTGGGGATTTATGCCAATCTTCAATAATGGGGGATATTTATTTAAAAGTTTACTCTATACCTATTACTCGTCACTGGTTCGTTTCTAAATATTGTCATAAACTGATACGATGTCTCCCCTTCCTTAATTCAGACAGCCTTGCGATTAACATACATAATTGTAGTGACCACCATACCAAAAACATCTAACTTACCTAATAATACAAAAATGTCCATTACTGCTCAGAGAAGTCCAATTATACTTCACCTGATGGCTCATTCATTATGTGAGAAATGTGTTTAGATATTATTGGCTTCACCCTTTCACCTGCTTACTCAAAAAAGATATGACAATATCTTCCAGTAATGGCTGTATTTTGTAAATTCTTAATGGTTTGACCATTTTAACTGGATCATTTACAGCGGACTTCAATGGAAAATGCCGGCTACAGTTTCTAAACACACATTTGGCTATACAACAAACATTTCTCCACAGAAAATGTTTCTTGCCTCCTTCATTTATAAATGAGAACGTAAGTCACATGGCAAAGTTGTTGGTAAAAAAAAAATATAATCACATGTCCATGTCATAAACAATGCTGATTAATACACAAAAATTAATCATAGTGTCCAGTAATTACTGTGTGATACAGGTCAAAGGTCGGCTTGACCTGGGTATATATAAATATACCAGCATAAAGAGGAACTGGGATAGAAAGAAAGAATCAGACAAATTCAATATCATTAAAAAAGGCCTCTCTTGAAATGTGATATTAGTTTGATCCACTCTACTATCCTCTCCTTCTGTAATTTAATAACTTTAGTTCTTTAAAATAAACTAATTAAGACTTTTTCATTAATTAAAAAGTTGTTCGTACAATGTATTAATAAAGTTTTACTTATTTTATAAAAATAATGACTTTTCTCTTAAAATTGCAGATTTGGAAAATACAGACTATTTTTGTTACCCTGACTACCCAATCCCAATAACTATAATTTTTAAATTGTGGTCAAGATATCACAAACTTACCACAATATAGTTGCTTTTTCCTCCAACTTCTGTACAACAGGCATGTTTTACAAAAAATTTCTACATCAACTCAAGTTCTATCCAACAGACACTGGGTTGGGTATTTCACTTAAAAATTCAAAGTTTTAATTTACTTTCTTTGTTAATCTTCCTGGGTTTTCTCCGATAGTTTTTTATTAATTGAAGATGTAGGTCCTACTCCAAAATTAACACCTGTGATTACAGGGCTACTCAAAATCCTACTGGAAAATTCATAAACCAATGAATTAACACTTCTAAAACACAACAAGAGTCCTTATCCTTAAAAAATCCACAAATTGTAGTTAATCAAAGTTCAATATTATTCCAGAGAATCAGAAGATAAACTGCTTAATCACGGCTGAATCCCCTTCAAAGGACTCCTCCAAACAAAAATTCCCAAACACGATCAGAAACATTTCATTAACATGATTAACCAATGTCAACACGTGAGCAGCGTGGGGACTCCAGGTTTGTGGGGTCAGCTCCAGGTTGACCGATGACATAGGTAACATAGACGTCGGAGAGGTTCTCTGGTCCCCTCACTCTGTGTCCACTACACATCACTGTGACCATAAAGACTTTTTATTGGGCGCTGTGTACACCAAACTTATTAGTTTATGTTTCCCTGTCCGCGGTGGACTTACGTATTAGTATGGCCATGTGAATATTGTTTTGGGGAGGAGGGAGAAGACCATTTAAAAGTCCAAAGGCTCTAATCCTGATTATGTGGGATATGGATTAAGAGATTTAACTATTAAGTGTAAATTGTTATGTTTTATTCCCACAGTAGAGTGTTGATAATTATAGGCATCGTGTGATTAAAATTAAATACATTCTTGTCGAGTTATTCTAATACAATTAATAAGATGACTGGGGATTTTCATTATTTACATAGAGATGGCCCACACCTACCTCTGAGAAAGCCCAACAAGTTTATCTAATGACTGGTCCTTATAATTACACATCAAAGTCAATGTGTACCCTGACCTTGACCCGAACAGGTGTTAAAAGTGTTAACTCTGGAACTGTGTCACAACCATCACTTTGCATGTACTGTGTATAAGACAGGCCATCAATTTGCTTCTTGTCTTATTATGAAAACTGTTAAAAAAAGTCGTAACTATTATTCAAAGCTATATTTTCACAGTTTTACAGTAAAAAGACATTTGATAGACACATATTTGCAACATGCACTTTCTTGATTATAATTTCATTGCATATAGGGGTATACACAATTATAATATAAGAGAGGAGAAGCAATACACCTATTTTTACACTCAAGTCCATTAACCCACTGTTCATTTTGCAGCCCTGTCTCTTTATTGTACGGAACTGAACTAAATATAAAAGAGGGAGTCTAGAGTAATGAATGGGTTGTATAAATTTACTGACTGTATAATGTTTCCGTGGTATTTGACACTAGTAACAAGCCTTTCATCAAAAAGTGTGGTTTGAAAACCTATAAATATAAGATTCTGATCCATACAAGTGGTCAATGATCGATCAAAGCAATTCTTGGTTTTTTCCTGTCGATATCATAAAGACTGTTTTTATTTTAAATCTACAAGATTATTAAATGACTGTCTATTTAATGAAATTTTAAAATTCTAATTAAAATTCATTAAACTTACTCAATATTAATAGTAATAACTTCACTACAGAAAAATAATTTCATCATCATAAATTTGACATTAAACTTTTAACTGCTGTGGTTAAAACTGAGGTAAGGAAATGAAAATGAATTTGCATTAATTCATAATATCGCTGTCATTGTCAAATGCTTAAATTTTTATCAAATTTTCATTCATGCCTCTATTCATTTGGCCTTTAATTCTACCGGTACATGCTTGGAATTTTATTATTAAAGTTCATTTATTTCCCTTATATTCCTAGAATGACATTCAACTATAAATAAACTGGGACCAATTGAGCTGACTGCAGTGAATATGAAATTTGTAAATTGATACATTTGGATATTGTTGAACACGTCTTTCAGACATATAATTCACAAAAGCTTTCAGACTGAACTTCATAAAGCAACTTTCCAGAAACAGATGGAAGAGACTTTGATGCCAAAATAATTCTGCCTTGTTTTATCCAAAGAATAAATTCCCCATGCATCTCTGACATACATTGTCAAGTATTTTGTTTTAAAACGTGGCAAAAAACTGCCAGCATTATCTATATAAACAAGGGGTTGGTTTTTTAAGTACTATAAGGAGATCAATGGGATAGCTGATAAATATCTGACGTTAAAATTAACTAGGAAGTAAGCATAAAATAGCAAGCTTAGATGCAGGTCTAGCAGAGGGACCAGTTTTGCCTATTTAGCACTCAACTTCAACAGGGACAGTTCTCTGTAGACTGCGTGTACTTTAGCATCAGCTGTGACTAACTGTGAAATGTAATAAAGATATACCACATGCAATCACAGAGATTTCAAAACCTGCCATAAAAAAATCAGTGTCCGACTCTGCACTTTTGCATCAATTGTGACTGTTTTATTTATTTTGATAAGGCCATCTTTAAAAAAAACCTTTGTTTGGAATTGCCGCCTGGGGGGGGGGGGGGGGGGGTTCTAGACCCAGGAGGGAGGGAGGGTTTTTTTTTTCTTTTCAAACTCCCGTTTTTGCTAATATTATAATTTTATCAGCAGAAGGTATTTCAATGAGGCGGGAGGCAATTCCAAACAAAAAATAATTTTATTTTGGCCTAGTAAACAGTATTGTTGATCCTCTTTGACTTTTTCAGTACTTAAAATTAAATATGGCTGTATGATTCATTATTTTAAAATCATAAAAATATTTCCTTTCCTTTCCTTTTCAAAGTTAATAATATTTCCTGCTCAACAACAAATATACATGTCATTCAACCAGAAATGTTATAGATTGTTGTAATGTATAATGAATAGTTCATTACTTATTCAATTTTATTATCTTAAATTTATCTAGTTGTGAATAAATTGTAAACAGGTAGTCAAAAAGTTATTAAAGACATATTTCCAAATGAAAATCTGACAAGTAAAATAAAATACATGTATTGTAAAAATAAACAGGTCTGTGAAAATAATTTACAAAAATTGAACTTTTTTCTGATTTGCATTTTTAGCCACACATATATACAAAGAAATCTCTCCGCAGACAAGTCTATTCTCTTGGGCATCCATCTTTGCCACTAAAAAGTAAAATTATGATATCAATTTCTTACAACTATTTCTCGAGAGTCTGCACCACATTTCACAGAAATGTCACATGGAAATTTCTCTCAACACTCTCTACACTTTTGCATCAACAGTGAATAATTGTGAGATTATCATGAACACCTATTACAACCATTTTTTTGAAGTCAAAACACCAGGAAATGCCACTACAGGACATGGATCTCTCAAGAGACTGTACTTTTGAATCAACAGTGACTTTAATATGATGTCTTGGTAAAACTATTTTCCAAAAGCCTGCATTCTGCAGACAAGCTATTAGTGGACAAGGAATGAAATGTATTCTTCCTACACAGATGACAGGCTCTAGCACTGAACGTGTGAAATTGTAACATTACTGTCTGGATCACTGTCTCTCTTTCATTTCTAACAAATGCATTCCTCAAGTTGACTGTTTAGTACCATTGGGAACAACAGCATAAATTTGCAAGTCAGCAGCATGATATCATTATCTCGCCTACTTATTACAGAGCATAAAAAGCACGAGACACTAAGTAACTCGGGTAATTGCAATCTCTCAATTTTTTTGCTCGGGTACTGTAATGAATCTATAATTTGAGAGGTTGATAACTACATTACACAGCATAAAATACATCAAACAGCTGGTTCCCCTTCCCACACCCCTCCCACACAAACACCACCCCCCTCCAGCTAGGTATGTTGTGCATCGTTAATGAAATACCTGCATAATATCACTTTCGTCTGCACAAGTATGTGCAGTCACATCAAATTAAGACAGGACAACGTTCACACTATAAAGCAGAGATATCTGTAGCAAAAATAGTAATCGCCTTAAATCGTAATCAGCAAATCAAGCCCACTCTTACCTCCATTTCAAAGATTGGCTCCATCATTGCATCAAAGAATATTAAAACCTTTCAATAAGATAAAAAATCAGAGGCACTTAATGTCCATAGG
Organism: Magallana ariakensis; assembly: GCA_020458035.1. Lineage (NCBI taxonomy): Eukaryota > Metazoa > Mollusca > Bivalvia > Ostreida > Ostreidae > Magallana > Magallana ariakensis. Next base: position 69,289,047 of record CM035812.1, on the reverse strand, counting down.
ATTAGGATAATCACACTACAATGGTGGATTAATATGATTAACAGAGAAAGGTGTGTGGTTCAACAGCCTCTTTATCTTCGTTGATAAAACTTGCAGAAGCACTTAGTATATTACACAGATTACTCAAGGTAAATAGCATGTTATCAATTAGAATAAGTGTCATCATTCAACTTACGAAGCCTATTTCAAGATTTATCTGGATATATTTTTGAAAAAAAAATTACTAAAGACCAAATTCACTACAGACTGATTTCAACTAAGATCTTCTCTCTATTTTTTCATAAGTGAAAAAAAGTTTGCAATGGGAATACAAGTGTTATCATTAAAAAAAAAAAACCCAGATTAACTATTAAAATCTTGTAAGTTTCTCCTATCAGTAGGGGTAAGAGATAGGAAGTTAGATATTGATACAAAGTTACATAATCCTGGACCGTCCACTCATGTCTACTTTTATATCAATAAAACTGGAGATGGGTACAAGTAAACACAGTGAAGTATGCATGACCTTACTAGATCAAAGTATCCTCCAGTATGTGAAAGAATGCATAAGAGTTGTTCCCCTTGGAGAGAGGAATAGAAGTAGTTTAAACATGCAGGTACATTATTGTCAGCGATATAAACATGTTTAAATACTATACCAGACTAAGAAATATGGAATCAAACACCACATATAATAATGCACTTCTAGTATCAGCTTTTAAAGAAGACAAAGAGTTAACTTCAAAAAAAAGTTATACTTCATGGCAAAACAAGATTTTTAATCTTCAACAAAAATTAAACTTAACATCTTTAGATATTTCCCATAAAGATTTGAGGTTTAAGTTAAATAAAACTTTTGTTGATATGATCTTTGAACAATTGAACAAAATCTCATCCTCTAACTCAGGAAAACTTCAATTTTACAGTAAAATATTAAATTCTAACGAATACAAGTTGCAAGATTACTTAAAGTTTTCCTTGAAAAAGCATGAAAGATCCCAGCTAACAAGATTAAGAATAAGTGCACATTCACTATTTATTAAAACAGGTAGATATTGTAAACCAATTATCCCTAAGGAAAAGCGTGTATGCTATGCTTGTAAATTATTAGTCGAAAATGAAAAACATTTTGTACTTTACTGTCCTGTGTATGACAATCTTCGATTTCAATATTGTGATATTTTCAATGATAAAATATACTGTTGTATTGATCCTATAAAAGAAATTGTTAATCCATGTGACTATATTACTTCAAAAAGTATATGTATCTACTTAGATAAATGCTTAATGCAGAGAAAAAACTTTCAGGAACTATGAAGTATTGTATAGAACTATTTTGCATGTTATAGCCCTTATGTAATAATATTTTCTTTTTTGTCTGTCATTTGATTTCATTTTGACTGTATGCCAACATGGTGATGTCAATAAACCATTGAAATTGAATAAACCAGTCATTCAATGCATTGATGCTGAACCAAACTAGTAAAAGTCAGACTTATAATGTCAACATTAAATTGACACTGATAAATAAAGATTAATTGATGCCAATATTATCAAACAGAAGTACACATGTATCTAAGTGTTTAGCATTCACTAAAAATTAAATATTCATTAAAAAACTTGAATACATGTATCTAAGTGTTTAACATCCACTGCAAATGTTCATAAATAACTTAAAATAAGTAAACTAAAACATAAACCAAATCAACTAAATGAGGAAATTAACAAGAGGCCCATGGGCCACATCGCTCACCTGAGGAACAATAGGTATGATGAAATCAGCTTAAAGGAGTCATAATACAAACTATCTGGACAATGTAGTATAATACATGTAGATCCTGTATAAATGAAAATCAATTTTTCCCCCTGGATATTCTTATTTTTATTATCATTAGTCCCTTTTCTAACAGGATGATTTTATAGTCATAACACATGTTGAGCATTGCAGTTCTCAAAAAGATCCTAAACAATTGTTTATGTATGGGATATAAACCTACATCAAACTCTGAACCCCTTGTGAGGCCCAAGAATCATCAAGGGGTCAAAGTCTAAACAATTTTTAAGAATAACCTGGCTGATTAGTTTCTGAGAAGAAGATTTTTAAAGATTTACTCTATATATTCCTATGTAAAAATTCAATCCCCAATTGTGGCCCCACCCTACCCCGGGGGCGGGGGTCATGATTTTCACTACTTTGAATATACCCTACCAGGGGATCATTACACACAAGTTTCAGCTTTCCTGGCTGATTAGTTTCTGAGAAGAAGATTTTTAAAGATTTACTATATACATTCCTATGTAGAAATTTAACGCCCCCATTGTGGCCCCACCCTACCCCATGATTTTAACATCTTTGAATCTACACTACCTGAGGATGCTTCCACACAAGTTTCAGCTTTCCTGGCTTATTAGTTTCTTAGAAGATTTTTAAAGATTTACTCTATATATTCATATGTAAAAATTCAACCCCCCATTGTGGCCCCACCCTACCCCCCGGGGTCATGATTTTCACTACTTTGAATCTACACTACCTGGAATGCTTCCATACAAGTTTCAGCTTTCCTGGCTGATTAGTTTCTGAGAAGATTTTTAAAGATTTACTCTATATATTCCTATGTAAAAATTCAATCCCCCATTGTGGCCCCACCCTACCCCCGGGGGTCATGATTTTCACTACTTTGAATCTACACTACCTGAGGATGCTTCCATACAAGTTTCAGCCTTCCTGGCTGATTAGTTTCTGAGAAGATGATTTTTAAAGATATACTCTATATATTCCTATGTAAAAAAGTCGAACCCCCATTGTGGCCCCACCCTACCCCCGGGGGTCATGATTTTCACTACTTTGAATCTACACTACCTGAGGATGCTTCCACACAAGTTTCAGCTTTCCTGGCTAATTAGTTTCTGAGAAGAAGATTTTTAAAGATTTACTCTATATATTCATATGTAAAAATTCAACCCCCCATTGTGGCCCCAATTTACCCCCAGGAGTCATGATTTTTACAACTTTGAATCTACACTACCTGAGGATGCTTTCACACAAGTTTCATCTTTCCTTGCTGATTAGTTTCTGGGAAGAAGATTTTTAAAGATTTACTCTATATATTCCTATGTAGAAATTCAACCCCCCATTGTGGCCCCACCCTACCCCCCCCCCCGGGGTCGTGATTTTCACAACTTTGAATCTACACTACCTGAGGATGCTTCCACACAAGTTTCAGCTTTCCTGGCTTATTAGTTTCTGAGAAGATGATTTTTAAAGATTTACTCTATATATTCATACGTAAAAATTCGACCCCCTATTGTGGCCCCACCCTACCCCTGGGGGTCATGATTTTCACAACTTTGAATCTACACTACCTGAGGATGTTTCCACACAAGTTTCAGCTTTCCTGGCCAAATGGTTCTTGAGAAGAAGATTTTTGAAAATTTCTCAATTTTTTAAAATAAATTCTAATTATCTCCCCTTTGAAAAGGGAGTGATCCTTAATTTTCACAACTTTGAATCCCCTTTGCCTAAGGGTTCTTTGTGCCAAGTTTGGTTAAAATTGGCCCAGTAGTTTTTGAGGAGATGTCAAAAATGTGAAAAGTTTACGGACAGACAGACGGACGGACAGACAGACGGACGACAGACAAAATGTGATCAGAAAAGCTCACTTGAGCTTTCAGCTCAGGTGAGCTAAAAATCCATAAAATTTTTATATAAAAGCATTCTTTAAAATAAATTTAAAGTTGATGATTTCCCCCTTCAGCGTTCACATCATCAGTTACCGTAGCTGAAGACTATAACATTGATATTTAATGTAAGCCGAGGCTTTTAAATCATAAAGCGGAACCAACAGGCTTACATTTTTTGCGATGAAGTTAAAAATACATTAAAAAGCCATAAAAATTATGTGTGATTTACCGTAATCCTATCCTTCAATTTGGGTGAGATGAATGGTTACATAACTGGTCTAATTCCAGAGATGTTTAATTACATTACTATCGCTCACTGACAGACTCTTATAAAAACACCAGATATTTCATTACGATTTTTATGTTGTTAACCAAATCTTGTGTGATTAAAGCATGATAATTTGTAATGTAAAGTTTCCTGTTCAAAGCCGTATGTAAAAATTAGCTAACAGTTATCATCAGATGCAAAATCACAGGCAAGATTTATGTTCATCAAAAAAGCATGACTCTCAATCATCAGCATTTTATCTGTGCAAAGTTCACATCTCTAAATGTTATCCTGTTCAATTATTTCTTGGTATTACAAGAAATCAAAACATTTTCAGCAAATTGCCAGGGCTATTTTTGTGGACAAAACCATGAATATTCTATTTCATAACAAAATAAAGCTACACTTCACAGAGTCAACTTGAAACAGGTCACCGTAATTTATGGTTTGTGGTTAAATCATTGTTCTCCATGCCTTTCATTTAAAATATTTTAACCCATCGACACGCGAGAATCACAGGACGGTGTCTGATAAACAATCACACCAAGCACTGTATGATGTACCATGCATAATTCATAAACATCATAAGAAATCAAATCATTATAATTCACATCCTCAATGACCCCACATAAAAACACTTTTATCTAAACACTATGGTACTTCATGTTAAAATAAATTACAAAACAAATAAAATCTAACTTCTAATAAAATTCTTACCAGTTCCACTACTCCATCTTCTAAAACCACAACAGCCAATGCAGGAATGGGGTTCTTCCTTTTTCGTAGAGTCGCAGACACGGTCCTCGTGAAGTGGATAATGCTCTTGTGGATGTGTCCATGCTCATGGTGGTGGGGTGGGGGTGTTACCTCACCCTCAGTCCCTAGGGTCACCACTGGGAGGGTGGTCCGTCTCTTCCAGTGGAAGGAGAGATGCAGGGCTTCACTGAGGTGGTGTATGGAGTCTGAGGACCACCGCCGGCGGTGAAGGTATTTACCCAAGGACGGATTCTCTGTTTCCACAGACACCCTTCCCTGCCCAATCCACTGCGCATTCATGGAAACCTTGTCCATCTCCACAGACATTCGCCTGGATTTCGATCTGGGCATTGTCGAGATTTTAAGTCAGTTTTCACAAACGGCCATCATCAGCACAGATGTTGTAAAATTTTCTTTGGTATACAATCAGACCCTGCAAGACATGTGGAGTGGATATCATAAACAGGAAAAGGGGATACAATAATGACAACACTGAGGGACAATCAGATAATAGGAGGGACATGTAAGAATGTCCTGTATATACTTCCCAACATTCAGCAGTATACCTACTGCGCTGTGGGAAATTAATTGTTCCACTGTTTAAAATTGGTTTTAAAAATCTTCATTATCTCTGAGCGGCATATTGCGAGGTTTTAATCCTTTTGAATAGCACTCCTGATTGTAAAAATAAATTCAGTCCATTAGAGAACATATAATATCCACAATGCTGTTATATTTCTATTGCTAAAATATTTTGCCACTTCACAGTGATCTTTAAATTTCTCCGGGGCTATAACTAACGTTCATTTTTTCAGCCTATTGATCCGAAATAACTTATAATAACAGAAAATCGTCCGCAATCGGGGCGACCAGTCAGTCATTTGGGTTTATGTCCGTACAAGCAGGAAAATTAATTTCTTATAACACATTCAAATCACTGTTTCTTATATTCACTCTACAAATATGATAATCTTTTTCCCTAGTGATTCACTAATGTATGCATATTAAAAATCAATTCACTGTATGCATATTTCTGTAAACTCAAATATTGACACCAGTACGATTCTTACAAATTAAGTATCTCTTACTCTATTTTCTTTAATCTTATTCACGAGTCCGAAAAAAAAAAGTAGAATGTCAATGCATCTTTAGTGTATGTACAAGCAATTATGGCTCACCAAGCAAGAGAGAACACTGGGTATTGTTCATATAATTGCCTTTGTAAACCGTAGCATTGAATATATCTATCAACAATACCCATACTCAAGTTTCCTCTTGAAGACTATAAACATGTAACAATTGTTAAGGGTCCTCTCTATAGCTACCTGCCAGGTAAGACTGTTTACCTGAGGAATCACAATGTGTAACATACGTGGCTGTAACAGGTATGGGGGGTGGTCCCTACCCACATCTCCATCTCTCTGAAAAACAGACAAACATCCTGTAAAATATCACAATAAAAAATGACAAAAAGAGACAATCTAGAAACAAACAACTTTATGACATGTTTTAATGTTAGCTGTTACACTAGTACTTCAATTGAAGATGAAAAAAAGGCAATTATTTTAGTGTCCCTTTGAAAGAATTGATGTCCTGCTTTTTAACATGACAGCGAGAAATATTTTGAAGACAAATAATTCTGTGACATGTTACACCATCAATTAAATAATAAATACACAGGTCATCGTCCGAGCGATAAAATACCCTTATCATTATCCTTCTTTATTTTAAATTACAGATTTAAACAAATTTAAAAGGTAAATCATTGGAGATAAAGAGAAAGTTCTAAAAGGTTGAGGGAAATATTTTCTCCATGGATGTCCATAACCAACCCACAAACTCTGATGCTGCAAGCAGTCAAAACCTTTATAGCTAACTATCAGTAAATCTCTCAAAGTACATGTATTTCCATTAATTAAAAGTACATATGTGATGATTTTAGGACTTATGATTACTACTAAGTACAGTACTTGTTACAGAAACATAACAGACAAGAACAGGATTCGAACCTGTGACCCCTGAATATTTAGTCAAGTGCAAGAACTACCGGTACTATATGAGCTATAGCATGCCTGTCTGACCGTCACATTCCTCCCCACTAAATAATCTTTGATCTCGAGAATAAACATCCCAGGTTCACTCCCGTGGCAGGAGTTAACCAGACGGTGCTCCAAATGTAATAGGATGGGAGGAAACATCACAAACCGGACTGAGATTCCAACATAGACTTACTGAATCTTCATTCAGGTGCTCCACTGACTACTGGTAAGCTCTCTGGTGCAAGTGATCAAACCAACTGACAGTCACAAACCAGTCACAAAATGCAGAACGTGTAGCCTTAGACCTCAAGTAACTTACATCCATATGAGCTACTGCAGCCAGTCAGCAGGACAGACACTGGCCCTTAGCTGTGAGAGATTTGTTCATATAGGGGAACAGGAAGGTAGTGAGTAGTGACCAAATTATGTAATATGTCATACGAATCAGTCCAATATAAAAACACTTAGAGAGCAGGATACACTTTGTTTATATACTTAAACGGTGATTTTGTTTTTAACTTTGTTTCCTGGTAGAGCTATTTAAACAATAATCTTGATCACTATCCATCTTCATGCATTTATAGAGTATAATGTACATGTAAACTTAGTACATGTTGTGTCATGCTCCTATCACATGTAGCACTACATAGTTAGGGGGATAACCCTTAAGCTCAGCGGGTAGAGCATTTGTTTTTAAACTGAAGGTTCTTGAGCCTCTAAGTTGTAGTCATCCCATTGATATTTTACAAAATTATGAATGCATGGAATATCAAACTTTTCTCTTATATTTAATTGAATTTGTTTAACAATATATTGGAATAACCAATGTCACAGCAGACCTTAGTATTATTATCTTTCCAATATTAACATAGAGTTCTTGAAACCACATATTTGCATGTATTAAAAAAAGAAAAAAGAGAGCTGTACGGTAAACTATATTGGAGAGGGAGAAAATATGATAGACCAATTCTAATAGCTATTCTTTCCCCTAGCAAGTACACCTAACAGGTGCTCTACCAACTGAGGTTGATGCATCTGCAAATGAATTGTTGATCTAACCTTACCCATCCGACTCGACTCGCATGGATTAATTACAGTAGGCCCTACTGTAGATCTCTTATGAGCATTTTGAAAAGCATATAAAAACGGTGTATAAGGGTAATGACATTTACAATCTAGGTTAACTGAGAACTAGAGACATACAAAAGATCTTATAAATTACCCTTTCTTTATACACTATCTGAAAGTTTAATTCTTAGACCAGCTGCTTTAATTTATTGCTCAATTTAAATGCTAATTCTTCCATTATAAGTGTATCTAGATATTAACAAAAATTGCAAAAATGTCATCACCTTTTAACAGTGTTTAAGTTTTATTTCTCCTGACATTTTTTTATTTATAACTTTTTAAATGTACAATCTTCAGGAGCATTTTTAAACATGTTTTAGACACATTTTTTTTTTGTTGTTCAAAATTGTGTTTTCTTATAATTTAAAATAGACACTCTCAGTAAAGCCTATAAATAGGGCCTACTATATTTATAATCTAGTTTTTTTTCGATTATGATCATCTGTTGTTGTAACTGCCAAGAGAGCGTGTGGTAATATCAGGATAACAGATGTAGGTTAGATCTTATCTACTGGTCGCACATCATATTCCTTATCTCCGAAAATCTTTTAATTATCGTAATAAATCTATAAATAGATCTGCTTTGGATGACATACACCATGTACTCCTTAGGTAAATGTCATTTCTGGATTCATATAGGTTATCATAGATGCAAACTCTATCGTATTTTTAAGATATAACGTTAAAACTTGAACCATTATCAAAATTAAAGACGTGACTTGACCATTGGCCATTTTATCTTACACCCGTTTCAACTTCTCCCGCACATTGCCATAATTGCGTCGACTCGGTGTAACACTGATAAAACTTCATCCTCCGGATATTTTGTATGGGTTGTAAAAGGGGGGGGGGGTCAGGGACAGGATAACTTATATAACATTTCAATAGCAGCGGTCCTTGGCGTCAGAATAAGAAATCACGTTAATAACAAAAAAATAAGGGCGTCAATGTGAACTATAACAATTTTTTTTACAACATCTAACCCACCCCCACCAAAAAAAAAAAATGGAGGGGGAATTCGACCAGTATTTCTATCTATATCAGTAGTTGAACAACTTGTTCATTAACTAACTTGTGCTGATCACACACGGTTGATTTACTGGGAAAACGTTGACACCCTTATAATGTTCTGACAGAGGGAGGGGGTTATGGACCGAACATGATTGTAAATTTGACAGATACACGAGTATTTCTATCTGAACATTGCAAACGCCATGCATGTCTGTATACAAAACAAATCAAAATGAAGGTCATTCCATCAGACCTACATATATAAGGCCTTGTGAATGTTTTATCTCATCATTTTCAACTAAGTGTGGTTTGAAATTGAGTAAATAAACAAACTTAAAGTACATGCATGTAGATATACATGTACATTTCCTGTATTTTAGAACATAAAGTACATATGAAGTCTCGTTGACCCCAATACTTAACGTTAAAATAATTACGTGTACATACAATGATGTTAAAATTGAGATATTAATTTTGTAATTCAGAAACGCCCGACAGTGGGGCAATATGTCCGATCTATATGTGTGGAATTATTTCAAAATCTAAATTTTATTATATGTTAGATATTAAAATAATATATATGAAAACTTTACTAAGACCTCTAGTAAAAATAAAAGATGCTATGCATTTTTCATAAGTTTATTTTATAAAATTTGATTTTAAAGAAACCTCAAGGTTTATAATCACTCAGAGGTCCCAAAATCGTCATTCCTTTAGAAGATCCGTCACTGAACACCCCCCCCCCCCTCCAAACCACGTACATGTACATTTATTACATTCAAGTTGAATCACGGCGCAGCACTCGTTCCATCGCAATTTTTTGTGCTTAAATACTTAAAGTCATGCAAAATATACACCAAAGCCCTACATGTTGCTACCCCTCATCAAGAAAATGCAACAAGGGTTATAAATGTTAATTATTTTATTAAACATAAATGATTGACTTACTGTATGTTTTGGGAGAATACGCTTCCCTCAGCCACGCAGATAAAATTCTCAGAAATTTTGGAGAGAATTCGAAGAGATGCATCCACACAATCGCTGATTTCCCCCTCCTGACGGGGTTAATCCTTCACCCCTCCTCAATCGATCTTGTCAAATATCTTCCAGAAAACTTTTGACTGATCTACAGCGTTTTTCCCGCGAATCCCTTGATTAACTGAACCTGTAGTTTTACCTATCTAAACAGTGCCTTTCAACAGATGCGAACCACATTGTTTGAGGTAGTTAAAATGATCAGAAATTAGCACCTGTGGTTTATTGAGGGCTATAATATTCCTCCATTCACGAATTCATCGAAGTTGTAACTCACTAGGTACTGTATATTCAAATTAATGATTTATGACTTGACAATAACCTACATACATACATATGATTAAAGCTGTCTCAATCTGGCCAGTCTGTTTTCAACATTTCTTTATAAATTTATAATATTTGTGGCGTCAAGAAGAGAAAGTACATGTATTTTTATGAAAGGAAGAAAAATAAACAGACCAACAGAAAATAAACATGATGTCAATCAAAGTGTTTAAAATGAAAATATTGACTTGTAAAGTGTGCGGTAACCTGATAGAAAGAGATAACTACATGTATATAAATAGAGAGAGAGAGAGAGAGAGAGAGAGAGAGAGAGAGAGAGAGAGAGAGAGAGAGAGAGAGAGAGAGAGAGAGAGAGAGAGAGAGAGAGAGAGAGAGAGAAGAAGATTTTCAGAGGAGAGACGTGATGTACGTGACTGATTAAAATTCAATTTGAGGTGTAGAATTTATCGTCCATTCCTGAATGATGGTGAATTTATTAATCAATATGCAAACCACAAAAACACTGTTTTAATTTAATATCTAAATTAATTAATCAACGGGAAAAAATTTTAAAATATTTTATCATACATGTATATTTTGGTCCAAATCAATTCAGTGGTTTTTTTTTATTTTGTCTATTGATGTAGACATGTAGCATCGTTTTTAAATCCTTTTGTCGTATGTGCTTGTTAAAAAAGGTGCCGGTGGTGGGCGGGGGGGGGGGTGTGGTTGGGGGTAGCGTAGCATCCTTGGTCATAAAATTTGATATCTACATAAACTTTGATATGATTTTTACTTTTTCGAAAAAGTGGAGAGCCAGTTCACTTTAAAAATTGATTTTGATTTTAAGATAAGGTTCCGGCGGTTGACAAAAAATTTGGGTTAGGACAGGCCCTGTAGCGCTTGTCCTGTTGCTTCTTTCTTGTATTTTTTGTTTTATTAATTTGCTGGGCTTTTTTTTTTTTTGGAGGGGGAGGGGGGATAGAGGTTGTGTTGTAATTATACATGCCAGTGGCGTCGGAAGCAATTTGAACACTTGGGGGGGGGATCTTGACGCAAAAAAAAAAAAAAAGTTTTATTGTTCTAAAATATAGAACAATAAAAAAAAACCCACAAAAAACAGGAGAAACATTGACCACATTAAAAAATTTTAAAAATCATTCTGTATGGTGTTGGCACAGGCACCTGACGTTATAAATTTTTCTCATAATAAAAATAAATACCCTATATCTAATAATACACGTGTATTATTAGAAATAGGGTATTCTTATTATGAGAAAAATTTATAACGTCAGGTGCCTGTGGGTGTTGGTTCCACTTGGTTTACATCATGTGATGTAAGATGTGTAGAACCCTTGACACTTATGCACACTCCCTGTTCAAATGTTTGACTTTTCTTCGAATGCATGGACAGGCATTGTAAGGCATTGCAGGCACGGTGATTTTCCATGCAGGAATTTGGAGTTTGGAGTGTCAGTAGAAAAGATGTCCATATAAAGTTAGTAATGTCGAAATACAGTGCATCTTCTTAATAATTAATAGTGAAGTGGCTACATAGCGTTTTTGACACCCCCCTTCTCTCTATCCGGATTTATCAATTCATTTCCGTTACCGTATTAAGATTAGCTTGCAGAAGCTGTTTCCTACATGATTTCTAAAGGGAAAATATTTCGAAATATGAAAGACATATATAGATGATTTTTCCAATTAACATGGTAAACTAATCAAAAGTATATTCTTATTTTTATTTGAATATTTCTGGACTACAACTTCTTCTACTCGTAAGTTGTTTTGGGGCAGGCACAGTATGCATGTATACACGTGAAAGACGCGACGCAATAGTTTCCATTTTATCAAGTTTGCATGATTTAAACTTTCATGTTGTATTTCACTTCCGAAATATATCAATTTAAAAGCTAATATAGATGAAATATTGTTTACCAACTTATGTATATGTCTCCATTCTACATTTTATAATAATAATACTTGTACACATCAGCATTCAGCAATGCTATAGTCTGTCCCAAGATATTTATGCAGCTCAATTTTTAATATAAATATAATATACCGATTTTTAATGTAAATATACATACCTGTGAAAGAAGTGCAATTAAATTCGATGAAAGGGAAATTTTCCAAGATATCTTCATTGACACATTATCATTTTTCACTCGAAAACAATCACAGGATCGAAAATAGATTTCTTATGGAGATTTATAATGGGGAATGTTTACATCTTTTCTCCATTCGGAATCACTTGGAATACCTCGCGCAATTTTTCAATGTTATCATCCGGGCTTACTGCAATACAAAATCCCCGTAGACATCACATTTTTTAGCCTTGAATTGAAACCTGATAAGCTAAAGGGGGGTTTCAACTGAGAAATCTTGGAAATTTTTCATACTTTTGAATGAACATCGTTTAAACCCTGAGGTATTAATAGATATTGAGTATTTAAGCAAAATGTGAATCCTGGATATCTTGGGACAGAGTGTAGATAACAGTCGCAAATGCAACCTAACATAAATTTCTACACATAAAACTTAAACAACATACTTTTAACATTATAATAAATAAACTAAAAATATATATGATTTTACAAATGGATGCAAAAAAGTAAATGAATTTAAATACAAATTAAATTCAGTATATCTTTTTTTTATTATCCATAATTTTTACACTACGTATACCGTATATATAAGCTATTTTTCCAGTTTTGGGTTTTTTTAATTTATGATTCTATGAGTACTGTAGAAATAGTTTAATCTAGGAAAATGTCGTTGAATAATAAATTTTTTAACATAATGTTAACTTCAGAGTTTTTTCCTTTTTAAAAGTGATTGTAATGTCAGTTCACCTTGGCATATTAGGTTTTATAGTGTTGTCTGGTAGGATTTAATTGAAAAAACTCCCCCCGAAAATCAAGGGTCGGGAATACCCGAAATTTTTCGGAAATCACCGGAATCCTCTTAAAATCTATTTAATGTGAACATTCAAATGAGTGCAAGTCTCTGAAGAAATGTTCTCATTCGTTAGCTTTTTCATGATTTTGAGAGGATTTCAGATTTCGGTTAGGCATTTTATAGTTTAGTTTGCAATTAGAGTTATATCGCCTTATTTAAACATAATTGTGACGTCAGTTCTGTTTCTTCTGGCTCTTTAAAAACTCCCCTGATTATTAAAACTACACATAGTACACTGTTTTATTTACCATAAAAAGCATAACGTTCTTGCAATTACACATTTTATCTGGTTCTCAAAAGTTTTACTTTGATTCTCGCTATAACATGAGAACGCCATTTGCAATGCTTGGAATTGCATTGTGGGTCTGCTTAGAGTTGCATTGTGGGTTGAAATTTACTGACGCTGAAAAATTCTGACTGATCAATGTGCAAGAAAACCATTGTGACGTCACTTGATTGTATTGAAATTAAAGGACAATAACTCATGTAATGAAAATAAATCCGTGTACGTGGTGTTAGCAGTGTATATTTACAATGAACATAGTTCTCGTGAGAACATGAAATGGAAAACCATATTTACAGGGAACCCCTGGACCGATAAAAACAGGGTGTTACTGGTCCGTGTAACTGATGTCAAAAAAATCCGTTGAATCAATGTGCTGCTGGTCTGAATTTTCTATTCGCACACACCTTACCCGTAGAGCTTGCTTTGCTCACCTGCGCGCTGGTGAGCTGTGCTCAATATTATTATGGAGAGCTGGGTCAGACTCATGTCTATTTTTAAAGTTGGCTATATATATTCTTTTATTAAGTTACAAAACACTTATTGTTGACATTAATAGTCAATATCCGTTGGACTGGAGTGAAACAAAATGAAAGGGCGTATCAAATTTTTCAAATTTTTTTTGTGTTCTTTAACAGGTCCAGTACAATCACTAGATTTAGCTACATAGTTTGATTTACCTACATACGATAGCTTTATTTACCTACCTGAAGTAGGTTCATTAAGCTTCCTTTATGCAATTTTGCTTTTTACATCAAACAGACAAAAAGTTGCAAGGAACTGTCAACCTTTATTTGTACTGTGTAGTTTTATAAAAGCAACCCAGATCAAAAATAGTTACAACATCACTGCTTTTGAGCAGTTTTGAGGAAAACATGCATTTCTATTGTTTGAGTAATGTATGACACCTTGTGTGCGATGAGGCATGGATAAGTGTGATTACTTCACATTGTGCTGAATTATTACCAATCATCACGTTAACCAGAGCTGTTCTTCTTTGTTATTCCATTTAAGAAGTAGCTGTTTGGTAACACATAAACAGTTATACATAGCCCTAAAACTTTTAGAACTTTGACAGCATTTGGGCAAAAAGAACAACATTTTTAAGGGTGATTTTTTTTGTTTTCAGATCAGTTCAAAGTTGAAAGTCATTGCTGAACCTGAGTGCAACTTTAAGTAAAAATGCCCATTTAAGAAAAAAGTATGGTTGAGTAGCTAAATAAGCCTTCTTTAGGTAGGTAAATAAAGCTATGTAGGTAAATCAAGCTATGTAGTTAAATCTAGTTATTGTACTGGACCTGTTTAATGCATGTTATAATATTTTTTCAATCCTTAACTTGTTTCAGATGTCCTAGATGCTACAGTTATAACCAAAGATGTCTGCTCGATACATGAAACTCCCAACCTCAGATCAGTATGATGATATCCGTCTGGATTTCTCCTCTTCCTTTGATTACAACAAAGGAGCCAATCAAAACACTCCATTCAATAACGAAAACTACAGATCTGCTTTCACTTTTTCAAATTCCCCGGCATACAATGCATACACTGAAAATATACAGTTTACAAGAGGTAAAGGTACATACAGGTACAATGCATGCTGTGCTGATTAATAAAAAGTGGTTATATACAAGTAATAATAGGGTAGTGTACGTCATATCAAAATTTATTGAGAAAATAATTGTGATAATTTCGAAGCATGAAATTTAGTTTTAAGGCCAAATTAAAAAAATATGTGTGGTTCCGGTAACATCTAAAAAAAAAAATGAGGGTAGGTAGGTAGGGATTTTTACAAAGAAGTGTACAAAATAATTTTTTTAGTACTACCTAGCACTGCATTGCAGGTGGCATTTGTATGTAGTAGATAGATATACTATAAAACAAGATTGGTAGGTAGCATCTAGCTTTAACTATGAAACAAATATTTTTAAATAAAAAATTAATGAAAATATTTTTGTATAAAAACAAAAGAGTATTAAATGTTCGGTATTAATTAGGGCTGGGACGATTCAGAGTTCATTTGATTTCAGAATGCTACAGTTTTTTTTTTTTTTGATTCGATTCAAATAAACGAAGGTCAATCTTTATTTCAATCAATATTTCTCATTTTAAATTTTAAAAAATGATCTTTACCTTGCAGATTTCATATAAATTCAATTTAGGGACCAACCTAGAGCAAAATTTTAGGAAGACTTCACTTCTCCCTAACAGAAAAATAGGGAGAAGCTTGAGAAATCAGGGATACTTCAATTTCAGATTTTCTTGACAATGGCATAATGCTAATAATGATATACAAAGATTAAGTCTTTAATAATTAAGATTGGATTAGAAACAAGTCAATAAAACCTAAAAAAAAAAAAAAAAATTAAAAAAATTTTAAAAAAATTATTCAATTTGTTGAATTTTATTTATTTGATGTATTCATACATTAAATAAATGAATTGTTTTGCAATTGTCTTAGCTTAATGACAAATAAAATCAGTCTTTGTACTTTGGTGTATTTTTGAGGTATTAGTCCAACCCTTTGACCCACATTACAACGTTATGCAAAGGATCTTTTATATTTGAAAATAATTGTAAACAATTTAAAAAGGTTACAAAGCAACCCTTATTTTTGAAAATGTGACATTTAAAAAAAACCCTGATATACGGTATGTTTAACATATTAATTGAATTTGACTACCACATGTTTGATTATATTTACAAGTTCTACATTTATTTTGGTGTTGACTTTGTTGACAGTGAAGCAGCCATTGATTGGACGGATCTGCCACCTGTTTTTGACTGCCTGCTGTATGCTTCTTCTGATCCTTACCTTCCCTGTCAGTGGGTGGTTCTGTTTCAGAGTAAGGAATCATACTTTATATGGAAAATTAATTAAGTTAATTCACAATCATTCAGCATCTACAAATGTATATGGAACAGAAAATAGTGTTACTGGTTAAGAATTTGAGATTCACCAGTTATAAAAGAAAATGGTTCTTGTGTCATTCAGATTTTGTCAATCTTTTCATGACAATATATCTTTTCCCTTAGAATAAAAGCTTCTGATTGTTTAAGTATTTGGATGATATGATTTTTAATAAGTTTTGCTTATTATTAAAGAATCATTCATGTCTCTATGGAGCTTCAGATTGAATTTGAATCTCACACTTTTCAAATTCAGTTTTTTAGCTCACCTGAGCTGAAAGCTCAAGTAGATTCAAATAGATTCAAGTTTGTTCAAATCATGATCCCCAGGGTAGGGTGGGGCAACAATTGGGGGTCGATTTTTTTACATAGGAATACATAGGGAAAAATGTTTCAAAATCTTCTTTTTAAGAACCAATTGGCAAGAAAAGCTGTAACTTTTGTGGGAGCATCCTCAGGTATTGTAGATTCAAGTTTGTTCAAATCATGATCCCCGGGGTAGGGTGGGGCTACAATTGGGGGTCAAATTTTTACATAGGAATATATAGAGAAATCTATAAAAATCTTCTCAAAAACCAATTGGCCAGAAAAGCTGTAACTTGTGTAGAAGCATCCTCAGGTAGTGAAGATTCAAGTTTGTACAAACCATGATCCCCGGGGTATGGTGGGGCAACAATATGGGGTCAAATTTTTACCTAGAATATATAGAGAAAAGTCTTTAAAAATCTTTTTCTCAAGAACCAATTGGCCGGAAAAGCTGTTACTTGTGTGGAAGCATCCTTCCCAGTTAGTGTAAATTCTAGTTTGTTCAAGCTATAATCCCCGAGGGTAGGGTGGGGCCACCATAGGGGGCGAAATTTTACATAGGAATGTAAAGAGAAATATCTTCTTTTTGAAAATCAATTAAGCAGAAAAGCTGTTACTTGAGTGGAAGCATCCTCAGGTAGTGTAATATATATAGAGAAAAATCTTTAAAAATAAAATAAGACTTATCTATAATGGGCGGGGGGGGGGGGGGGGGGTCAAAATTTTACATAGGAAATGAATTTGATCATTCTCAAAAATATTTAATATATAGTATTACTTATAAGTAATCATATTGACATTTGTTGATTCTCAGTTGTTTAGACTGTGGACCTGGATAATTCTTGCGCCACATATTAGGTTCAAAGTTTGATGTAGGTTTATACATGTATTTAGCTGATTTTACAGAGGACCTAGAAAGAATAATCTTACCGTGACCAGGCTACGCTCAGGTCACAGTAAGAATTCGTCCCATATACTTGCAATGTAGCAGCCGCGAAGCGGATCTGCTTCGCGTCGATTTAAAGTCTGTTAGAAATAATCTGCAGGGGAAAAATACATTTTTATACATTACAAACCTTTTTGAACATGCATATGTAGTTAAATCCACAAAATATCCATTTAATTAGTCGTACTAAGGCATTTTGTTAATATACAAGTTTGAATTGCCTGCCATTTTGTCGGAAATCGTACTCGGAATGTCTCGGATTTTATCGTAAACATGGCGACCGTAAACAGCGAATTTTCAAATGTGATGTTACAAGTGGCAGTGATTTCGTTACAAAAACAGTTTATGAGGTAAAATGGGATTATAAAAGAGCAACATTGTAGGTATTTGAGACCAATCATATGAAAATTTAGGCGAGATATAGCGCGATATATTTTTTTTATTTGCTACGAAGCGAGTATATGGGACGAATTCTATCGTTAAACCGGGTCCGTAGGACATCTGTCATTTTAACGATAGAACATTCTATCTACAGAGGACCCCGCTTAGTATAATACCTGTTTAATATTATTGTTCGGTTAATATAATAGTTTTTCAAAACACAAAACCATTTCTTAATAAATCCTTGTATTTTACATCGGTTATTATACATGTTATAGTAGCTTAAATAGTGGACCCCGCTTAATATAATAGAAAGATCATGCCTGTCAATTGAGTTTCACACCTTTTTCTCGAGCTAGCCCCCCATGAGAAGCTTGTATAAACACTCTGACTTCCCAAATCACTTTGTTTACCGACTGTGCTGGCCAGACAGGATTAGTCACGCCTCACTGCACGTGGCTTTGGTACTTTACCTATGCACCTAACAAGTGACATCGCTGTGTTATTGAGGTTTTTTACAGTTTGAATAAATGAATGCCTCATGTTTTTTAAAATAAATTTTAAATGGGACATTTTAAATGGCTTAGCATATGGTACATGATGTTCCATTTGACGATTTGTACTGCAGTGAAGTAGTGACAAAGTCTTTTTTTAATATGCCTCTATTTTATAGGAAGAATGGGCTAAATAAATCAAAGAAAATAAGAAAATTCTGCATAACTTTGTGGTTTATTTGATTTTTAATGAAAGAAGTTATTAAAAACGAATTGTCTCATGAATGCCTTATTAGATTTAGTCAAAACTGGAAGTATAGGAAGAAAACAAAATGAAACCATGTCAACTTATCGGAAGCATATTGGTGGATCTTGCAATTTTCCAAGCTTGTAATAGTAAACTTTATTCATGAAATTAACTTTTATGAAGCATTTAAAGTAAAGTTTTAGAAGAAATCATCAATTATTGTGGACATTACATTGTCTAGAAATAGATAGTAAAAATACATGATGTGAATAGGCACATATCATACTTGTACACATTGAATTTAGCTGGGTATGCTTATTATTATAGTCCGGTTAATATAATAATTTTTCTGACAAAATAACTATTATATTAAGCGGGGTCCACTGTATTATGTTTAGTGTTACTCAGGTGAGTGATGTGGCCCATGGGCCTCTTGTTTGGGTATTGTATCAAAAAGAGAGACTTGTAGTAGAGTCTTATTTTAATCAGGTTGTCACAAATTTAATGTATCCAGTGTATGTGTACACGATATATCAAATGATTTGCTAAAACTTGTTTTATTTTCTTAGAAACTTGGAGAATACGAGAGAATTGCTATATTTCGGCTTGGGCGACTTGTAGAAATCAAAGGTCCAGGTAAAACAAAAACAAACAACTACTTTCATCAGCTGATATGAAATGTATGGATCAGTCTTTAGAGAATATTTTGGAAATTCACTCTTTTAATTGTTTAAAAAATTTATTTTTTGGAGGGGGGGTAGGGAGGGGGAACCAATATTTGAAAATATTTACAAATAGAATACTCTGTCTATTGAAAAAGGTTATGTAAATAATTCTAAAGTAAATTATCAAATAAAGGCAACACATTTGGTACCTAGAAAGGCAGAGACTTGAAAAACACAGTTTTTTTTCCCATATTACTTGTACAATGTTTTGCTACATAGTCGGATTATCTTGTCTTTTACTTGAACCAAAAGGAACAAGAAACACTTTGTACACACAGTTCTGACTTAATACATATAAATTGGTCAGGATTTTATATGATAAATAATTCAAATAATCTTCAATACGATGTTTGTATTTACAGGGATAGTATTTATTTTACCCTGTGTGGACAACTGCAGAAAAGTGGACATGAAAATTAAGGCATTTAAAGTTCCTCCACAACAGGTAAGATAAGTATATACAGGTAAAACACCTTGATTTAGGTACTGTGCTGAAGGATGTTGATGACAATTTAACCTATACAGCCTCAGGAACAATATACATGTATCGATAGATATACACTGTACTACCACACACCTTATGATACTTTGGATATGGACTTTTTTGTAAAATAATCATAGATTTACCGCCTTTGGTATGATTGCTAAGTGTATTCTGTATATGATATTGCCTTACACTTAAGTTTATGTTAGAGTTATGCCCCTTGTGTTGAGTCTATAGACTCATGTACATAAGATTTTTACTGATAAATGTATTTAAATAGAGGGAAAGAGAAAAGACACAAAAAAGTTCCTCGTTTAAATGACCAAAGAGTTACATGTATGTCAACTGGTAAATACTCAACTACATACCATACTTATATAATGCATTAGAAACTGATTAGCTGAAGAGTTAGGTCAATTGATAAAAACTAATATGATGTTATGAGATTTTGACAGATATCTTAATTATCTTTGATTGTTGTGGATGATATCCTCGGACTTTGATTATTATAGACGATATCCTCAGACTTTAATTGTTATTGATGATATCCTCAGACTTTGATTGTTATTGATGATATCCTCAGAAATTTATTATTATAGATGATATCCTCAGACTTTGATTTTCATAGATGATATCCTCAAACTTTGATTTTCATAGATGAGATCCTCAGATTTTGATTATTTTAGATGATATCCTCGGACGGAGGTGTTGTGGAAGCAGGAGCTGATGTTTTCTACAAGATCGTTGATGCGGAAAAGTTTGTCCTGAGTCTGCAGGAGCTGGACTCGCCTCTGCGCACACTGGTTATGGCGTCACTCAAAAACAACTTTGTGCGGAGGGATGTTGAGGACATGCAGACTAATAAGCTGATTATAGCTGCCGAAATAAAGGTCAGGGGTTTTGTTTATCTTCTTAGACTACATCTAGTTTTGACTAAAATCAATCAGTGAATTGTTTTGTAACATAACTTTTAGGTCTGATGTAAGAATTAACATAAGCTCTAAACTAAAAATATTAAATATCCAGTGCATGGCCAATAGTGTTCCTAAACAAGTACAAAGATACATACTGTATACAGGGTTATTTTTGTCCCATGTAATTTTTCGCCTTTTTATACTTGCAAACAGTATTGAATTCACCCAGACACAGTTGTGTTTAAAAAGAGATAATTTGAGACATTGGGATTTACCCAGTCTTAAAGACTGCAGACAACGGGGGCAAAAGAGGCGAAAACAAAACGGGGGCGAATATCTCCCTGTATACAGTATGAAAAAAGGGAATGCGTGGAGATGTGATTAATTCTCTCCCACTTTTGGAAGATATGATTTCTTCTGGGAGTATAAATACATTTTGTTTTCCCTTGGACTGAAATGTCACACTTTCATTGGTTTAAACATAGCACGTGATTGCCTCATATATCTCTGTCATTTCAGTGAGAATTAATATTAGGCAATATGGCCGTCATTGGCGTCGCTTCTCCTACTCATTCCAACATTTCATATTATTTAATGCAGAAACTGCATGTTGAAGTTCTTAAAATATCTGGAATAGTTGCCCTTTGAAATTCTTTAAAGTTAGAGTAGCTGCCCTTTGAATATTGACGTCACATTGTTGTGTCTGGAGCAGAACAAAATGGCAGCATCAAAATTTGCTCATATCTCTGCAGAAGAAAGGAGGAAAATGTTTAAAATTGAATAGCAACAAAACATTGTAGTAAACATGGGTGAAGCGAAGATTTTTTAAAGAGTATTTGAAAGGTGAAATTGATAATTTTGAAGAGTTTAAATGAGTTAATTTGGACGAGATGATAGGCAACTTGTACATAGGTTTGCGTAGATCATCGTTTTTTGTGAATAAATATGTCTCTTGATAGTCCTCGAAAAAACAAAGTAGTTATTAGGTTTGTTGCTGACTGACATCAGAAATATATTGGGTTGATCAATCTCATAGACGGCTTGGCTTTGCCTTGCCATCTATGAGATTGATCAACCCAATATATTTCTGTAGTCAGTCAGTAACAAACCCAATAAGTAATAATGTACTTGTACAATTATTTGTGAAATTCAATGCATCATAACAGTCTATTGAACAATAACACCAATAGTGTGATATAAATAAGCAGTTTTCCAGAAAAAAAAGAAGGTTGAATAAATTTTTGCAATAAATCAAGTCATTTAAATATAACCTATATTGTTATATGATTTTGACAGGAAGATACAAACTCCACAACTAATGGCTGGGGAGTGGAGGCAGTCCAGGTAGAAATGTAAGTAAAGATTTTCAGTTTGTCACACCTGTGCATGAATTAAATTAACACCTAAGACAAAGGATTGCTAAAAAGAGCAGCTAATTATCACAGGTACATGTATTAGTCATACCTTTGATAACTGTGATATTATTGGATTGTTTGATAGAACCAATTATCACGATACATGAAATTAACACATCAACACAGGTACACCTATAGCATTAATGAGATTAAGAGGATGTGGTTTTATGAGGAGTGTTAATTGTAACTACCGGTATCACTAATGTTTCTCCATTCATTTTTAGGATAGAATTGAGACTAATCCATAAAATACAATGCTCACATGTTTATGCATGCCATGTATCCCATAAACTTGTAGGACCGTGTTTACCTTGAAAAAAAAATAAGATTATTTTCATTTCATAAAATTGATTTTACAGTATATTATTGTATCAAACTTTCATCTCATATTTGTTATGTGTTTTGACATTCTGTGGGTTTTTTTTTCCCCAGACCCCTGATAAAAATTCTGCGGGCCCCAGAGCCCAGGAACCCTTTAGCTGGACTTGGTTTGGGAGGAGATCTCCCCAATACATTCCAGCAACTAGCCACCATGTTTATGCAGAGTGCCAAAGGTAGGCATAAACTGGGAACACTGAACACTTTCTATCAATTAGAAACTTGAAAAAAGAGAGAATTTTAACATGATCACACAAATTTTTACCATGATTTTAATTAGTGATTCTAGCAAAAATAAATTGGGGGTATTTAATACATTTGGCATGCAGTATCAAAATAAAACTCTAGAAATTCAGTGTAAACATAAGACAAAAGCCACCATGTTTATGCAGAGTGCCAAAGGTAGGCATAAACTTGGAACACTGAACACTTTCTATCAATTAGAAACTTGAAAAAAGAGAGAATTTTAACATGATCACACAAATTTTTACCATGATTTTAATTAGTGATTCTAGCAAAAATAAATTGGTGGAATTTAATACATTTGGCATGCAGTATCAAAATAAAACTCTAGTGTAAACATAAGACAAATGACATACTGTATACCGGGTAAGTGTTAGAATTAGTATAATTTGCAGTCAGTTGTTAAAATGATACATGTTCAAAAAATGATTTTGAGTTTATTTTTATTCTTTCCATAGATTCCAGTGCTAAGACGACCAGTGAGGAGCAAGGAGCCACAGCGGCCCCATCCACACTCCCCACTGTCATGGCACTCTCTCCAGATGGCGCTGCTGGCAGTGTAGAGGGCGCTCCTAATCCAAGGGAGATCATCCGAGTGGCTAGAGGGCTGATAAATGAGACCATGGTCAGACAAAATGGCTGCCTGTATCTGTTCCAGCTGGATGGGGAAAATGGAGGACTGTTTTACTTGGATCTTAAGAATGGTAAGAAGAACATCCAGACACAAAATAAGTACAGAAGTACAGCTCACTTGATGATCCATGCTTACAGGATTTCTGTTTCACATAATTTAAATGATTTCCCATGTGTAACATTATTGGAAAATATTTTGATGGATCTCTTTTTCAGAAATAAAAATATTGGTGCTTATGTTTTATTTTTAAACAATGATTCACCATCAAAGTCATTATCACATCTTTCATTTTAAAACTAATTCATAAAGTACACATAAAATATTTTAGAAATCATTTCTTAAGATTTAATGCAGTTATTTTAAATAATTTCTTTGAAAATGTTTAATGTATATATTTAACAGATTAATTAAACTATAATTATATAATTTTTATGAAGAGAAGGA
The DNA here is from genome assembly GCA_020458035.1 of Magallana ariakensis. Classification (NCBI taxonomy): domain Eukaryota; kingdom Metazoa; phylum Mollusca; class Bivalvia; order Ostreida; family Ostreidae; genus Magallana; species Magallana ariakensis. Next base: position 69,265,118 of record CM035812.1, on the reverse strand, counting down.
TACCTTATTTTTTACTTCTTATTTTGATCCACAAAAAAAAAAAACTTTTGCAAGGTGTCAGAACTCAAAATAACCTGATAAATGGTAGGTAAGTTTGAGACCTATAATATCAAAAAATAATTTTGTCTTAACTGATAATTTTTGAGAATTGATTTTTCATCACATCTGTGTATTTCTATTAGGCAATGGAGGTGCAGGAGAAGGCTTGCCCTCTTCGGAACCTGACGTGACCTTGACCTTATCTGTGTCAGATATGCAGAACATGTTTATGGGGAACATCAAGCCTCTACAAGTTTACATGAGTGGAAGGCTGAAAGTGTCAGGGGACTTATCGGCGGCCATTAATATAGAGGACTTTGTGAAGAGAGTAGTGGATAAAATGAAATCCGATCCAAGGGAAAACGATGGTAGACTTCAATATGTATAAAATACATTACATATGACAATGGTTACTGAAGAATCAACAAAACCAGTCAACAAACGTGTGAAGTGTCCATATTTTTTACCTGAGTGGAACATTCTCATTGTCTGTGATATAACTTTCTAGCCAGGAATATTCAATGCATGTACATTGAGAAAATGTTAAAACATATGGTACTATGCTGAAATACTATTATTTTGATTTTTAATTAGTAGAATAATTGTCAATTCATTTGTATTTGTGGAATCAATGTTTGAGTGATGATTTCTGTGGATCCGATACTAAATTGTCAATATAGACAAAAATTGCTTTTCAGTATTTATTGTCAGAGGATGTTATTTCTGTTGTTCTTAGATGAGGGCATAAAATATTTTATATTTTTATAATAATGAGAATATAATGAGTCACGATGAATGATAAAGATTACACAGCATGATTATGCACCTGTAGATGATAATTTGTGTGTGTGTGTTGTTTATTTAAGAATCACATAAGACTCATAGAGTCAAGCTAAATGTTCAATTCATGGTGCACAGTTTATTTAACTCCATACTTCATTGCTGAGTGATAGAGTGTAACAGTCTAGCTTGGTCACACAGTTAGCTGGTGTTGATTCTGTAAACCTTTTTCCATGGTCATGTTTTATCTCAGGGGAACAAAACGGGAACCTATGTACATGTCGTTTAAACAATTTTGTTTTTGTAAAAAGCTATTTCATCGGCTTTTAAAAATAATGCTTTTCGCTTGTATAAACTTTCTTACTGATATCACATGGCTAGTGCTTTTTAATGGGCATAAAGCAAATCAATCTGCTAGTTAAATGTGATTTGTTGTTAGGACAGTTCTCGAGTTGAATTGTACAATAGCTTTGGAGTTTATATGAGTATAAACTGGGCTGGAAAGTTTACACTTTTTTTATAAACTGCCCAGCCCATTTTATTATCATTGTATAAATTCTGTAGATAATGAGTTTATTTCTATACAGTCATGCAATAGATTTTAGCATATAAGTACATGTACATGTTAAATACATGTACAAGTATAAAATTCCTTGTGATAAAGTCCCTGATATGATACATTATGATGTATTTTATTCATTTTCTTATACTTATCCATACCTGAGTGTTTATATGCTTGTAGAACATTTTTTTTTGTTGTTGTATTTTTTGTATTTATATTTAACAGAATAAATGTAACAGTTTATTCAAATCAAAAAAGGTTTTTTAATATTTTAATAACTTAAAGTTGAATTAAGGACTCTACTTTACTAATAAAACTACGGTAACAAAAATATCGAAAGAACTTATATCTGAGTAAGCTCTTTTCATTTCAGCAGGAGGCAATGAATGTCAGTATACATTTAACTTTACGATATTAGAAAGGCCACTCAACAATGTAAATATATATATTCATATATAGTATATTTCACTTGAAATCAGCATCATTTTTAAAACTTGATTTGATGCAAGAAATAGATAGTTAAGTTCTACCGAAAGTCCAAGGTCTTGTTTAAATGGTTCTAGATGTGGTAAACAAAGAAACAAAGGCCAAATTACAAGACAGTTATTCCATGTAAAAAAATTTTTTTGCTAGAGAAAGAATATGTATATTTCTGAGGAGACATTTAACAATCTATAATGAGAAGAAACAGTTATTTTTCAATACTATTAAATACCATGAGTGTGTAATTGAATACAATTGAAAAGACATATCGTGCCTCTTTATTAATTTATCAACCGGTCACCTGGTTATTGTCAATAACTTATTGACAGTAATATAATCAAATACAAACTCAATGTTATTAGAAAAAAATGTGTAATTGGCAACATTTTCATTCACATATACATGTAGTTGTTTTTGATTATTAAAAACCCATTAAATACATATTTTGTTTCAATGCTAGATATTTCCAGACATAAGAGACAGACTAGTCTTTGTTACCAGACCTGGTGCTGTGGTCTAATCAAGCCATTGCGATAGTAGATATAGAGCTGATAGTAATTGTACCTGGTAGGAAAACTGCGACGAGGCGAGCCAGAGGAAGAGCTTGAGGTACGCGGACCTGATCGAACACTGCAGGTTGGAAAGCTTTCTCGTTCCTTGTCAATGTTGACTGTAGGGGTTTCCCAGCTCAGTCAGTGGAGAAGCTGTTCCAGGATTTAGGAATATTAACAGCTTTCAGAGCTATAGTACAACAACAACAACTAGAGGCAGCAGAGAAGTTATCTGGCTGGGTGTGTCACAAGCGAGAGAAGTCGAACTGGATGGGCTGTGAACAAGGAGTAGTGGTTGACCACTACTGCTGACCCACCAACCAGAGGATGTAATGGCTCAGGGTGGTGGAAATATCAAAAGAAGTTAGCGACTTTCTGAAGACTTTGCAAGTAGGCATATAGTGTGTCAGGTATATATTAGAAGTTAGGACTCCAACAGCAAATAAACATTACATGAAAATACTTCTACTTGCAATTGCAACACACTTTACTGTAAAACAGTTAGGTTGGAAAATTTCTTCATGCAACATTGTTCGCTATATTTATACAAACAATCAAATGTTATAAATGTAACATTGAATATGTCAATCGTGTTGCATGTTTCTTTGAGATTTTTTTAAACAAAGTTTTGTTATCTGTTTTTAAAATTAGGATGATTTTAAAATGCATTGGACATCCTTTTCAGTCATGTACTGCCTTTCTCCCAATAAAATGAGAGATCGAAAAAGTAGACAACATCGCACTGTTGCAAAATTTAATAGCTACTTTACCAGGCATCGGAAAAAAAAAACCCGAAATATGTCGCTGGTTCAATCCTACTTTGGCGACTACCGGTATGTTACAAATTGTGTTCCTGGAGAAGACTTTCAGTCCACCCAGGGAGAGGGCGGTCTAAGTTATGCCCAATCCCAATTGTATTTTCGTACGATAAAAATATGTTCAAACCAAACCAGTCCACCCAGCTAAAAATTGTTATTGGCATATGATGGCAGTGGGAGTTAACATGCAATGGACTGGTGTCATATGAATAAGCATCTTCTGAATATGAATAACAATCTTTTGTTAACGCGATGAACAAAAAAAAGAATAGAAGTGACACTCTTACACACCTTATTATACTTTCCATTGTCATAATGATTGCATGTATTATATTTGAACAGTGTATGTGTGAGTTGACATCCGTTCACAAACAGAGAAGAGAGATTCACCCACCTCAAATTGACAATGTCGTAACTATTATTCTACGTCATAACCTCCACGGCCCAACCAATCATATACAACGAACTTGAACCAAAATCCCTCTGCCACTGATTCTTCCGCCAGTCAAATGAATTCCTCTCGCAGTCTCATGAATTTCTCTGAGAGTCTTATGAATTCCTCTTTATGGTTTGGAAACATCAGTTCCAATGCAGGGAACTTGTCATTGCATGGAAAGAACGGGGCAATCTACACCATCATCGGGGCTCTGATCGTCTTCTTAAATGTCGTTGGTATCACTTTGTTCTGCAAATCGAAGACGATCTTCAAAAACCTGCAGGTATACATAACCAGTTTGATGGTCTGCGATCTCCTCACGGGATTTTCATTCCTTCTGAGTCCTTTGGCCTTTCAACTATCTAAGTCTAGCGTTGTTTTGGAACAATTTTCTTTGATTGTTCGTACGATGCTTCTAGTGTCTGTTCTTCACACAGCCGGGTTGTCCATGGATCGGCTAATATCCGTTAAACTACCAAATGTCTACAATATCCGCGTCACCTCGAAAATTTGTACGCTGGTCTGTCTTTGCATCTGGACCGTTTTGATCACGTACCATGTCTTGTTAATCTTTCTCTCGACGAATGCTCCAATATCTGGTCAGTTTGACATTAAAAGTTACGGCGTTTTTATCTCTGTCTACATAATATGTTTGTTGATATATCTAATCTCCAGCAAAAGTATAATATCTTGTGCCAGGGACCATCTCAAATGTACCAAAACCAACGCCCCGCTCCAAGAAAGACGGAAATCCAACACGTTTCGACTGTCAATCGTCATAACAACAGCTTCCGGGTTTCTTTATATCCTGTATCTTCCGGCCCAGATTTATACAACTTTGACTTTCTTTGACCCTTTTGGAGAAATGAAAATCACGCGTTATTTGATGACGATGGCGTACCCTCTGTTGACTCTAGAAAGTCTCTTCAACCCATTGTTTTACATGCTCAGATTCAAGGAAACTCGCAATTTGATAGAACGTATCCTTTGTCGATCAATTATTATGTCTGAGAACAGTACCGGTAATACGTCTTCGACAGGTACCCATGAGGAGTCTAAAGAATATACACCAAGCACAGCGTAAAGAAATCTGGACTAATAAACTGCAGTCTTGTTGGACAATTTCATTTTCAAATGTTTTCTGGTTCAGTCAGAATGGAAAGTAAAATAGATTAAGAGGTCTGGATCGTCGTGGCCATTTTTAGACTATATATCAATCTCCTTAAGAAGAAGATTTTTGTACAATGGTATAGCAAAATATTCAAATATAAAGTCTCAAAGATAAAACATATGGAATTTTTTTCTTTACTAGTTGAAAGTTTATAGCTGAACAAATCATATCTAAAAATTTAAGGCAGATCTGAAGGTTCATTTGTTGACCACCCAGCCTCCTTAATGCTTAACTTGCTGACATATTACCAGTTTTGACATTGACCAACATGGTTTGTAGTTTGATAGAACTTTGATTTAAATAAATTTCATTTCGGCTATATAGCTTACATAATCTGTATATACTGGACACTTTAATAGTAATTTGTTTTAAACGTTGTATATAGGCTATCACGGCGTGGGAATTTGAACATTGGTTTATCTTAGACATTTGCTTTTAGAAGTCTATAATAAACATTGTGTAGGACGTTGGACACTCATATAATTATATAAATATAGATGTACAAATGAATACAATAAACTGAAAATTTGTTACAATGTATATTTCTGTTATATTGCACATTTTGTATCACTTTTCCTTAAATTAAATTTTACCATTTTACCATATGGATCCGCATTTTTGGGGTTCGATTTCGCTAAAGAGTTATATACAAAAGGAATAATCATGATTCTGACGATATGTTTCAATATTTACATTATTCAATGTCGATGCCTGTGATAACACTAAATATCGATTTTGTACTATGTACAGTCCAATACATTCGAAACACGTATAATTGGGGCGCAAGCGGGGTTTGGTTATTTATAATCAAATAGTTAATCGTACAATTGCTGAAAATTATATAAGTATGAGAAATAAAGAATCATTCTTTAAATATTATGAGGTGATAATTTCGGTCGGGGCGTGATCAAATCTATCATAAAGCCCTTCGGGCTTTTATTGGATTTGATAACGCCCCGACCAAAATTATCACCTCATAATACCCAAAGAATGATTCCTTAAATTTAAATTATAATGGAAATTTCCCATTTCCATGTCATGTTGAAAACAAATAAAGATAAAAGTACTGAAAATGTACACAACGTGTGTACATCCGCTGTGCGCCCAGATTGCTGCCGAATACACATCTAATGCACCCACTTTCTTTTAATGATATCTATTAATTTGCAATTTCTTGCACTGGTATGGATGTCCATCAGTGTCTATGACTTGGCTAACTACAGCCGTGGATAAAACATGGAGAATAATGAAAGCTGACCTTTCTTTATTTCATTTGCTCGCGATTTGTACAGAAATAGGAATGGTGAGAAACGTTCAAAAGAAAAATGTGTGATGTGAAACAGTGATTCATGAAGACCAAAGGGTGCTAAGGTTGACTTAATGAAAGCTAGGAAAAACCCAGATTGATAAAAGATGTGTTAAATAGTGTTTTGTGTGATTTTTCACCTTTGATACTTTAGGAAGAACATGAGTTATTTACAAAGAAGATGGGGGGGGGGGGGGGTCAAGGTTTTGCAAAATCGCAAATGCCTATTTGGTTTAGTCGTAAAATACAATTTCAAATTTGATTTTTTTCAATTATATTTATTTGATGTTATAATATAAGTTTGCAAAAGCACAATGTCTATATAACTATATTCAGCTTTGAATATTTTAACAAACGATGAGAAAAAAAAATAGGCTTAAATTTTAGTGGTATCGGAATCACAACCTAAAAGGCCTAGTTCTTTAAGGTTAGCTAATGTCTGCTGCTCTAACCACTGAGCCATTACAGTCCAACAAAGTGCGATGTTTAAATGCTGTATGCGACTTTGGCCACGAATTTATGGACTTGTATTATTTTTCTAAAAGGCTCAATTGTTGGGATACAACATGATATTTTTAATGTATAGTGGGTCATCTCCACGTTTTTGTTGATTGAAATCGGGTTGTTTCCCATTAGACCTTATTTAGAATATGAAAAAATTATGGAACACAGGCCCACTCTATGGAAGAAAAGACATTGAAGTTGTTTAATGTTTAATGCATCGTTTACCTAGTATAATATTCCGCTCTACATAATATTTGTTACATTTGTTTTGACAAGTGCTTTTTACAGTTTATTATTGTTATACTTGATTTTTTGGTATGTACTATATGTATGTATGATGTACATCCACGTTTTTATGTTTGATCAGGGTATAATCAAATTCTGATCAATAAATTGTTCAAAACATATGAGAGTTTGTTCGATGTGTGGGAATGGGAATGAGGAGGCATAAATACCTATAATGGGATTTATTTTCAATCGATGCTGCAGATAATAGAAATGGTGAAAATAAATCTTTATAAAATTATCAAACATAGTATTGCTAAAGCAAATAAATAAAAAAAAATAAATAAATAAATTCAGATAAGTATAAAAAAAAATGGTATTCGAATATTCATATTTTTTTTTTAAACAAGGATATGCATGATTTTATCTATTTCTTCTGTAAACATAAACATTTCTTGTTGTTTATCAGAATAGTAATAAAATTATAACATATATTCATTGTTATATCGTGACGTCGTAAAACTTAAAAAATGTGTTAACTAGTGGCAGATATTTTTTTGTCAGTATCAGATATAAAGAACGTGTTAAGATTTGCATGAGTTACGAGCTGAAAAAGCATGTACTCTAATCGACAGCCATTAACTGTAAGAATCTCAAAGAAAGAACTAGACAAAATGAAACCGTTTCATGGAAACATGTAATGATTTAAAACTAAACCCAGAAGGCTTGATCCAGCGAAAATACCAAGCTCAAAATGTAAAAGGCCAAAATTTTACATGTGTTTGCATTATCTCGATATCCTGTTGTATCCAACAAGTATGAAGACCTTTTTAACTCTTTTTTTATATTTGTCGCATACAGTCTTGATTTTAAGTGGGGCCCAGGGAGTTCAAAATGAATCAAATTCACAAGGACTTGACACCCTCTAAAAAGGACTCTGTATAAAAAAGGCAGGAAAATGATAAGAAATAATTGCTTTGAAACTTTAACATTTTTATTGTTAATATGTTCGTTAATAGTTACAAAAGTCATATTTGAAATGTTGATGTGGATATGATGGTAATTTGATGACCTTCAATCTTCTCAAAATGGCAATTTATTTCTGAATAAAACTGTGCTTAACAAAAGAAAAATTCTTTAGATTCTTTGTTTCCTACGTACAATCATAACTTAATATGTATAGTATCCAACACAATTGCAGTAATCGAGATACAGAGTTCACAACTCTTGTCATGTACAAGGAAAGCTCAGTCTCGATAACATTAAAACAGAATTGTGAGCTCTGTATCTTGTAATCAATTTGACAACTGAGATTTGAATTTTTACAGACTGTATGAAGCAATGTAAGCTTATAAAATAGAAAAATAAAAAGAGGAAAACAAATTAGATCAAAATTGTGAACATGCCATTGTAAATTTACTGAAAGAAGGTTTTTTGGTCATTACATGTATAATGTTGATCAGCAATCCAATCCATACTCTACATCGAAAATTCATTTGAAAAAAAAAATCAGAGAGGTACGAGTTCTAGGACTACCTTTTGATCTGAAATCTTTCCCTGAACCTTAGAATGTACGAAATCAAATAAATGTATATCAAGTCGTAGCTTTCATGGTCACTTAAGGGCTAACCTGAACTTTATGGGAGGAACTCACTTAACATCAATGAATTCTTTTGCAAAGGAAATGTTGGAATTGGCAATATTGAAGAGTTTTATACGTACTGCCAGAGAACAAGGACACAGCTATTTTGATCGATAATATATGAATCAATTTGAATGGCAATAGATTCAACAAATTGCGTTGAAAAATATCAACAACTTTTCCATCCAAAGGGGGATTTTTGCAAGTTTCTAAGCAACTGATTTCTATGTACAGTGTAACTTGTCATTTTGTATTAGTCCTTTTGTTTAAAGAACGAACGCGTTTTCAATTCAACATACAGGAAAATTCTTGAAAGCGTTTGCATTTTATCTAATCAACTCAACATCTAATTAGTAATTTAACAATCCATTATGATAGCTATTATCTGCGTTTTAAGACACAACCAAAGTATCAACAAGTTCCGATTTGTTCGCGAGAAAACAGTACAAAACAGTATTTCTTTCTACAGTAGACAGTTTGTGACAAAAGCAGTGCATCCATTCGAGAAGACTCTTAACTAGACGCATAGAGTTCCGAAGACGTTACATTACGAGAGAGATACAGCCGAAATTTTAAGCAAGACATTTAAAAAAATTTAAAAAATTTACATTTCCAATCTGCATGGAATCTGTGCTTTGGCTGGTTTGGCGACAGAATGGAGGTATTGAACATATGTTTCTATGTAAATACCAGAAAAAAAAAACGAATCATAAAAAGCCATTTTATAGTTATCGTTCAAGTTTAGCTACCAATATTCCACTAAATGATGGTATACATGTTAAAAGAAAATCCAACCGAGTACAATGCATGAAAAGTGTACATTAAATTAAAACCAATAGTTCCAATATAGTACTTGTCTTGAGATGGATAATTGTTATGAAGTTGTTTTATTCATTATCGTGTATTAACAAACTATCATCAAAGAATCTGGTTCTTAAACAAGCTTAAGTGTCTGCAGAAAAACAATCCACTGCCTTTTTAGACGTTTTCGGTATGAAATAATGATGAGTATATATGCACTTGATACTACATTTTGTATCATCAGGTTAGTTTCATACGCTTATAAAAATGTACACTAAAGCGACCCCATATTCTCAAATGAAAACAGACATTCTTATAAATTACACATACGATTGTATAAAATGGCATCTGCTAAATATGTTTATATTCAATAAAGGATAATTAACTGAGAGAACTGACAAGCCAGGTTCCTTTTAATTAAAACTTCCCTTATTTTGTTAGAATAATACAGTCAGCTTAACAAAGTCAATATCATATATGATATAGGTTTTTCCCTTTAAGGAGGTAATACCTACTGTGTCAATTTGCAACGGAATTAACTGAATACAATCTTGTCTGTATATAAGATTGTGTGTCTGTCTGTACATGTTTCATATTCTGATTTTCATCATTTCATGTATTTACAACAAGCTTATCAAACTTTTGAAGGTTTTTGTGTAAATTGCTATCCGTTTTAGAGAAATAAAAATATAGTTCAATAAATCTGATATTTATTTACAGACAGAGAATTATTTAGGACCAGTAGATGTTAAGTGATATGCTTATTAATATTCTTCGAGGTCTTCAACAATTCGTTGAATTAACTGGACAGCATTTCATATGTTCAGACAATACACTAGAGGTACGTATGAACCAAAAGAAACTGTATATTATTACTTATCAGGTATGTTACTGACCGGCTTCATCGTAATTTATGTATTATGTTTTCACAAGCAAGAGTTCTTTTTTTTCCATACTGAATAACGTAGATATTACCTATTATATTGTGAACAATGACATACAAAACAAACACCTAGGGTAATGCAAACGGTTTTTTTTTTCATTCAATACTCACAATCATAATAAAAGTAGAACCTAAACAAGAATAAATAAGCGGAACACAACAAGACCTTGAAATGTGGTTTATCTAAGGTCTTTGTTTATGGAATGAATACATGTATTTTGTTTTTTTAACGGCTAAACATTTAACGTTCCAATGTTCGAAAATAAGTATTTTCCCTTAATTTTATTAATTAACGTATTAAACATTTCTTGTAAATATATATTTTCCTTGGTATATTTATATGTTCAATTAAGTGGTCTTCGCTCCATAGATCTATCAGTCTTAACCGAAATGCTTCATCAATATGTATACCTAAAATCAATTCGGTTTTTGTTGGAAGGTTATGCTACGTTCTTACAATCACGTTAACAAAAATGTTTCTTCGTTCAACACGATTTTTTTCAATCGTTACCTCCGTGTCGGAATGCATTGCATTGTTACCAAACGCAACATGTCGTGAGCAACATCGGTGATGAACTAACAACGTATTGGAACGGGGGACTTTTGTCGTATTATTGGGATCAGACCGAGTTCCAATCGGAAATTTATCTGGACAGTCTTTAGCTTTTCATATCAAAGCTAAACCAATCGTATAGAAATGTACTGACTCGCATCACCTCCTATTCAAACCTTGAATTCTAGAGAAATATTACTATCAGCTACGATTTGTCAAATCTAATGTTCGTTACAGAGCGCACGACAGTGGGAACCTAGCATTAAAGAAATCGCATGAAACTACGTGGGAGGTGCATGTAATTAGGCTCTCCGTCACAAGATTTGAATATCGCCATCATACTTATGTATCCCAGTATCTGAGGTGACGTTTAAGTTTATCAAAACATCTTAGATAAAAAATATGAAGTATCTTTACTGTGTATACGAGTAAGAACAGCAACAGGATGTTTTTGTGTAACATTTTATGATACATGCGATTAAGTCTTTTATTCCTGTTTCTCCAAAGACACCATTTTCAAATGTAATTGACCAAATACAACTGCACGTGCACGTGCACAAGTGCTATCCTTATAAAAAAATGTTCAAAACAGAAATTAAAATAGGACTTTTCTTGTATGTTGTAAAATACATATTTTTTAAAAACTAGTTTTCTTTGAAAGGAAAAACCGTATGAAATAATTAGCAGCTTATTTGGTTTTTCCCTTCGTAAACTCATATATTCAACTGATTACCTGATAGATTCATCAAATGAAATCTGGGAGCGCTTCCGCTGAGTCACTTTAATTAATCAACAACTTTTTCTGGTGAATCTTTATTGACAATTTGAAAAAAGAATTTAATTAGTTATCAGCAGAAATTACAAATATAGAACTAAAGACATTTATAGTATAAGTATAAAGTATATGCAAAATTAATTTGTTTTTTCCTATTTTCTGGGAGCGGCATTTCATGTAATCTTTGAGCACACCACCTTCCCCCACACACATTTACATGAGCTGCTTCGTGGCTATGAGTAAGCATTTCCCTGAAAAAAATATCTTTACGAATATACCTTTCAACAATGTATGTGTGAAAACAACGATGATTAATTAGATTGTTTGCGTAACGCTAAATACCCGAATATGTCATAGAGGCGGTATCCAATAATTGGCGGGGAGATGTAGAGCAGCATCGTTAACTTTTATTATGTGACAGAAGCTCATTAGTACAGGTAGTTTATTCCTCCGACAATCTCATGGATTCCTCTACCAGTTTTATGAATTCCTCTCTTATTCTTATGAATTCCTCCGCAAGTCTAATGAATTCCTCTGCCGGTCTTATGAATTCCTCCGCCACTCTTTTGAACTCTTCGTCTGGTTCTGGAAACAACAGTTCAGAATTAAACGATGCAGGGAACATCTCATTGCATGGACAGTTTGGAATGATCTTCTCAGTCGTCGGAACTCTGATAGTCATCGTTAATGTTATAGGCATTGCATTGTTTTACTCGTCAAAAACGATCGTCAAGAACCTGCGAGTGTACATCACCAGTTTAATGGTTTGCGATCTCCTAATAGGAGTCAACTTACTTCTGGGTCCTTTTGTCTTCTGGATATCCAACTCTAGTATAGTTGTGGACCAATCAACTCTTTTCGTACGCACGATGCTTCTAGTGTCCCTTCTTCACACAGCTGGGTTGGCAGTGGACCGGTTAATATCCATAAAATTACCCAACTTTTACACCTTTCGCGTCACCTCGAGCATTTGTATGGTGGTCTGTTTTTGCATCTGGATTCTGTTGGCCGTGTATCATATTCTGATGACCGTTCTCACGAAAAACGCCCCAATGTCTGGCAAATTTGACATGAACACATATGGCCTTTTTCTCATCGTCTACCTAAGCTGTTTGTTTGTGTACCTCACATCCAGCAAAAGTATTATATCTTGTGCCAGGGAACATCTGAAACGTACTAAAGCAAACGCTCCGTCCCAAGAACAGCAGAAATCGAACACGTTCAGGCTGTCGATCGTCATAACAACAGCTTCTGGATTTCTGTATATCTTGTATCTTCCGGCACAAATTTTTGGGGCTTTGACTTTTATTGATCCATTTGGAGAAATGAAAGTCACGCGCTTCTTCATGACGATTGCATACCCTTTGTTAACGATAGAGAGCCTATTGAACCCATTGATGTATATGCTCAGATTTCAGGAAACTCGGCATTTGATCAAACGTGTCTTTTGTCCTACTACCTTCATATCAATTGTCAGCAATAATACTTCTAATACTGGTACATAGAACGTCCAGAAAAGGAGATACAAGAAGAAAGCAAAACATACTAGCAGATGTCTGGATGATGAATTTTCAAGAATGTAAAAAATGGAAATAACGTAAAAGCTCTCCTTGGGTGGTAAAGATGGTGGAACAAAGTCTAAATGGGATATACAGTGAACATTAGTTTAATGAGTACAAACATTAGACACTGTTAAAATTACATGATCTAACGTATTAGGCATCTTAAACATGCTCTCATGTTGAACATAGTTGGACATATACGAGTATTGGACACGTGTTGGACATATACGAGTATTGGACACGGTTAAATAAAACTTGCGCTGCACAGAAGCGCATTAGAATATTGAACTCTTTTTAACATATATTTAATTGTCTCTTCTAAGTTCATGTTTTGTCACGTTTTAAAGTTTTTTTTAAATTAATGTACATACGTATAACTGAGACACAGTTAAAATATATGTAAGGGAAAAATCCAAAATTTCCTCTTTGACAAGTACGCTCATTTTACTCTGACAAATGACAAGAATTGAGGAAATTGCCAACTGGGATATACATGTATAATGAATTATAATGAAAAATATGACAATAATCCTTTTTCATTTAGAAGTAATCGGGGCACCACCTCAATTTTGCAACATTATCATTTAGGACTGGTACACATTTCTGAAGGCACAATTCCCGTAGCTTTGTATTTAAGTTATATCTTTCAATAAAATTTAGAGATGGCTTTCAAAAGAAATTTCTGGAACTCTATAAAATCCATTGAATGCAAGTTATTTCAACACAGATATTTTTTATGAATATGGTATCAATAAGTTAAAGTGACGGAAGTGGGAACTAAGGACAGATATGAACTTGCATTGTTAAACATGCTCTAGTATTAGACATTGGTTTTTTAAAGCCGTGATCACACGAACCGATTTTCAAATTATTTTCAAATGTCTTGCTTCGTAGTCCGGTCAATGGACGCCCAAATATGCAAAACCCAAAACAAATTGCAAAACATTGTTTTTTATTGTAATTATTTTACATATAATGTGATTATTTCTAAGGAAAAAAAGTCGCCAAGTATTTGAAAAGGTAAAGTGATTTTTTTTTCTATGAGAAATATTGAGTATTTGGGCAAGAAAAGGGAAATTAGCACTCAATAGTAAAACCGTTTGAGCATTTAAAAAGTGATAAAATAAAAGCAGACTTGTCGATATTAATGGAATTACTTGTAAGGTGGTCACGTAATTTTGATAGAAAATGATCAAATGGATGTTGTTTGTGTATTTCCTTTATTTTGTATAATTTGAGATAAAAAATAAATGTTAAAGCTTTTTAAGTATTTTGATTTGTTTTTATTGTTTTGTTTCATTGATTTTAGAATGCAATGCTTTTCCAAACAAAAGAAAGAGGTTTTTAGCGCTGTTTGGGAAAATCCAACCTATTGTTAAAAAAGCCAAAGAAATTAGACGCACAAGATTAATTGTAAGTTTGCAGGAATCATTCAAGGTGGACCAATTCCGCTTTAAATGTCTATAACCTCGAAATGCTATGTACAGGTTCGAACAAAAAATGATTAACCAAACTACATTGTGTTGAGAGTTGAAGTACTAGACTAAGTCTATTCTGGATATTAAAAAAAAAACCTCAAAAGCTTTCTAAAAAGGGCAATGAGGGGTAAACCAATATATAGTAATGTTGAAAATGATAATGCATATATATATATATATATATATATATATATATATATATATATATATATATATATATGATAATATATATATATATATATTGATTATTATAATGAACTAATAAAAACAGAAAATAATGTGCATATGGCAATAAACAATAACGACAAATTAAGATATATTCTATAGTTTAACATAAAGTAATATATCATCATATATTTTTAAAAAAGTTTCATCAGAAGGAATTTTACCAAAAACACTACGTTTTGGTATTTACTAATCCAGGACGAAACCGGTGAGCCATGCCAGACTTTACAATATGTGGTATAAAGTAGAGTTTGAAACATCATAATTCTTTCTCTGGACTTTGTTTTTTATTCTCCAAAAATATTTTGAAAAAGTACATAATTAGTCATTTTTTAAAAAGCGGTATTTTCAATGTTGAAAACCGTCATCTTTACAAGTTTCAAATTTATAAATTTATTGGAAGAAGACCCAGAGACAACAAATTCATTTAAAATAGATGTAAATAAATAGGATATTGCATCAATAGCGTCTTGTTGCTATATTTAGACCCATATTATAATAAAACCTTTTGCATTTCAAGCATTTTTTTACCCATTCCACGTCCAACAGAAACCAAATAACGGTTATTATTTGAAATATGTGGAAAATTACTGTAAATTCCTAATTAAACGCGAGGAATTAATTTCCGCGTAAAATCGCTAGAAGCAACCCTCGCGAATTTTAAAGTCTCGCTTTTATTTTTCAGACAGTTTTGAACTATAGGAAATTATAACAAAAAATTGGTGCTCGCGATTTTATATTCTCGCGATTTGATACAAAACAGCGGAAGTACTCGCGTAAAATAAGGAATTTACAGTAATCGATGAAATTTTCACTCTTCTTGTGCGCCAGGATTCCTGCCGAATCTACATCTTAGGCGCCCACTTTCTCTCAAAATCTTTATTTTTTTTAAATTTCTGCTCATTGATAACAAACAAGTTTTCGCCGAAGGCTCATTTGAAGCAGGTATGTCAACAATGATTTAAGGGGGATGTACCCGTCGGCCATTTTGTATAAATGTGTCCTACCGGTATATTACAGTGCACAATTTCCTGTTGATTATTAACTGTAATTTGGACTTTTCTTTTCTACTTTATTTTTTTCTTTAATAATTTAACGTTTAAAAAGTTATTATTTCGATTAGCGATTGACACTTTTCGGACTACATGTTTTTGATTTCAAAAAGACAGGGTGTTATGTCTCAATATTTGCTAAACTTTGAAAACAACATAGTTGCCATTACAAGTTATTCTGTGAAAAATTATTTGCTAGAGAAAGAATATGTATATATCTGATGAAACATTTAACAATCTATTATGAAAAGAAACAGTTATTTTTCATTAAATACTATGAGTGTGTAATTAAATACAATTGAAACGTATTAATTGAAACGTTTTATGAATTTAATGGGTTTTAAATAATCAAAAACAACTACATTTATATGTGATTGAAAATGTTGACAGTTACACATTTTTTTCCTAATAACATTAAGTTTGTATTTGATTATATTACTGTCAATAACCAGGCGACCGGTTGATAAATTAAGTTAATACGATGCACACAAAGCAAGCATCACTGAATCAGTGTAAGTGACGCGGTCACCGGAAATCGCCGGGTCATAGTGAAAAGTTCCCTGAAGAATCTACAAAACAATAGGTTATCAATGCGATTATTTGTACGATTTTGTTTGTATTGTGTTTTTTCTCTTTGTTTGTTTTATACAATATGAGAATAAATGAATTGAAATTAAATTAAAAAAAAAATTCAGAGATTATAAAATAAATAATTAGGTTCACTAGTGCAACACCAATTTTTCTTCCATGCAAAAAGCATTTTTATTAACAAGTAAACGAGAAATCGTTATATGAAGATGATAACTTTCTTTCAATTTTAACTATAAATATATATATATATGTTTTATAGTATACAATTAGGTAATGTGATTGAATTTCTACAGGCATATATTAATGACTTTATTATTTTCCAAAGCAATTCTTCATTAAATTTAATTTTAAAAATGGTTGGTCAAATCTATCAAATCCAGTTAAGCATATAAAAAGAATCCACTCTTTAAAAACGTGCCATTAGTGGATATGTACTAATATTGCAATTCTTTAAGAATTACTGTTAATATGATATACATTTTGAACAATAAAAGTGTGATTGTGTTTTGTGTCTATTGTGCTAAAAATATAAAAGCACACGTCACAAAGCTAAGCGTCCAATAACAAGCTAAGACAGCTTCCCACTGTCGATTGCTTTGTACAGCCGGACTCATGAATTCCACAGACAGTCTGACAGATTCTTCCGCAATACTTGCGAACTTTTAAGTCAGTCTTGTGAATTTACCGCAATATCATGAATTCCTCTTTAAGTCTGACGAATTCTTCTTCAATACGCGCGAATTTCTCTGCCAATATCGTGAATGCTTCTTATGGATCAGGAAATAGCAGTTTCAAATCTAACGAAGCACCAAAATTGGAAATGCATGGACGCTTCGTGCCCATCTGGATCATCGTCGGGACTTTGATAATCATCTTAAACGTCGTTGGAATCGTTTTGTTTCGTAGATCGAGAACAATCGTCAAGAACTTGCAGGTTTACATCACCAGTTTAATGGCCTGCGACCTCCTCATAGGAGTAAACTTATTTTTTGGTCCTTTTGTCTACTGGATTTCCAACTCTCTCATTTTTGTGGACCAAGCTGCATTGTTTGTACGCACGATGCTTCTAGTTTCCCTTCTTCATACAGCCGGGCTTTCCGTGGACAGGTTAATATCCATCAAACAACCAAATGTATACACGTTTCGCGTCACCTCGAGAATTTGTATTCTGGTCTGTCTTTGCATCTGGGCCAGTTTGATGGTGTACCACATCCTGATGTTTGTTCTCGCGACAAATTCTCCACTGTCAGGTCAGTTTGACATGAAGTCATACGGCCTTTTTCTTATTGTCTACGTAAGTTGCTTGATCGTTTACCTCCTATCTAGCAAAAGTATCATATCTTGTGCCAAGGACCATCTTAAACGTACTAAAGCCAACGCCCCGCTGCAAGATCAGCAACAATCCAGCACGTTCAGACTGTCAATCGTCATAACAACAGCTTCTGGATTTCTGTATATCCTGTATCTCCCGGTAACGACTTTAGGGGCTTTGACACTCATTGATCCCTCCTTAGAATTGAAAGTCACGCGCCTTTTCATGAGTATATCCTATCCGTTGGTAACCCTAGAAAGCCTTCTGAACCCATTGCTTTATTTGCTCAGATTCAAGGAAACTCGACAAATGGTCATTCGTGTCTTCTGTCCTGCACGCATATTAACTATTGTAAGCAATTTTACATTTAATACGAGTGGGTAGAGTTAAACAGAAAAGATATAGGTATTGAATTAAAAGCAACACATTGGTATTTAGAAAATAGAAATCTATAATTAAAGTGAATAGGCGTATTACTTAAGAAAGATGTTTTCTTGGTAATCTGACATGGAAAACAGAATTATGTATGTGCTGGATAATATTTTATAAGAATAATCAACATGCACTAGTAAAATGCATTTTAACGTGTATTAGATTGGGACTTTGCTAAACACGCACATAGTGTTAAATATATCCAAACATGAACAATCATTGGACATTGTTTTAAAAGAACTAGAA
Source organism: Magallana ariakensis (assembly GCA_020458035.1). Lineage (NCBI taxonomy): Eukaryota > Metazoa > Mollusca > Bivalvia > Ostreida > Ostreidae > Magallana > Magallana ariakensis. The sequence goes on along the minus strand of CM035812.1, from coordinate 69,246,631 downwards.
ATAGACATTGTAGGACCTTTATTTAAATTTGATACTTATAAATATATACATGTATTAGTATTTGACAATTTTACATTAGAAGCATTGGACATTGTTTCATTATTGGATGCTTATTACCTAATTATTCATTATTATATTATTATAATTATTCAGGTGTTGACATAATTGTGTAACATGCATTTGTATAAAACATGACTTTGGTTTGTGAAAGAAGAAGACAGAGGACTCTCGGATTAATATTAATATGTCAGCCGTGTCTGATATAGAAAGTGAACTTGATAGTAATTCTTCTTGTATCGATAAAATTAGTGAAGATAACATTTCAAACATTACAAGAGATACTGTGGTTTCATTAATATTCAAGGGTATCAATCATCGTGGATAAAGAGAAAATCACAGTTTCAAGGATACGTAAATTCGTTGCCAAAGGCCGAACCAATGCAAATTGATAGAGGAAATTGCACTTCAATGAACATTTAATTTCGTGGATCAACTTAATTAAGAAACCCACGAAAATTGGTATTCCACGAATATTGATTAAACCAAAGTATATGAACTGTATTTGTAAACACAGCTAAAGAAACCGCCGGTATAAAAACACATGCAGAGAACTCTGATAACAAAATGTGTAATAAACAATACCCGTGGTAAAAAATGACAATAACAAACCGTCAACCATCTCAAAAATCCATAAAACGAAATACAAATTCAAAGCAGAGCAACACGGACCTCCAAGATAGAGGTAGGATCAGGTGCCATGGAGGAGTGAGCATCCTCTGGTGACCGGTCACACCCGCCATGTGCTCTTTGCCGTATTAGGGAAAATAAAAACCGCAATTAGGTAATTAATTATGGTCTAACAATTAGTATGAAAAACGTCAGTCAGCATGCGACTCAGTGGAAGATTGTATTTGCTGACAAGGTCGTTGTATCGACCATAGAACCTACGAAAAGATGACTTTAAACGAGACTGTTGATAGTCCTGTTTATCAACTTGTTTGTCAGTAGCTTGCCTCGTCTTAGAAACTGTTCATACGAAGAGCATGCCCTTGCGTATCGAATTAACTGAGAGACAAAAACACCATATGCAGGTGATGAAGGTATATTGCTACATAAGTAAGAAAAGTTGACCATAGAAAAATTGAAGTCATCGCGTTTATCATAAAGTTTTGTTGTTAGGTTACAATCAATGTCCATTTCCAGTATAATATCCAAATATGAAACAGATGACGCTGACTCTGTGGTATCTTTTATTTCAAGTTCACTAGGATATATCGAGTCGACGTAAGTATGGAAATAACAATTGTTAATTGATAATACGTTGTCGATATACCTAAATGTTGAGTTGAAGGCCACAGCGAGTGATTTATTTTTTTCACGTACAAGTTTTTGAATAAATTCTGCTTCATAAGAATACAAAAATAGGTCTGCTAACAATAGGGCACAATTGGTACCCATGGGAATTCCAACAGATTGTTGGAAGACTTGATTTCCAAAAATTACATATTATATGTTGTCTATCAGAAATTCAAGCATCTTTTTAATGTCAACTTCAGAGTACTTGTGTGTGCAATCAGAATGGTTTTTAACAAAATAGTTTTTTAGATTTCCAATGACAAGGTAAGCATTTTTACGACTTCCATTTTGATTGAAGAAACAACTGTCGATTATATCAAAAAGTCTAGATTTTAAATTGTCGTGGGGAATGGTTGTATAAAGCGTTGAAAAATCGTACGTTTTGATGCTATTGATTTTGGTAAGATTTTGTGACCTCAAAGTTTCTAATAATTCTTTAGAGTTTTTAGTATCCACATCTGATTCACTCCACTTCTGGAGTATATTGTTGTACAGTACTCTTGAAGCTTCTCCTTAATTTCTGTAAGAATTTTAGTAAGGAGTAAAGAGAGAGGTTTGGTAGAACATTTACTGGAACCTGCTATATATCTCTGTTTGTAAGGACTTTTGTGAAGCTTTGGAATCCAGTACAAATAAGGTAAATCAAATTCATTTTGTTTATTGGGGATATTAAAGGTATTCATAACCGATTTATGATTTTGAAGTATTCCTGCTTGGAAAGGCTGCTATGGGTGTAAGTAGGATTACCATGTGTAGAATCGAAACCTAGTTCTTTGAAAATGCAATTAATATAATGTGCCTTACAAACAAAGACAATGTTGTTACTTGCCTTCACAGCAGGGACCAGTACATACTGATCATGCAATCTACCTAGTTCTTTTCTCACTTCTGCATTATTAAAAACAGAATGATATATGGTTTTCATTTGACCTCTCAGTCGTTTAATACGAGATTTTAATATACATCTGATGCATGCTTTTAACCCACTCTGACAAGGTATCAAGGTCTTCTTTTTCAGATTTTGCCCATCGCTTGGCGTAATCTTCAACAGCATTCATGATATGTATAAAATTACGACGCCATGTGAAGCATCTAGGTTCCCTAAATTTTGGTCCTTTCATAATAAGTGATTTTAGGTCATCGTTATTAACTAAATTAACATCACCAGTAATGACGTGTCCGGCAGGACTATAGTTGTAGGGTGAAGAAGAACATGAACACGTTGGAGGATTATCTTTCAGATGTTCGATATCAAGGTCTTGTAGAGTTTGTTTGTAATTGAAGAGTTTAGAAGCAACGGTTGAAGTATAATTGTAGGAAATACAAGGAGTTGACTTTATCTTGAAATATGGCGGAATCTGGGACTGAACTTTTTTGTGATTAAGAATATTGCTTATATTAACGGCATCGATTCTCTTGTTGGCATACTGCAGTTTGAAAAAACGACGTGGTGCATAAGCAGTATTTTCTGTTTGTGTAGGTTTAAAAAGCCGATGATAAGCAATATCCATAATCATGGATCCGAGTCTGTATTCCGGTGTAGAAAAATCAAAAAGCGGCTTTTTCTTGACTTTTTCAAGAAGATTGTTTAACCTTTTCAAAGGGACAGAGTACAGTTTGGTGCGAATGTAATGGAGACCCAATTGTTTATTAACATAAGGTAATAATGAATCAAAGGAAACATCGTGTATAATTGGTTTGTTATAAGACCGATGTCCATGACTACGCCGACGTCTCTTTGTGTTGTTAAAAAGTCCCATTACACGGAAAATATAGAAAATTTGAAGGTACTTTGCAAGCAATAAAAAAGAAAATGGATGATTCAATTCAATTAAGATAATAGAAAAAAACAAGAATAGAATTCCTGGGTCCCCCGCCGTTCAAGCAGTATACTAGTATACTGTACTGTGGAATCATTAAATTTCGTGGGGGCCAATTTTCGTGGATTGCTTAAATTTTACAGGTTCGTGGGGACGTAATTTCGTGTATTCTCTAAAACCTGCAAAGGAAATATGATTTTATTACCCTTATTTATTAATTCGTGTAGGATGTTAAATCGTGGATGAGAGGTACCCACGAATTCCACGAAAATTGAACCACCACGAAATCTAATGATTTCACAGTATATGAAATTGCAATATTTTCAAATTTTTGATATAATGAAGTAATTATTGTGGTCAAAGTCCCATAACTCCAACAAAAAGTATCGACCAAGGCTGATTTAAGAACTTAACCAAGGTATTAGTGCTATAAACATTTGGTATAAATTTCATGTAAATCCATCAAAATTTGTAGGCATGAGAGCGCTTACAAGGTCAATTTTTGGATAAAACGAAGTCATTATTGTGGTCAAAGTCCCATAACTCCAGCAAAAAGTATTGACCAATGCTGATTTTCAAACTTGACCAAGGTAATAGGTGTATAAACATTTGGTATAAATTTAATGAAAATCCGTCAAAATTTGTAGGCATGAGAGCGCTTACAAGGTCAATTTTTGGATAAAACGGAGTCATTATTGTGGTCAGAGTCCCATAACTCCAACAAAAAGTATCGACCAATGCTGATTGTCGAACTTGACCAAGGTAATAGGTGTATAAACATTTGGTATAAATGTAATGAAAATCTGTCAAAATTTGTAGGCATGAGAGCGCTTACAAAAAAGTGTGACGGACGGACGCACGGACGCACGGACCCACGGACACACGGACGGACGCCCGGCATTTCTATGTCCCCGCTCCGCGTTGCGGCGGGGGACAATAATAAGATACTTGCTCTCTTTCGTTCTACCGACCCGAAATATTACTACTGGAAAATGTTATTAGCAACAATTGCAAGTCTAGGTGAAGAAAGTGCTTTTGGCATAGAAAATGCTATTAAGAAACTTAAGAATTGCTAAGCGCCATGTTATGACAATACATCGCATCGACTCCAATGCCAATCTCTCTACCCATATACTGTAAATTTGCCTATAAATGACAGTGTTACAGTATTTGTGAAAAGGTTCCTATGCGAAAACTAAATTTTAACAATTTAGTCATAGAAAATGTGAAAGAATTTAAATATTTAGGTGTTCACTTGTATTTTCTCGAACAGGTTCTATTTGTAAACAAAAAAAAACCCAATTCTATAAATATGCTCATGATGTTATGTACAAAATTATTTAAAAAATCAGATAATTTAAATTACCAGTTAACTGTCGGTTTGATCTTTTTGATAAAGTTGTAGTTTCATTATTATTATATCCAAATATTTCACGTTAATTTCATGTGAAAATTTTCACGTAAAATTCTTGTGAAAGGAGCACTCATACAAATTTCATGTGAAGTGAAATTCACGTGAAACTAACGTGAATTTTATATGAAGTATCATATCTTCATTTACCCTTTCTTTTAGTCTTTACTCTAAAATAATGGTAAGTACTCTTAATAATTCAATATACATGCAGATTTTTTTTGGTCATTATATTTTTTTAAGCATATCATTTTAAAATTTAATTGTAACTCAACAAAATAATGACATTTAAACATTCTAAATTTTAATGCTTAATTTATCTTGCTTCTTTTGACTATATTCAACTGGTTAAATTGATTTTAAATGAATGTCCTGAATGGACCCTGTCAGCCACCTCTTAATAAAGAGAAAACCAAATTTCAGATTTAGAATTCATTTAGTTTTACCCCCCTTTATTTAAAATATATGTGTAGTTTATTACTATACCTATACATTTCTGTATTTGTTTCTGTACATGTTAAGATTATTACAAAAGGGTCTTTGTTGTTATATGCATTAATTAATTAATTATTTAACATATAACACTAATTATTATAGAAAAGATATATCACTTTTGTGAAATCTCAAAAGTAATATTTCACAAATTCACAAACAGTACTGAAGGTAATATACACATTTTAAAAAAAACACATCAGCGTTTTTAAAAGAATTGTTTGAAATTTCAAGTGAAATTCACATGAATCATTTCATGTGAATTTTACGTGAAAATTGATAGAAAATCATGTTTACTTGCACACTTTAACGTGAAGTTACTAGTAATTCACTTGAAATTCACATTAAAAAATTCAAACAAATTTCACTTTACACAAATTTTACGTAAAATTAATTGGCGTAAATATATATGGACATTGTTCTATATTTAGTGGTGTTGGACATTGTTCTATATTTAGTGGTGTTGGACATTGTTCTTTATTTAGTGGTGTTGGACATTGTTCTATATTTAGTGGTGTTGGACATGTTTAATGTTCATGGTGTTGGACATTGTTCTATATTGAGTGGTTTTGGACATGTTAAATGTTCATGGTATTGGACATTGTTCTATACTTAATGATGTTGGACATGTTAAAGGTTCATGGTATTGTACATTGGACAATATTTGGTATTGAACACAGTTCTATATTTAGTGGTGTTGGACATGTTTAATGTTCATGGTATTGGGCATTGTTTTTTATTTAGTGGTGTTGGACATTGTTCTATATTTAGTGTTGTTGGACATGTTTAATGTTCATGGTATTGGACATTGTTCTTTATTTAGTGGTGTTGGACATTGTTCTATATTTAGTGGTGTTGGACATTGTTCTATATTTAGTGTTGTTGGACATGTTTAATGTTCATGGTATTGGACATTGTTTTTTATTTAGTGGTGTTGGACATTGTTCTATATTTAGTGGTGTTGGACATGTTTAATGTTCATGGTATTGGACATTGTTCTTTATTTAGTGGTGTTGGACATTGTTCTATATTTAGTGTTGTTGGACATGTTTGATGTTCATGGTATTGGACATTGTTTTTTATTTAGTGGTGTTGGACATTGTTCTATATTTAGTGGTGTTGGACATGTTTAATGTTCATGGTGTTGGACATTGTTCTATATTGAGTGGTTTTGGACATATTAAATATTCATGGTATTGGACATTGTTTTTTATTTAGTGGTGTTGGACATTGTTGTATATTTAGTGTTGTTGGACATGTTTAATGTTCATGGTATTGGACATTGTTTTTTATTTAGTGGTGTTGGACATTGTTCTATATTTAGTGGTGTTGGACATGTTTAATGTTCATGGTATTGGACATTGTTCTTTATTTAGTGGTGTTGGACATTGTTCTATATTTAGTGGTGTTGGACATGTTTGATGTTAATGGTGTTGGACATTGTTCTATATTGAGTGGTTTTGGACATATTAAATGTTCATGGTATTGGACATTGTTCTTTATTTAGTGGTGTTGGACATTGTTCTATATTTAGTGTTGTTGGACATGTTTGATGTTCATGGTGTTGGACATTGTTTTTTATTTAGTGGTGTTGGACATTGTTCTATATTTAGTGGTGTTGGACGTTGTTCTTTATTTAGTGGTGTTGGACATTGTTCTATATTTAGTGGTGTTGGACATTGTTCTATATTTAGTGTTGTTGGGCATTGTTCTTTATTTAGTGTTGTTGGGCATTTTTCTTTATTTAGTGTTGTTGGACATTGTTCTATATTTAGTGGTGTTGGACATTGTTCTATATTTAGTGGTGTTGGACATGTTTAATGTTCATGGTATTGGGCATTGTTTTTTATTTAGTGGTGTTGGACATTGTTCTATATTTAGTGGTGTTGGACATGTTTGATGTTCATAGTGTTGGACATTGTTCTATATTTAGTGGTGTTGGACATTGTTCTATATTTAGTGTTGTTGGACATTGTTCTATATTTAGTGGTGTTGGACATTGTTCTATATTTAGTGGTGTTGGACATTGTTCTATATTTAGTGTTGTTGGACATTGTTCTATATTTAGTGGTGTTAGACATTGTTCTATATTTAGTGGTGTTGGACATTGTTCTATATTTAGTGGTGTTGGACATGTTTAATGTTCATGGTATTGGACATTGTTCTTTATTTAGTGGTGTTGGACATTGTTCTATATTGAGTGGTTTTGGACATATTAAATGTTCATGGTATTGGACATTGTTCTTTATTTAGTGGTGTTGGACATTGTTCTATATTTAGTGTTGTTGGACATGTTTGATGTTCATGGTGTTGGACATTGTTTTTTATTTAGTGGTGTTGGACATTGTTCTATATTTAGTGGTGTTGGACATGTTTAATGTTCATGGTATTGGACATTGTTCTATATTAAGTGGTGTTGGACATGTTTAATGTTCATGGTATTGGGCATTGTTCTTTATTTAGTGGTGTTGGACATTGTTCTATATTTAGTGGTGTTGGACATGTTTGATGTTCATGGTGTTGGAAATTGTTCTATATTGAGTGGTTTTGGACATATTAAATGTTCATGGTTTTGGACATTGTTCTTTATTTAGTGGTGTTGGACATTGTTCTATATTTAGTGTTGTTGGACATGTTTAATGTTCATGGTATTGGGCATTGTTTTTTATTTAGTGGTGTTGGACATTGTTCTATATTTAGTGGTGTTGGACATGTTTGATGTTCATAGTGTTGGAAATTGTTCTATATTGAGTGGTTTTGGACATATTAAATGTTCATGGTTTTGGACATTGTTCTTTATTTAGTGGTGTTGGACATTGTTCTATATTTAGTGTTGTTGGACATGTTTAATGTTCATGGTATTGGACATTGTTTTTTATTTAGTGGTGTTGGACATTGTTCTATATTTAGTGGTGTTGGACATTGTTCTATATTTAGTATTGTTGGATATGTTTAATGTTCATGGTGTTTGACACTGCACAGGGCGAAAAACAATCTTTAAGCAAGTCCTTAAAGGTGACTTAAAGGTGGCGTAAAGGTGGCTTAAAGGATATACAATCTTTAAGCCACCTTTAAGTCACCTTTAAGCTGAGCTTATAGGTCCTTAATGTCCAAACTTCTTTAAGTCACCTTTAAGCCATCTTTAAGCCACCTTTAAGCATCTTTAAGTGGCATTTACGCTCCCTTTAAGTTGTCTTTACACCATCTTTAAGTTCCCTTTAAGTCAGGTTTGATCAAGCTGAACAGATTCATATTGAAAACATATATTAAATGCAAAAGCTCTTTTATAGGGATGGGAGGGGGTGATCTGAGTGATGATATAATTTCCAAGAAAGGGGGGGGGTGTTCCAGGCGGTTTTAATTGTCGCTCCAATGGACACAGATTGCCGTTATAAAATTCTTTATAATTTTTTTTTGGTGTCAAAATTGTAGGGGTGAGCGCAGTCTCTGAATCTAAATATGCGCATGAAATTATATTAAAGTATGTTTGTTTCCTATTATAAATTAATCGGTGAAATCTCTCTCTCTCTCTCTCTCTCTCTTTCTCTCTCTCTTAGTTCATCCGGTTATTAAACAAAATAACAAAAAATGAACCAATAATACATGATTTAATTTAATCGGTTTAAGATATGTATTTTTTTTTCAATTTTAATTATTTCTAGGTCTAATTCTAGATATGCTAGATACATGTTAAAGATGAAAAGACTCTCAACTGCCTTGGTTATATCGGGCGGGATATTACCGCTTTGTTTGTCTAGACATAGTTTTGTTTGTTTGTGTATATCTAATTAGAGTCTATTGTTTGTCCAAGTTAAGAAAACCCCTGCAACTAACACAGAATATACAAGATATACACAACAGGTGTGTCGTGTGCCCAGGTGCACGTCAGGGTTTCTAAAGGCGTTGAAATCTTAGTATGTACGTGTATACCACTGTCGTGTATCCGCGCCGGTAGTGACGTGTTTGGATAAAGTGAAAATGGCGGCACCGCTTGTTTCTTGATAAGTTTTCGTGTTATTTAAGGCTTACATTGTTTACTTTTACACTAAAAATATCGTCCAATCTATTTAAAAGCATATTAATACTTTATATTTTTACAAAGTTTATGTGAAAATTAGGTAAATAAGCAGATTATGTCGATTCATTTTGAACAACGGAACATGTTTGGATGACCTTGTTTTTCCAAATAGGAACGGTTTGGATACGCATCTGATACGGTTTGGTTGTGGTTAATATTTTAATTATGGTATATAGCATTGCTACTGTGCGATATACATGCCCTCACTGCAAAGCATGCTTTCAATGGAGATCGTCATGTGATAGACATTTGAAGTAACATTGTTTAGAGAAATAAACATACCCGTTGAAAGACGTGTGCATTTAATTTTACACAATACAAGCTCCAAATAACTTGGCATATAAAAATTACATACAGACTGTTTTACAGATATGTTAATTAAGTCTGTTGTATAATCATTCCATCAATATTAATTTAGAAAGAATCAGCCTTACTAAAATCTTTACCGACACAAAAATAAACATGTGATTACGACAGTTTCGATCAACTTAATATGATTCTAACGTTAATGGCTTTAAGGGAAAAAATCAAATACAGAACTATACAACTTTAAAAAGTCTGTAAAATCATCTAATGGTTAATGAAACAATATTATTTTCTCTATTAAAATTGAAACGGCATAATATATTGATACACTGCACAGAACAAACCGTGATAACGGGGATATTTTTATCTATATTTTATATAGTATTATTTTCTTACCTGGCACGTTCTCTGTTCAACTTACTTCACGATTACATCATTTAGAATAACTTAAATAACACATCATACAGTCGCTTGCCAAAAAGTAGTAGTTTGGTCTTTATACGATGTATTGCTTTTCAGGTAAAAAGTGAAAAGCTTTTTTTTTTTTTTTTTTTTTTTTACATTGTTTTATATAGTTTTCTTGTGTTCCTCAAGTTTTAACTCATATTTTCTTTATAATTTAAAATTAAAGAAAGTATTCTTTTGAGATGTTATTCCCCGTCTATATATTAAGTTCTTTGGACCTGAGTTTTAATTTACATCTTTTGCATTCTGTGTAATTGAATGGCTCACTATCTTTTTAAAAGATGTATATTCGGTTGCACTCCGATAAAATGTAAACTGCTCCATTTTTGTCTAAAATATCACAATTGCTATATCTTTGAATTATTCAAACCGTACCATTTGCACAATTTATATTTTTGCATCCAAACCGGAATTATTTATTTATCCAAACCGTACTACTTATTTAGCAGGTGCATGAAGTTATTGCTATTTTTATACGTATTAATGTATTAAAAAGATATTGAAATGATTTCGTTTGGTTAGTGTAATGTTTAAAATTAATTTTGGCTGCTTCAGATTTTTAGTATGTGTTATATAATCTACGTAATCTCGAAATAGATCTTGTTTTTTGCGTTTAAATGACACGTTAACGATTGATATTCCTACAAATAAGTCGTTTTTATTTACGATGAACAAAAATAACACACTTTTTTCATCTGCAAAACCTTAAGAAAAATACGAATGACTATTACGATATTTTAATTAATATTTACCTCATTGTCGATAGAAAAAAGAACACAACATTAATTGTTTTTGCAATGGATGCGCCATTTTCACGTTATCCAAACATGTCGCTACCGGCGCGGATACACGACAGTGGTTTACGATAAGTCTAGTGAATGAAAGTTTATTTACATTTGTAATTCATTTTCAAAGTATTATTTCCTAACTGTGGGTTTTAAAAATGTTACGTCTACAAATTAAAGATACATGTATGTAAGAGTAAAATCTAGAGGCTAATTAATTACTGTACCGGTGATCATAAATGGGGGTTAATTATTTAAATATATGTATAAGGGTAAATATGTCACATACCCGGCCTGGTACTTCATGCAATTGTATGTGCAAGTATATGCATACATCATTTGCAATTGCCACATGCAGTAAATACGTCGCCGGTAATTGGTAATATTGTTTGTTATAGAATTGATAGTTTAAAAATCATGTATACAATTAAACATTTAAACATATATCATTTCATTTGTTATTCTAGATCTGTTGTAAATGTATAATAATCAATATATTTAAAATTATACATACTGGAACGGCGCCGTACATGAAAACCGGGAAATTGCGTAGAACTAATACCCTAGCTAATAGTTTCAATGCATTTAATTAAAGAAATAGTTTCATCTTCTTCCTTGCATTTCATTTAGCTATGAATTAGATGAACATAGCCTTTATCTACTTGGTTTAAATTTATTAACTAAGTACTAGTAAGCCTAACGGTTTCCATTTAGGTATAATATATTTTTTTCACTTAAGACCAGGTTTTGTATTTCATTCTAAATACAGCATGCATGTAATTTATAAATTAGATATAATTGATTGTTACAAACTGAATGGAAGTCAAAACTTTTCAAGTAAAAAATACACTCAATACATTGATTCAATAGCCACTAATTTATAGGATATAGAAACCTCCTAAAATGTATAAGTTGCCGTGGCGCAGAGGGAGTGAGGTGATGCTGGTAAACGAAGGGTCCCGGGTTCAATTCTCCTCTTGGGCGTTTTGAAATTTTTTTTTTTCATTTTATTTTCTAAATCAATAACCGTTTTTAATACCTTTTCTATCATAAAGTTAATACATTTTGTTGGTAAATTAAGCACAATATTAAAATAAAAGATTTTTTGATGGCTTAAAGGTGGCTTAAAGGTAGCTTAAAGGTGGCTTAAAGAAGTTTGGACATTAAGGACCTATAAGTTGTCCTTAAAGGTAGCTTAAAGGTGGCTTAAAGATAGTCTTTAAGCTGCCTTTAAGCCATCTTTACGCTTTCTTTAAGCCACCTTTAAGCAACACATATAGCTTAAAGGTGGCTTAAAGATCGTCTTTAAGCTATCTTTAAGCACCTTTAAGTTATCTTTAAGGAGAACTTAAAGATGGTCATTCATCCTGTGCTGTTTACCACACACGTCGGTAGTCTATTATTTGAAATTGGTTTAATTTAAGGGATATTTACATCTACGTTGGTGAGCTAAACAAAACTGTAAAAATCCTTCAATTAGTTTTTATTTCATGCCATATTTGTTTTCTCTTTCCTACCAAATATTTTGGAGAAAGTGGCCCATCATTTAAATGAACTTAAACTATAAACTAACATTATTACTGACCCAATGGTGTTTAATTTTGCTGAAATGGTCCTGTTTGGGGAAGAATTAATGCATATACCTGGTATCAATCACCAGAGTTTGTTTTTAAAACAAAATTTGTATAAGAAAAATCCTTTGCAATACAGAAAAGCATTAATTATGTTGTTTCATTAAAATTTGTTCCAATTTTTGTGAATTGAGTTGATTTTTGGTCGTTGTATTTCAAAACAAATGGTCAATGTACTTATGCACCCTTCATGCACTAGTGCAAACTAAATCAAATCAAGAATATCTCTATCTTAGGGTCTCCTAGCCCCCAAAAAGACTTTACAATAGACAATTCAATGCAATAAAGAGGGCAGGCTGGATGGTCGCGATATTTTTAGACTATATCTATCTCCTTAAGAAAAAATATAAAAGGAAAATCGTCAAATTCTATGGCTAAGATATAAAGAACTTTTCTTCACTAAATAATATATAATGGCTAAATAAATCACATCAAGTTAAATAGTTCAAGGTTGATATGATGGTTAATTTGTTGATCATTCAGCTTCCGTAAGTATCAAACAAGAGCATCGAGTATACTATAAATTGTACACTTTTGAGATTGAAATAAAAAGCAAGTTTTATGCTAATTAGCACAGGTCTTTATTAGGGATGACTTGTGATGTAAAAATTAGGAATTACAATCTTCACAAAATAGAAGAGTTAACTGCAGTAAAAATAAGTTAAAATTTTCATGTTGTTTACATCAATATAAAATTATAAGCTTGGCGCAGAAGATAGTTTCCTTGGTGACTGTTTGAATAATTGTTAAAGTGATGTGCACTAAAGAGGTCATTTCAGTTTGAAATTCATTCTTTAAAAACAATTACCAAATAGACTACAACCTTTAAATCAAGCTGAAGTTTTACATTTATTTGACAAAGTTTTCTTATCTTTGTTTTACTGATATTTTTCACATCCCTTTCCATTGTTAAATGCATATATAAATTAAGTTACATCTCCTGAAGCACCATGTAGCATGATTCAAATAAAACTTGAATTTGCATTATTAAAATACAATATGTATACGTTTAAGGGCTAACATTAAGCACTACAAAGCCATGAACAGATCTACACTGCCATTTCCATGGCGATTTTTGGATGAGGATTGTACCCTACAATCTCAAAATCTTCAAATTTAAAATCGTCAATGTCCTTCACTTCACGTTTGATCAAGAGCTTCGGGAACGGTCGCGGTTTTCTCTGGAGTTGAATTTTGAGTGGTTCAATGTGATTCACATAGACATGTGCGTCTCCCAACGTGTGAACGAAATCCCCAGGTTTGAGTCCCGTTACATGGGCTATCATGTAGGTCAGAAGCGAATAGCTTGCGATGTTGAACGGCACACCAAGACCAATATCACCGGATCGCTGGTACAGCTGACAGGAGAGTTCTCCGTCACAGACGTTAAACTGTACAAAAGCGTGACAGGGAGGCAGCGCCATCTTGTCTAGGTCACATGGGTTCCAGGCAGAGATAATGATGCGTCGATCATCAGGGTTGTTCTTAATCTTTTCAATGGCATTTTTCAATTGGTCAACTCCTTGACCTACAAATTATTAAATTATTGTAATTCATAAAAGATTCAGAATGAAATGCACGTCACATATATACTGTTAGTTCCTACAAATTGTAACTTCTCCCTATGAAAGCAATGTCAGATGACTTCACACTCACTTTAGATTTTAAAATTTAAAAGAAATATTCTTTGTTTTAAAAGACACTATTGCTCAATAATTAAAAATTTGAATGTTTTCTTAATCAACCTTTTAAATTTAACATGCATCAGTCATTACTGTCGTTGTTCTACAGCAAAAATTTTACAGCAATCTTTATTCATCTTAATAAAGCAACACAGGACAGTAATTATAGATTCTTAAAGCAAGCTAATTATAATCATTAACAATATTTAATAAACTTTTACCACTGTAATCTGCGTGCATATCTTTGTACTCTGCCCCAAAATGGCGCCACTGGAAACCATAAACTGGACCCAGGTCTCCCTCCTCTCGGTGGTTCAAACCCAGGTTATCTAGGAACTCCCGGGACCCATTGGCGTCCCAGATGTGGACACCTTTCTCACTCAGTTTCTTGCCATTGGTACAGCCCTGGACAAACCACAGCAGCTCTTCAGCTACGCCCCGCCAGAAAACTCTTTTTGTGGTCAGCAATGGAAATGAATCTCGCAAGTTGTACCTTATAAAAAATAAAAAGATAAGGGTGCTTGCATGTACTACATGCATATGCTAAAACTTGAATGCATCACTACAGAGAAATATAAAAGACTGCATAGTCTTATTTAAGGAACCATTCTTTTGAGTATTGTGAGGTGATCAAATACGGTCTGGGGTGATCAAATCCAATCAAGTCCGATTCCTTATTACTTACATAATTTTCAGCAATTGTATTATTAAATATTTTAAAATAGTCATTGATGAAATGTATTGGACTGTAGCAGGTCAGTGCTGTAGCTTTTTATCAGTACTCGTATTGTGTTTTTTTTGTTTTGAGACTGAATTTGACCTTTGTTAAACTTTACTAATTTCTGAATATGAAATGAAAACGACTTAATTTACTCAAAATATAGATGAACCAGATACAATAAGCCAAACTCAAAGTAAATAAAATAAAAGATTAACAACCCTTTATATTAATTTATTACAACAAAATACGAACAAGTAAGATAATGGCAAGTACCTAAAATCCCCAAACCTTAATCCTACCTGTAACATTAACAGAGACCTCCCATAGACAGACAAGCAGCTATAGAGTAAAACCAGCTGTCTCTCTCGTCATAAAAGAAGATACAGGACTTTATATGAGAAAGAGAGCAAAAGACAACTGTCATTAAAGTCATTGGTTAACAGGTTGGGACCAATCGCCCAAATGGGATACAATAGCTTGTTTCGGATAGAATAGCCTAAATGGGATATAAATTTCAAAATGTTTATTTTGAAATTTTTGATATAAATCTGCAATAGAATAGATGAAACATAATAATTTTTTATAAACAACTTTTTTTCTGTATTATAACCATACTTTTACAGAGATTGATCCCTCAGAATATCCAAAACTTCTTGGGGATCAATCATACAAACTGTAGACATATAGAAAAAAGTCTTAACCAAAAGTTGTTGCATTTGATACACATTAATGCGGATTTATATCAATTTCATAATCAATTTTTTTTTTAATTTTTGCACTTTTAACTTGTATCCCATTTGGGATATTATATCCCGAATGGGCTACTGTAAAAGTGGTTATTTACGTGTGGGGGGAAATTTACACTAGTTACGCAGTAAGTTTAAAACCGTGTAATATACCCCCGTGCGTATGGTTACATAAATTAAAACTAGAAAAAAATAGAGTGGTAAATCACGCCAATGCATATTTTATACCAAGCTTATTGTTTGACAACAGAAAACGCGTTCTTTACCATGTTTACCACCAGTATAAACAACCACATATATACAGTATTACATCCCATTTTGGCGATTGGTCCCAACCTCCCAGATAGCAGCACATCGTTGGCCCAACCTCACAATATGGTTGTATTATTGCCGTTGGGTTATCTTTATTGGGCCAACGGTGGTCCAACATGAAATATTGATAGTTGGTTATGTATTATGGGGCCAATGTTGGGCTAACTGTTGGCATAATATCATAAAACTCTTGTAGTTAGAGAGAGTATTTGTTGCGGGGTTGACATCGGCCCTGGGTTGGCCCAATGTCATGAATCTGGCTAAGCATCATGGGTAAACAACATCCGGGCTACTTTTTGTAATATCGTACATGTACCTGCGCCATTTTTCATTTAACATGAGAGTAATGAGACCGATACCTTGCATATCTGCATCCAAATCGTAAGTATATTATTATATATGAGAAAGGGAAAAAACTTTTCTTCCAAGGATTGTCTTAAAGGACAGTCATTGAAAGTAAGTAGAATTTAAAAGGTTACTTACCAGTTATTTTAGTATAAACATCTTTACTTTAGCAAGAATGATGTAAACTCAATGACTTGTTATTCTTGTTAAATTCTTATTTGAAAGCTTAAACATATAGTGATTTACATGTACTTATAAATTTAATCGTAATATATGTTTACTCTTTACTGAGAAAAGTAACAAATGTTTTTAAATACTAAATACTACAGTTTTAGAGATTGTTCGAAAAAACAGAGCAACGGCTGATTCTATAAACAAAGGACATTGAGAACAATATCAATGGGAAAGATATGCCAAAGAGAGGGGGAAGGAAGTAACGGGCACTACCGCAGAGAAGAAAAGAAGGGAGAAGGAGCCTCGGGAGAGGGAGCAGATGGAAAGTAGCAGTGCTAAAAAATACTATGGCATACCTGTGGTTTTACCCTCTTTGTTTTTTTTAGACTTGCTTATTGATATCTTAAGTTTACTGAACTTGTGCATTCACATCAGAGCAGGGATAACACCATACATGTATTACTACAAGTGAGCATTAACTTCTCGGTTTTTTTTTATAAATGTTATCTTCATAAAGTGCATTCATGAGCAATAAAATATGTTACAATTTAATTATATTTTACTCTTTTCTTTTTGCTCAGGTATTTTTTGTCTTATATTGAAAAAATACAGTGGTCCAACAATGGCCCAATATTGTTCGTTTCATTGGCCCAACAATAAGACAACAAGTTGGTCCGATTAAGGGCCAATGAGCAAATTGCGGTTGGCCCGATGTTAATTGCTTACAATGGCCCAACCGTACAAAAGTGACGTTTGCCCAACATTAAAAGAATACAGTGGCCCAACAATGGCCCAATATTGTTTGTTACATTGGCCCAACAATAAGCCAACAAGTTGGTCTGATTAAAGCTGAACACCGCTCGTAAATAGGCATTGTCCGCCATATTTCTCTTTCAATACTGCTGTCCCTATAACCCCTATATAAGGCGAAGACCTCTAAACAGTTCAAAGTACTTTGCTGTAGAGGTCTCACCTGTGTGGACGTACATCTTGCCTCGCCGTGTTACTCGATCGCGATGAAATTCTCAAGTTTTACGCACTTTTTTCAAGCCATGAGAATACTAACATCAAATAAATTGGTCAAAGCATTATTTACAAACAGAATATGCACATAGAATGAGAAATAAATGCATAAAATCCAAAGAACACGAAAGGAATACTACACGTCGGCCACGAGTTTCAGGTGTGCAATCGGGTGTAACGAAATCGAAGGGTTTATATACCAGGTATCTGTGTGGCGGTGCCTATTTACGAGCGGTGTTCAGCTTTAAGGGCCGCTGGCCCAATGTTAAATGCATACAGTGGCCCAACATAAGGAGCATTGTTGGCCCAACAAAGGTCCAATGACGTCCTGCTATCTGGGCTGGTTAACCAATAAAGTAAGCGTTACCAAACTAGAAGAATAAATTACACAGGGATGGGAATTCTACTATATAATAGTAAATTTAAACAAAATCCGATCTTCCACAGGACTTTACATTATAAAATTCGATTTGTAGTGTTATCATAGTCAAATTTTTAAGACATCACTGGGAAATGTAAATAAATAACATCATAAATGCATTGTGGTCAGAATATTTTAATTTTTTATTTCATGCATTGTGGTCAGAATATTTTAATTTTTTAAAAATATAATATTAAACGCGTGAAATAGAGATTAAACATGCGCGCTTTTTTTTCCAGTCCTTTGTTCACAGACGCTTGTTTCATACAGGAGGTCTATTATAAATAACTATTGTGTATAGTTATAGACCTCTTGTATGAAACAAGCGCCTGTGGCTTTGTTAAACAAATGCAAGAATAATCGCAGGTTTCAGGTCTCATTGCGAAAATATCTGTTTCTGGGCCTAATTTCACTTGCAGTCTCAAATCCATGTAAATACACATATAAAACAAAGTCACAATAATATAAATACAAAAAGTACTGACCTCATCTGCATGCCAAATACAGACAAAGTGTCGATGCCTGTTCTGTTACTCTTCCTACTCCCATGGTCGATCACCCGCTGTACCGCTTCCAGATAAAGTTCCTCGTCATGTTGATTTGTTTTGGATTCAGAATTCTGAACGTGATTACCGTTTGCGGTACAATCTGCCATGTTTTTATTTTTGGCGCGCTTTTTATGTTTCCGCCAAAACAGTGACGTATACGTCATTGGCCAAAAGTATTCAAAACATCCAGGTATGTACACGGTACGATGAAATGTCTCCGGATACAAAGCATTAAAAATTAACGAAATGTTTCGAAACATCACAGAAATTCCCATCAAATAAACTAGATATTTTTATTAATATGGTTAATTTTGATAACGTTACATATTTTAATTCTTGTATTCAATATAGGAGGACACGATTCGTTATAAGCAGTAGGCCTAGGCCAAGTGAAATATCTCTCGAAACCCGAGAAAAACGTATAAAAAGGACATTTTAAGTGCTATCATGCAGACATTAATTATTAGGAATTATTATTGAAAAAAAAATCGTGAATCGTTCACATCTAGGCCCCTATTGAGAGATTTTAAATCACCCAGTATAACGTTAATTAAGTGAACTACTTATAATTTAAGGGATGCACACGTAATCTCCTGAGAACATATTAATGAAGAATAATCCATTGTATCAGATTATCTCAAATTTGATTACAGTTACAAAGTAAAAGTAATAACAAAGATATTCGGCATATCTCGGACGATTACCACATCACACAAAGAAAGGACTCAATGACTTTCCGAAAGTGTTTCGGGACCTATACGTTTCGAAAAATGTGCATTTCGGCACCTTTTTCATGTGTAAGCAGGAAAAAAACCACTGTACATGTCTGTCAGCATTCTCTGATTTGTAAATGTTGAAATGAATTTAAAATATTCCAAAATTAATGTTGAACTAAACAGAGAAGTCACTGAATTTGATCTTATGCGAAGGCGAAGTAGCAAAAGTGCGAATAAGCTGCGACGGCGAAGCGCGGCGAAGATGAAACGGCGAAAGTGCGAATGCGAAGAAGCGAAACTACTGTCGGGTGTGCGCTAGACAATGTGGCGGCGCCATCAGTGCTGGCTAAGCTTAATTATTATGTACTCAATATTTATTAAAATATAATGCCCACAATAATGCGACTCATGTCACTTACCAGTCTGATTACCTTAAGTAACATTTGAATTTCATTATACGACAGAGTGTTTATATTGTTAGTTGTCATAAATATTTTCTGAAAAGTTCGTCTTCTTCCGCAGATACCATGTAAAATATAATATAGCTAAAATTATCTGTAAACGATATAAAGCGCCACACACAATAAAAGTCTAAGGCGAGAGTGCGCAGTTGCGAAGGCGAGAATGCGAAGTTGAGAAGGCGCAGGAGCGATATATAGTAGTATCACTCCTTCGTCTTGCACTTAAACCTTCGCATCTTCGCGCTTCGCCGTCGCATCTTCGCACTTTCGCCTCTTCGCCTTCGCAACTTCGCACTCTCGCATCTTCGCCCTATGGACGAAAGTGCGAAGGTTCTAGTGGCCCAAACGGAACACAACAATGAAGGGAACTTAAACCATTATTTTTGAAAATTGAATTAAAATAGTAGGTTGTTCTGTATTAGATTATTTATAATCAAAATTTGTAATTTTGTGTATGTTTCTATGTTACATAATTACACCAATCAGGGTCATTTCAAAGGATCTCATTTTAAATGCTTGTGGATTGTACTCATAGTTTTTGCAATGATGAATGGCGAAAACAGAAGTATTCGTGGGTTTTATTAAAAAAAAAAATAATGCAAAAATCTATACCCATTCGGATAAATAAATTTTCGCTTTCGGAAACGAACAGTACAATTAACACGATCTGAAAACCGAGCCCCATCAATCTACATAGACAAGCATGCATGTATATATATAAATCAGAAAATAGATTACTTTTTTTAAAGTTTACTTTGTAGATCATAAGTATTACAAGCATTTAATTCTAAAAAAAATGGAAAGCTATATAACTTTCGAGAATTTTCCAAATCTAAATGCATTTTTCATCTTTTGTGCTTTGTGTTTGTTTGTTTTGTTTTGTTTGTTTTTTTTTATTTCTCTGTTTATTTAATAAATCAGTCTTTTTTTTTAGGGACATCGTGTGCGGATTGAAAATAAGTTTAATTATTTTTCTATTAAAATGATTAAAAATTTCTGTAAAGTAAATTTTCTTATTCATCATAAGGTGAATTATCAGTGAATGTTTAATTTATTTATGCTCTTCACGGAATATTAGGCCTATGCCATTTTTTTTTAAAGTATGTGAGCTAGATTTTGGCAATTAAGCAGAGAAGTTTTATCAATATTACAGCTAATCATAAAAGAAATACAACATATACTATTCAAATTAAAAATAAAAATAAAAAAAAAATTCTCGAAAGCTTAAAGGAGCGGAAGATTGGGGAGACGAATTGCCTGAAATAATTTTCCCGGAAATTTTGATCAATATTTTTCTGAAAATACCAGGTCAACATCCGGTATTTTTTTTTTTTTAGAAACTGTTGTTGAGGACGCTTTTCCATCTTCTACCTTGAAAAAGTCTTACCATGTTTGTTAAATGACCTACCATTTTCTGGAGATCTATTAATTTTTGTGTAATGATATTTCATTTCTTGAATGTCTATTCAAATAGATCAAAATACTGCGATAGACACGGCAGAAAAGCGATGGATATCATATGAAAAATGGCGGGGAATTGAGATGAAAATATGATTAATTAACGATGGCACAAAAGGAGGATGGGTCACACCATGCCAGCTATGACGACCTTCATTTGATACAAGACCTTCCTCCTCACGACAGGGTAAGAAATCCATACATGTAGAATTATTGAATGCCAAAAAATATATACTGGCCTTAGACCAATTCTTGTGTAACAGTGTGTATTAGGTATATAATAGGCTCAGTACTGCCACACTCCTTCTAACACGATCTAGTGGGTTAACCCTTTAGCTTAGTCGGTAGAGTGTTTGTTTTTAACTGAAGTGTCTCAAGTTCGAGCCTGCAGTTGTGATTATTCCTCCTATTCTATTACATACACTTGCCAAGTAGATCAGTATATATAATTTTGTTTTCCCTTGAACTATAATGTCACACTTTCATTGGTTTAAACATGTCAGGTGACTGCCGGATATATTTCTATGTTCAGCCAGAGACATAAATAACAGAGATTGGGAACTCTGCCATTAGTGTGTTTTGTTGTTGAAAAATGTTACAGGACCAACCTTACTTTGAGAACTACATATTACTGGTACATGTAGTAAATTGATATATTGATCTTAAACCAAAAGTATATTGTTTTTATGAAAAATGTGCATAAGATTTAGACGTTTTTGAAACCAAAAATTGAAAAAATAAGATTAATATATAGAAAATATATAGGCCAGCTATAAAACATTGGCGAAATCTCGGACAACGGGTAGCCAACTGACTCCTAAAACTCCTCTTTTAATATTGTTTATCAGGTCCAGCACAATCTCCTGATTTAGCTATATAGCTTGAAAAAGCTATATAGCTTAATAAAGCTATTCAGAATAGCTTGATTTAGCTATTTTGTCATACAATTTTCATAAATGTGTATTTTTTTCTGCATGTAAACGAAATCGCACTTTAGTGCAGTGATAGTTTTCAACTTTGAACTGTTCTGTAAACAATGCTTGTAAAGATTACTCATTAATTTGTGTCTCTTTCAGAGACTTTGCATTTAAAGTTCTAAAAGTTTTGGGGCAATTGATTCATGACCACACAGTTACTTCTTAAATGAAATATAAAGAAGGTCAGTTATGGTAAACAAGATAATTGATTGGCAATAATTCAGCACAATGTAAAGAAATCATACTTATCCATGCCTCAGTACACACAAGGTGGTGAACAGTTACCCAAACAATGGAAATATAGTTTTTGCTTAAAAGTGTTCAGAAGCAGTGGTGTTAAAACTAAATATAATAAGGGTTGCTTTTTTAATGGTCCATGGTATAAATATGGGCGGTAATTAACTTGCGATTTTTTGTTTATTTCTGATAATTAACATTTTTGTGAAAAACTGCATATAAATAGCTTTATCAAGCTATTCTGAATAGCTTTATTAAGCTATATAGCTTTTTTAAGCTATATAGCTAAATCAAGAGATTGTGCTGGACCTGTTTATAAGACATAAACTCATGAAAATATAATATTTTGAATGTTTTGGTAATGGGATTTAGCTGTTTATATTTCAATATATTTGTTTATTAGAAAGATGCACTGATTTAAACTGGGAATACTTTACAATACTGGGACCGCAAGATTTCGATCAGTTGCCAATCTCTGTTACCGGGGTATTTATGTCTCTGGTTCAGCTTGTTGGATTAATACTTGGCAATATGGCCGACTCTTCGCCTTGTTATCTTGACATTTCTAAATAATTTATGCAGAACTGTGTTCTCTAGTTTTTAAAATATTTGGAGTAGATTCCCTTTGAAATTATTTGTGATTAGAGTAGTTGCCTTTGAAATGACGTAACTTTATTGTGTCTGGAGCAGAATTAAATGGCAGCTGCTTTAGATTTTCTCAAACCTCTGCAGTCAGGATGCCTTTGAAATGACGTAACTTTATTGTGTCTGGAGCAGAATTAAATGGCAGCTGCTTCAGATTTTCTCAAACCTCTGCGGTCAGGAAAAGGAGAAAGCATTTAAAATTAAATAACAACAAAACATTAAAATTACACAAAATGCAATGAAAATTTTCATAGACTATTTGAAAGGTGAGAATGAAAACTTCAAAGAGTTTAACTGTGTAAATATTAGACGAGATGTAAGGCCACTTTCACATTGAATTTGCGATCATCACTTCTTGCGAAATTAATGTCTCACATGATAGTCCTTGAGAAAAAAAACACTCATTAGGTTTGTAACTGACTGACAACAATAATTATTGGGTTGATAAATCTCATAGATGGCTCGGCATTTCCCCACCATCTATGAGACTGATCAACCTGATATATTTCCGTGGTCAGTAACAAATCTAATAAGTAATAATATATTTTTTTACCAATAATGTTTAAACACCATGCCACATTAAAAAGAAGTAGATTTGGTAGGTAAATCATTTTTTACATTAAAGCAATAAGCTGATCAAAATAAAGTCTGTCAACTGATGCTCATGATATACATTCATTATTTGATGGATAACTTGTAACAGTTTATCTCCAGTAGTTTTTAAATTTATGTCTATTTAAACTGTCTGAAAAGTAATAAACATATAAATACATGTACATGTAATATGAAGAGAATTTTAGACAGTGTTTTTTTTTTTAGTCTCCTACTCACAGAGAAACAAAGTCCCTGCATGACCTGCATCTTGCTGTCAAAAACTCGGAGGATAAAAGAGTGACAGAATTTCTTACCTCTGATGAATCGAAAATCAGACCTCAATCAAAAGGAAAAACCACCAAAACAGACAATGTAAAACAAATCCCTAAAAAACAAAAAAACAAAAAATTGTAAATGTGCTCAAGCAAGACATGAATATTTTATTTGTTTAGATAAACTGAATTATGGATAGCTTGCAGCACTTAAATTAACTTGTGAAAAAGTACATATTAACAAATAAAAATAAGAAGTATAATATTGAAAGATTTTGTATCTTGTATGGAGGGGAAAATGGTGATAAAACAAAAGTAATTCTTATATGATTTCAGGTGGCTGACTTTGAATTTGAGAGCACAGGGGTTCCCCTTCAAATTCAGGATGAGGCTGCTGTTCTGGGGGATGTTGGGGGAGGACAATCCAATGACTCCTCCCAGACTGAGGTCGGGGAACCCCCCAGACTACTGCTAGTGTCCACCAAAATCAGGAACAGCATCTACTTCCGACACAGTATCAAGCCAAGTGTTATCTTTGTCCAATACAAGTATGACTCCATGACAACAGAAGGAATTCTGGGTACTAGATCTAAAAATCTTTCCCTTCTGGACAAAACCAATCATGTTAAATTTATGTAGTCAATTGTGATATAGCATAAACTATTTTTAAAATAATTTTTAGTGTAAATTTGTATAATTTAAAAAAACCCCATGGAATATCTGTAACTACCAGAGGTTTATCCAAACTTTTGTCATTATTCATCTGAAATTACAAACGGTGATAATTTTGAAAGGTTAACAGGGCATGGATACCAACAAAACGCACAGGCAATCTACATCTTTTGGTAATCAAAATGAGTTACCGGTACTGTGAAATAATTACCGGTAGATGCCCTTAAAGTTATAACTGTTTGTGATCAAACAGTGTCTTATTTATAAACTCTTATAGATTATAATGTATTATGATTAGAGTTGACTAATTGATTTGGTTAATTTTTCAGCCCTTGTGAATCAGACTCTGAATGAAAGAAAAGTGGATAGTATCGCCCTAATGATGAGCTGCTGTGGTCCTAACATCCAGATCTCTGGCAAGGATGACAAAGTAAGACCAAGCTTTTATTAAAAAACTGGTGACTCCACATTTTAATGTCAATTTTAGTTTATTGATCCACATTTCAAAAAGAACTTCAGTGACTCCCCATTAAAGTTCATTGAATCCACTTTGTAATGTAAATTTCATTGACTCCACATTGTTATGTAAACCTCATTGACTCCACATTGTTATGTAAAATTCATTGAGACTCCTCATTGTTATGTAAACTTCATTGACTCCACATTGTAATGTAACCTTCATTGATGCCACATTGTAATGTAAACTTCATTGAATCCACATTGTAATGTAAATTTCATTGACTCCACATTGTTATGTTGACTTCATTGACTCCACATTGTTATGTTGACTTCATTGATTTCTGCATCCCCATTGTAATGTAGCCATACTATTACTGGATGTACATTTCCCTGTAAAGCAATCACTGAACAAAGTGCACAAATTATTCATTTTATTTATGTTGTCTTAAGGTGGCTTCGAAGGACACAGTATGTGAGAACCAGCAGGTCAAGGACTTTTTCCTGACCTTGATGACCTCCCACTTGAACTTTGACATTGATTGTCCACACATTGACTTCCTGGCTTGTAACGCTGTCCTTCATCCAGATGGTCTCGCTATCATCAAGGAGCTGGAAAACCTCACAAAAGTATGCAACTCTCACTATATAACTGGATGTTTTGTTATCCCCTCGCTCAACTTGTTGCGAAGGGGATATAGCATCGCTGCTGTGTGTGTGTGTATGTATGTGTGTCCATTTCAGCCTTTTAAGCAAAATTCAAAGAAAACCCTCGCATGTATGTTTATCAAACTTCGTACACTTCATAAGCATGGTTAAAGGACAAACCCTATTCCTTTTCAAGGAATTTTGTGAAATATTTTTTAAAATATCGTTAAAATTACAACACTTAGAAATTTTATGTTCGACTTCCGGTTCGTGAAAGTAAACATATCAAATCAACAACTTGATTCTTTATATTTGGATGTAAGCCTTGTAAAGGTAGGAAGCAAACATTTCTGAGAAATGAGGAGTTAGAAGGATGTCCAAAGTGAAAACAGAAGCAAGCAGGAGATTAAGTTCACTCTAATTTAATCAAAACAAGCAGCCGTTTTAGCCGAATGTCGGGCTATATTTTACAAATTCGAAGAACATGTTCATAATTCAGAAGAGACTTTGACGAATATTGTCAACATGATTAATCGGGAATTCATTTCATGTAATTTGTGCAATGTATAAATGTAGATATGTTACTCTTTTTAAAGTATTGGGGTTAAAATTACGATATGTTAACTCGAATTTTTCCCATAGAGCAGACTATAAATCGCCAGTCTGAGATCTTTGCTCTGTTTCATTTTCGACTAACTGTCTACATGTGTAATGTATGCCACAGTTGTCACTGAATAAAGAGAATTTATAAAACTACTTTACTAAAGTTTAACACATTGTACAACCATGTAAATGCACCCACCCCCATGAATACACCCCATGCAGAGCGTGCACGGGGATAGGAATAAACGAATATTTTAATTCAAAGAGGTTTTTAACAAAGTTAGATATTTGGTCTCTTCAGTTACATGTTTATCACTAATAATGCATTTCCCTGCAGAATATTTTCATTTCGCTAGGGGATGCTCCGCTTTGTGGTGCCCTTCTTAATTTTGAAATAGCAGAATACGGTTTGGGGGATTTTTTTTTTTCCATATCTATAATGTTGTTGTCCTGTTACTGTGATATGAAGTTTGTTAATTAATGTGATTGTTTATAGGTCAAGGTTACCATGTCTCGAGATATAGCAGGAAATGACAGCAAGCAGAGCAGCTCCGAGAACAAAATGTGAGTTAGTCATTGACATTGTAATCTGAATATGCTGAAATTATATGTATGTGACAGAAGAAAAATTCTGTCAAATAGATATAAGATATGGTTAAACTTTTGCCTTTTAAACCGATAAAACTATGATTTTCTAGAATATTGTTTTTGAAAAATTGACTGTTATATGTTTTCACATTCTGTAGTAATGTGGGAAAGTTATACTTTCGAATGGAGAAGCTGAGAGGTTTAAGTGGAAACAATCAACAATCATTGGCAGGATTTGAGAAAATTCAGACTGTAGGTAAAGGTAAGTAAGAGCAGCATGTAAGTTTTGGATATTAAATAAACTAGGTGAGAATTCAATAACTTTGATCTTGTGTCATAAAATCCCATAAGAGAAACATGTAATTGAGTATTTAACTATTATTGTAGTAGTTTCTCCGCTTTGAATTCATTGACAATTCTATAGTTGAGAAAGAAATAAAATTGAATTTCAGGTGCCTATGGTGCAGCTGTATTGTACAGAAAGAAGGACGACGACTCACTGGTCATACTGAAGGAAATCAACATGCACGACCTGAATGCAGCGGAACGACAGCTGGCGCTGAACGAGGTGAGAGCTAGGACCTCTGTCAGTGTATTGGTGTACATGAATTATACAGGTTTGTTGTAATTTATGGTAAACTCCTCTTGCAACTTATTACTTTTTACCGTCGGACATTTGCCTTTTAACAGGTGTCCATTCTCGCCATGCTGGACCACCCAAACATCATCAGCTACTATGACAGTTTCGAGGAAGATGGAGTACTCATGATTGAGATTGAGTATGCTGATGGAGGGTAAGCCATTTTCAAGTTACTGACCATACCCTCATTACAATTCCACCATCTACAGTGTACTACCCAGTAGAATCGACCAAAAAGTTTTGACTACCTGTATTTTTATTCCATAATGAGGGTGGGATAGATATGCTTAAGCAGAGTATTCTAGAGTGAACTTGGTTATATGATTTTTTTTCTGTAGAACTCTTGCTCAAAAGCTTGCTGCCATGGCAACCAAAGACAAGAACATAGAAGAGAAAGAGATTTTACAAATCTTTCAGCAGATTGTGGCAGCCATTAGACATATTCATGAACTCAATATTCTTCACAGGTATATAGGAAACTTAATTAATACTTCACAAGTATAAAGGAAACTTCCTTTTTAATTATCTTAATCTGCATATACAGTAAATGAATTCTTGTAAATGCTTTATTTTATTTATGATGTTATGTCATTAGCTATTGCAAAATTTATACGTTAATTATATCAACATTTTGTAAACAGTATGACATACCTAGAAAATCTTTGACAGAGACCTTAAAACAGCCAATATTTTTCTGACCAAGGAGGGGGTGGTAAAAGTAGGAGACTTTGGAATATCAAAGATGTTGAGCTCGGCCAACAAGGGAGCTAACACTGTATTAGGAACCCCCTACTACATCAGTCCAGAAATGGTAGGTATATAAACGCTCAGTAAATCCCAAACTTTAATTTACTTTTTTTGTAATTATACATGTTATATTTTTCAAAAGTAATAACTGAATTAAATGCATGCAATTGTAGCATACCTTTATTGAATGTTTAGAGCAATTAAATATTTTATAGAAACCCAGATTTAACTTCAAATTGACAATTAAAAATAAGTGATAGTATACATGTACTTGTGTATTCAAGTAAGAGTATTCATGATATTATCCATATAGTTTTTAGTAGCCTTGTGTACAGAAAACCTAAGTTATGTGTCACATTTATGAACAATGATGTTTCAGTGTGAAGGAAAGCCATACAATGATAAATCCGACATTTGGGCTTTAGGCTGTATATTGTATGAAATGGCCTGTCTGCAGAAAACATTTGAGGGATCTAATCTACCAGCTCTGGTCAACAAAATCATGAAGGTAAGAAGAAAGAGAGAGAGAGAATATCTTCATATGTTTCTGCACTCATATAAAATTTTGCTATGATTTATGAAGGGTTTTATTTTTAATGTAGGGACAATTTGCGCCAGTCAAAGGTAACTACAGCGAAGAGTTCAAGTCCCTGATCATGGATATGTTAAAACAAGACCCCGATGAGAGGCCGTCAGCCAATGAAATCATGTATACCAGGCTCCCTGAGGTATGTCATTGTCAGTGTTTTCAATAAGTTTTTGAATAGAAGGAAAAAAAATTGGAACAGCAGGAAACCTAATCTCGGCGAGGGGTCTGGGGGCCGCCTCAGGCCCCCAGCGGGTCCAGGGCGGAGCCCTTGTGGGGGGCTCAGCCCCCCGGCCGAACACAAAAAAATAATCATTTTTGAAGGTACTTTTCCTGCTTCTAAGGCCATCAAAAAGTATAAGTTTTATCAAATGTCTACCGCTAGCAACTGCTTAATTTTACCTTAAATAGTGCCATTTTAAAGACTATTTTTTTTCTATTCACCAATATGTAAAACAAATTCTTGAACATTTTTTTTTACCAATTTACAGCTAATAAAAAATATTAACTGTGCTTAATTTTCATGATGAATATACTGTATATTTACTCCCTTTCACATGAATCTACCTTCCAATAAAAACATCAATCAAAATTCTATTTTTTAGTACCTACAATTATAAAAATAAAATCAGAAATCAGAAACGTATGCAGTAAAACACTCACTGAAAAATGTTTCTGCAAATTCAAGCTAAAACACAGAGTCTTAGACTACGAAAATATTTTAATAAATATATTCAATATATTTACTTCGAGAACAAAAAAGTTAAGGTCTGAAAGAGAAAAAATTAGTACTTCGTGGTAGTCTGTTTCTTAAATGTAGCAAAATCAACTGACTTCCTTCGAGTTACGTAATAACAATCGCGAGAAATTTCAAGCTATGAGGAAATTCTGGTAGATCTATACCTTGAAAGAATGTCGAATCATGAAGTTAAAAGTTACGTTATGTCAAAAAAGATACACCGGTCTCTAGAAATAATATATAAAAACTATTGCTTTTCTTCGTTTGGAGACAATTAGAAAAAAATCGTTGATTTTCCTCTTCGACATGGGATATCCGATCGTCGTTGAATCGATCGTTTGACATATGGTGGGAACCAGTTCACGTTGATCTGGGACATTGACGTGTTACTATTTTGATGCCATATTTTCAAACGCATTTAACAATAAGGATTTTGATATTAACTAAATCAAGCTACTCTATCGGCAGAATTTTTTTAAGACGGAAATCACAGCCGGAAAATTTTATTCTACAGGCGGTTAATTTTGCCGGTTGCCGGCTCTTATTGAAAACACTGATTGTTGTCATTTACCATACTTTGTGCTTAGTTAAGCAGAATTTCATTTTCATTCTCTGGCTGAAGATAGGATGTATCATTTGATTAATTGCACTCTTTTAATGCCAGGTTTTTGGTTTTGCAGCACGATCATTGCTCTTATTCTGATACATTTGGTCATTTACAGCTGTTGAACAGGTTTGAGGATCCTGACACAGATGAGGATCTAAATCTGTCCCAGGGAAATGTTAATGATCCAAAGTCCAAGAAAAAGCTCAGGTAAGGGGAGTGAACCCCTCCTTCTTTAGTTCAAACCTCTTTCACTCCTTTTCCAATGTATTGTTTGTTGAATTAAATGAGAACTTTGGATGATGTGTTTATATATTTGTAAAAAGAAAGTTTTCTAAAAAGAATGTAAATTACATTAATTGTGTATCATAATTGTATTGAGTTCCCTCCCCTGACATGTACTAATCTTGAGTGATTGTGGTTTTGTGTAGTCGTGCTCTGGACAAGCGGTAATACACTGGTTGTTGTGACCAATCACAATTCCTCCTATTGCTGTTGTTTGACGTAAACAGTTTTGTAAAATACATTTTTTCAATTTTTGTAATCTTTTAGGTTTTTAACAAGCTTTTTACTTATTATAAAGAGATTATTTAGCACAATTTTAGAAAATTAAGAGATAAGGTAAAAAAAAAAAAAAACTACCGGTATGTATTCGTTCTCAAGCTGCAATAGATCAAGGGCTTCAACATTGATAAATATTATTGTCATATTGAAAAGGGGAAAAACTAAGTTTCAATTTTTAGTTATATAACATAAAAACTGAAGTATTCTCCTAGAAAATCTTGCAATAAAAACAAAATACCTGCCTTCCACACTGTATTTTGAAAATTTTGGCATGAAAACACACATTTTTTTTAGTCTAAATACCGGGTATATACAGTTGAACTTGATATTTCAAACATCAATATCTCAAATACCATGGATATATGTTAAAGGGAGTTGGAAGTCCCAATATCTGTTTTGACCTCATATGCACTTGATGGTAAAAATTAATTCTTATTATATGTAGATAATTCTTATACACTTATTATTATTATAGTATTGGAAAGTATCCATATGCATGCAAAGAAATGTTTTAGTGTCTGATGCATGCCTGTTTTATTCTCTATATCTCAAAATTCTTTAGTATCTCAAAGTTTGTCTCATCCCTATTGAGTTTGAGATTGTTAGGTTGGACTGTGTACTTATTGTAGCATATATATATATTTCAAATTTAAATCTTAGTCTGACATGGAAATTTATATATATTATTTAAAAATCACCATGTTTTTATAGATTTCACTTGAAGCACTTTGTATATATTGATTCATACACACGTGAATCACTGCTTATATAGGACACCAAGATTAAAATGATCAAAGAAGCCTAATGCTCTGACTGCTTGCAATGATAAACAAATTCAAGAAAGACAGACTGTACATTCGTCTGTTTACAGAAGGATGTGGTTAGAAGATGTCAGTACTGTGAAAGTGTGATAATGTTGAACGGTATTTCCTGTCTTTGGAAGAGGCTTCTAATTTGTAAATTATTTTCATATAATTATACACGTATAAAATTGTTCATGTATTTTTGTTTGTTACATTTATATGTATGTATTTGGATGCCAGCCCAAATTGATCTGGTAGATATAACGCTTTTATCAGACTCCAACTGTTGGCTATTATTTTTCAGGTCAGTGTTTTTCTACTTTGAGAGCTGCACAGCTTCCATGACACCAATAGAACTTCCTCCAAAGATCAAAATCCGACATGTAAGCATACAGGGCAGGGAATGGGTGGGGGTTGGAAGCGTCTTATATATCTGTATATTTGGACCTGCCTCTATAAGAATTTCACAAAATTATTGTAACGATAATGTAACTCCCTTCTGCAGTCGTTTTAGGAACAGTTTAAGTTGATTTTTCTCTCGTTTTTCATATTTTAGGCTGCAGTGGGTGAAGATCATGTAATTGTTGTAACTACAGAGAAACAAGTCTACTCTTGGGGGTCAGGAGACAAAGGTCAGCTGGGTCACGGGAATACAGAAAGTAAAATGAAACCAGAACTGGTTCAGTCACTGAATGGCAAATCCATATCAAGGTAATGAATTCAAGTCAGATTATTTGTTACTTTTTAGTCTTATTTTCAGGTGAAAGATTTTGATTCTAACACCACAGATACAAAGTTTTAACTGTCAAAGGAATTCTGCATTGTGTGAACAATATTTGATATTTCTTGTACCAAATTTCAGTGTATTTGAGGCCTATTTCAAGGATATACATGTATTGATTCTTCCTACATAATTACAATGTAATTGATGTTTTTGTTTTAGGGCGTGCTGTGGGGAGGGGTTCAGTATATTTGCCAGTGACAACGGCATTGTTTTGACCTGTGGGGATGGGACCAGTGGTTGCCTGGGTCACGGGGACACCCTCTCCTGTTACAGACCTCGCCTCATTGAGACCCTGCTAAGGTAACAGAAAATTCTCATTCCGTCATCTCGCAGCATAACAGATGTGTCAATAAATTACTGGGAAACATCAAAATGATATGTTTTACGGTATAGATATGCAAGTCATTTATCTCATTAATTGTTCCATCCCAAAGCTTTTACATGTACCGGTATATCATTTAGATACTGTAAAAAATTATCTGGAGCTCTGTGCATAAACTTGTGTATAATGTCAAATATTGTAGTTTGAATGGGATTGCTATCTCCAGTATGAAAATTTGGATGTGATTGTTATCTTCATGTTTTAGTATAAATATGGTCGTTGTTTCTATTTTTGTTTGGACGTGATCATTGTTTGTATTACAGTTTGGATGTGATCGCGATCTCCTGTGGCAGTAAGCATGTAGTTGTGGTGGGCAGTGAGGGAGAGGTTCTGACCTGGGGCTGTGGCGCTGACGGTCGACTCGGGCTGGGCACCGAGGACAACCAGTAAGTCACTGGCCATGAGTTATCTGCCCTTGTTCCTACCCTGCTGGTATTATGTATGTACACAAGCATGGGGTTCATGTCCAGATCCAATAGACACATCTTTAAATTCTACTGATTTTTTTATAACAGGTTAATCCTTGCAGAATAAGAATTTTATAACTTACAAGCACATTTGTTTATCATAAAGATGACAATGAATTAAGTATTAGCAATATTTCCCTGATCCCTTTGATTATAGGGTTTTTAGGACTATTGTAAACCAACTATTATTCACTTTAAACAAGTGATAAACTTGGTGGCCACTAATTTAAGAGACAAAACCTACGCTGATAAACTATTACATATACAAAAAGTGGTTTGTAGTGAGAGATATATCTCAAAAAATTATCTTGCCCACAAATAAAAGTTGGTTTACAGAAGCCTACACTGACTATATATTGTAGCTGCCAGCCCCAGGAGCTGCGGATCGAGGAGCCGGTGGTGATCAGGGACGTGTTCTGTGGGATGGACGGCACCATGTTCCTGACCGACGTGGGGAGTGTGTACGCCTGCGGTAGTAACTCAGACAACAAGCTCGGCCTTAACAACAGACAGGGGTTTATCATGGCCATGAAAAACATCTTCACTAAGGTGTGTGTTCTTAGAATTAAGATCCATACTTGGTAGCTTTTTGCATTAATTATCTCATTTATCAAAGATTTAGAATTTTAAAGTTAAAATATTTTAGCTTTTGTACCTATGATTTGGTTCCATTATTACACTTGTTTATGGTTAAAATAAACATAAAACTTGACATATTATATTATTGGTAGTTCTTTTGTTGAGCATGTCAGAATGATTGTGATATAATATTTACAGACAGAGGTCGAGGGGTCAAACGTCCCGACCCCGGTGAGGGCCTTGGCCAGGCACCGTGTCCTAGGGATTTCTATGGGGGTGTGTCACACTGCCGTCATTGTGGAGCCTGGTCACATCTACACCTTTGGTAAAAACAGTGAGGGTCAGCTGGGGATTGGTGACACAAAACCGTCGCGGGCCCCAGTGGAGGTCAAAGCTATGTTGGAGAGTGTGGTAAACGTGTGTATATACAGGCACTTGTGTTAGTACAGTATGTGTAGCCACTGCGAGAACCTATGAAAAATATCTTTATCATTAAGTTTGGATATAAAATATTATAATGGACAATTAGATGTTCTGGGTTTTTTTATTTAGTGTTTGTTGTTGGTAAAAGTGTGGTTTTGGCTCTTTTTCTTCTCTATTGTTTGATGGAGCTAACTTTTGCATAGCCAATAGGGAACAAAGCTTTCCAATTTATTAGTAAGGAATTCTTATTAAAAGTATTGTCATGGTCATTTTTTTTGTTCTGAGTGTACTATCTTGCATTGGTATCTAATCCCTCCCTCTTTCCCTCCCCTGTTGTTTGTTGGAGCTAACTTCTGCATTAATGATTCTGTCTGTAGAGGGTACAGTGTGGGAACCATTACACGGTGTGTAGCACCACATCCAATGAGCTGTACTACTGGGGACTCAGGAACAAGACCCCATTACAAACATACTTACAGGACAACGACTCCAAGTCCAGCACCACTGACAGCTTCGTCAACAATAATGACCTTCGACTGGAGAGTGTGACCCCGAGGTCGGGGACCACCAAGGCCAGTCACTCCCGCCAGCCCAGCCTGACCAGTGTGACTAGCGCCACCAGTAACAAGGACTCTATGCAAGGTCAGTTCTGACACACCCAAACAAATTTCAACTCTCTACCAACTTTCCTAATATATGCATAGAGAAACCAGACGAGCATATATATGCTGTAATTCATTTTACTGTTTTGGTAAATGCTCCAAAATCTGTGATTT
The DNA here is from genome assembly GCA_020458035.1 of Magallana ariakensis. Lineage (NCBI taxonomy): Eukaryota > Metazoa > Mollusca > Bivalvia > Ostreida > Ostreidae > Magallana > Magallana ariakensis. Next base: position 69,211,894 of record CM035812.1, on the reverse strand, counting down.
CATTAATTTTTTAGGCTAGTCTGAAAGACAGCTTTTCCAATCAAATCTCTTTGCAAATACATACATGTATATATTTTCTCTTGTCATGTACAAGAGAGTCAATTTTAACAGGTTTCACTCTATATCTACAATACATAATCATATATGTGCTTTGTGTTCATAGAAGTAAAGAAACTTTGCAAACTTAAAGTTTTTAGTTGAATATAACATATTTCAAAGAACACAAATTTGATGCATTAAACAATTTGCTTCTTTTGATTGAATGTAAAGGAATTTGCCATGTAAACAAATTATCCAATTAAAGCCATTCAACTCCTGTAATTCACTGTAGGGTCCCAGTCCTCAGTTCAAGGCGAAATTGAAAGGGAGGCTGTTACTCTGATGAAGAGCCCTGCCCACCGACGTCAGACCAGTATAGATAGCGTGGCAAGCATAGCAAGCCTGACAGATAGCGGACTCCCAAGCTCCACTGCCAACACCCCTCAGGAGACCACCCCACAGGGACCCATGGGATTCAGACCACTCAGTGAGTACAATTTCAATGGCCCAAGCACCATACCATTATTGTTGGGTTTGATTAAGCTGTTCAGCTTTTTGCCCTCAAGAATGAGACTCACATTTTGAAATTTGAGATTGACAAGATGTTTCCATGAGATGTATTCAATTTGTGCTTCAAAACATCATATTTGTGAAATAAGATCATCTTTTTATATTACATGTCTGTTGTGAGATCACTCAGATTTTTTATTAGCTCACCGAGACGAAGTCGGGGGGAGCTTATGCTATACCCTCGGCGTCGGCGTCGGCGTCCGGACCTGGTTAAAGTTTTTGTTGCAGGTCCTGTATCTAACTTATTACTTGTCCTATCTTCACCAAACTTGCATGGATGATGCATCTTGACCTACTGATGGACTTGAAAGACTTGGATGCTGAATCAGGGCCATGAGTTTCAGATGCTGGAGGAGGTTAAGGTTTTTGGAACAGGTTAAAGTTTTTGGTGCAGGTGCCCTTTGATAGCAATTTCTAAGTTACTACTGGTCCAAACTTTACCAAACTTGCATGGATGGTGCATCTTATGATACTGATGCACCTGACAGGCATGAATGCTGAATCTGAGCCATAGGTTTCGGATGCTGGAGGGAGGTTAAGGTTTTTAGAGCTGGTTAAAGTTTTTGGAGCAGGTGCCCTTTGATGATTATATCTTAGTTATTACTGGTCCTAACCTCACTAAACTTGCATAGATGGTGCATCTTATGATACTGATGCACCTGGCAGGCTTGAATGCTGAATCTGAGCCATAGGTTTCGGATGCTGGATGAGGTTAAGGTTTTTAGAGCTGGTTAAAGTTTTTGGAGCAGGTGCCCTTTGATGATTATATCTTAGTTATTACTGGTCCTAACTTCACCAAACTTGCATGGATGATGCATCTTATAATACTGATGCACCTGACAGGCATGAATGCTGAATCTGAGCCATAGGTTTCGGATGCTGGAGGGAGGTTAAGGTTTAAAGAGCTTGTTAAAGATTTTGGAGCAGGTGTCCTCTGATGATTATATCTTAGTTATTACCGGTCCTAACCTCACTAAACTTGCATAGATAGTGCGTCTTATGATACTGATGCACCTGGCAGGCTTGAATGCTGAATCAGAGCCACAGGTTTCGGATGCTGGATTAGGTTAAGTTTTTTGGAACAGGTCACATGTTTAACAAATATTAGTACTATTTCAAACTTGCATAGTTGATTTAACTATAATATAAATGAATCGCAGAGGTAGCTTCAGATGCAGAGCCTGATCTCCATTATCAAGGATGCTAAAAAATATATCTTAGTTATTACTGGTCCTAACCTCACTAAACTTGCATAGATGGTGCATCTTATGATACTGATGCACCTGGCAGGCTTGAATGCTGAATCTGAGCCATAGGTTTCGGATGCTGGATGAGGTTAAGGTTTTTAGAGCTGGTTAAAGTTTTTGGAGCAGGTGCCCTTTGATGATTATATCTTAGTTATTACTGGTCCTAACTTCACCAAACTTGCATGGATGATGCATCTTATAATACTGATGCACCTGACAGGCATGAATGCTGAATCTGAGCCATAGGTTTCGGATGCTGGAGGGAGGTTAAGGTTTAAAGAGCTTGTTAAAGATTTTGGAGCAGGTGTCCTCTGATGATTATATCTTAGTTATTACCGGTCCTAACCTCACTAAACTTGCATAGATAGTGCGTCTTATGATACTGATGCACCTGGCAGGCTTGAATGCTGAATCAGAGCCACAGGTTTCGGATGCTGGATTAGGTTAAGTTTTTTGGAACAGGTCACATGTTTAACAAATATTAGTACTATTTCAAACTTGCATAGTTGATTTAACTATAATATAAATGAATCGCAGAGGTAGCTTCAGATGCAGAGCCTGATCTCCATTATCAAGGATGCTAAAAAATATATCTTAGTTATTACTGGTCCTAACTTTACTAAACTTGCATGGATGGTGCGTCTTATGATACTGATGCACCTGACAGGCATGAATGCTGAATTTGAGCCATAGGTTTCGGATGCTGGAGGGAGGTTAAGGTTTTAAGAGCTGGTGTTTTTGGAGCAGGTGCTCTCTTATGATTATATCTTAGTTATTACTGGTCCTAACTTCACCAAACTTGCATGGATGATGCATCTTATGATACTGATGCACCTGGCAGGCTTGAATGCTGAATCTGAGCCTTAAGTTTCGGATGCTGGATTAGGTTAAGTTTTTTGGAACAGGTCACATATTTTATAGATAATAGCTTGCATAGTTGATTTAACTATAATATTAATGAACTGCAGAGGTAGCTTCAGATGCAGATCTTCATTATCAAGGATGCTACAAAAATTCTCCTATCTCAAACCTGCTTGATAGATGTGTTCGTTGTTAAATGATATAATATGATTCCTATGATATAGTATTGTATGATATGATACACTATTGTTTAATATGATACAATATTATATCATATATTATATTGTAAAAAATTATATGATACGATATGATATTGTATCAATTTTTTTGTACATTATGATATGATATTGTATCATGATATTGTTATGTATAGTATTGTTTGTTATGATACAATATTGTATAATATGATATTGTATTATATACTATTTTATCACATGCTATTGTTTCATATGATATTGCAATTTATAATATTGTATCATATGATATGATATTATATAATATATATCGTACCATATGATACGATATTATATAATATGATATTGGTTTATATAATATACTATTATATCACATGAAAATTTATTATATGATATTGTATAATGTGATATTGTATCATATGATACAATATAGTATAATATGATATTGTATGATATAATATAGTACTATATCACATGATATTGTATCAATTGACATGATACAATGTTGTATCTAATTTTATTGTATCATATGATACAATATCCTATTATGTATCAAATATGATACAATATCATACAATATCATACTATAATATTATACAATATAATATCATATGTTACAATATTTTGATGTATTATGTGATATGATATAATTGTATCATATATTATTATATTGTATCATATAATATAAATATCATAATATATTATGATATTGTATTATGTTATCAAATACAATAATGTATCACAAGATACAATGTCATATCATAGGATGCAATATCGTATTTTATATTATTGTATTGATAATTATTGTATCATATAATACAATATGAAATGAACATATGATTATTATACAATTTTTTTTACATATGATATAGTTATACGATATTGTGTCAAAACAGTATCCATGTATATCCAAGATCATTATTAACTATGATTTTCAAATAATATGATAAAGGTGGTCTCATTAAGGTGATTCCTCATAAAGGTGATGCCTCGTCTCGGTGAGCTTTGTAATCTGTGATTACCTATGTTTTTATAAGCTTGAATGGTACATGGTTTTTAAACCAGTTAAGTCTTTCAGCCTAATTTCATAACCCTCTGTTTATATCTTTGAATTTTGGATCATTATTGATTTGTATATAAACTATTTAATACTTATTTAGAGTGAGTATGATTAAATGCACATTTCTGTTTTGCATTGATTTCCAAAGTATTTTTCACATCTGCCCATATTTGATCAGTGTTTCTTGCTTAATTTACAGGTAGTGTCAGAAGGCGGACGCCCAGTGAGGGCAGCATCAAGCCCGAGTCTGAGCACGGACCTCCCGACAACTCCGAGATCATTTACCCTCCCATGCATCTAATGAAGTACTTAATATATCTTATTCTTATTTAATGACCATTGACTGGGTATTTATAATATGTCAGCAAGATTTGTTCTGCATGTAATGATATTTAAAAATTTTAAAAGTCTTTTACAAAAAAATCATTTTTTGTAATGCATCAGTCTATCATATACCACAAATTAATGAGATTTCAAAAACATGTACATGTATAATCCTATTTTTGACAATAACTGTAACATGTTGAAAGTCCATCAGATGTAGCTTTTTGTTGGTTTTGTAGAATACTCAAGTCCATCAGATGTAGCTTTGTGTTGGTTTTGTAGAATACTCAAGTCCGTCAGATGTAGCTTTGTGTTGGTTTTGTAGAATACTCAAGTCCATCAGATGTAGCTTTGTGTTGGTTTTGTAGAATACTGAAGTCCGGTGATGAGATGCTGACCATCAGCGGATTCTTCTGTCACGGAGAGAACCTCTTCATTCAGATGGAAACCACAGCACCTCCACCCAGACGGAAAAAGCGGAAAAAAATTGGAATAAGGTAAAAACCTAGCTATAAAAGAGCAAGACACATACCGGTAATAGGGTCAAGGGTTTTCAGTTTGATTTTGTAACCAGTTTGATTTGATTTAACTTCATATATCTTTTAAAAATGCCTTGGAAGCCTCCATTTTGTGACTGTAATAATCTTTCAAAAAAAAAAAAAACCCAATAATATTTTTTTGTTAGCGGTGGGTATCAATTGTGAGCTTGCTCAAAGTACCTCTAGTTACATTTATATTTTGTCTTCCTTACATTCATTGTCAACCAGCATGGCTTTTCTACTTTAAAATTTGTATAAACAGTCAGCTTGCGATCTGTAATTAAATCATGAGTTCTAGTTTGGCTGGGGCTTTAAAAGTTTTTGAATTAATCAGTTTTATAAGAACTCATTTATAGCCAAGTATTGTAAATTATGAAAATAAGTTTTGAAACATTGATATATCTTGAATCAATCGCAGCTTCTTGGGCCATTCCGGCAGAGCTCGGAAAAACACCACAAATGTATTACCTAGGTGTCCATGACAACCTCCTTTTTATAAAACTTGATATGAATTCAACACATTTTACGATCTGTTGAGATGTAAGTTAGACTCCATTAAAGATATACCCTAATATATACCACAAAATCAAAATACAAGGCTGTCTAGCCAATACTTATTTTAGTGGGAAGCAACTCCATTTTGTATAAAATTCTAAAATCCGGTAATGTTAATACAGTACATTCAAGGTGTTTTTCCGAGCTCTGCTGGAAAGGCCCGAAAAGCTGCGATTGATCTTGAATATGATGTACTTTTGCCCATTTTAAAATTTTAACATGTCCCATTCCACCATAAACTCTCTGATAATCTGATCAGGAAAAATGTCACATTATGGTTTTATCAATATTTGTTGAATTCCAATTTATGTGGATATCGCTTTTGAGTTTATCCATCTAATTGAATGTTTAGAAAAGTGCAGTTTTAGATTTTCAATTTACAAATTGTATTTAAAAATAATAGGATAATTGTCCACAAATTTATGTATTCTTGAAACTAAATCTACGAAATTGATGCTTACGAATAGCAATGAAACCACAGTACATATTTACGAAGAGATTAAATAAATCATGTACTGTTGTTTTGATGAATCACTGAAACTGTGGTGGGATAAATGGACTCTTGATTTCCAGGAAGCGGTTCAGTGGCAACACCCTCAATGTTCCCGCGGAGACCCAGGCCCTGTACACAGCCTCCAGTAGAGAGGGCGGGGATGAATATTCATCAGAGGCCTCAGAAATCGACACTCAGGGCACCGTATGTTATCGGATTTATCTTAGAAATGAAGCTTACCCTGTATATTTTGACATGGATAAAAGTTCCAACTGAAAAATTTTGATTGAAAACTGCAGCAGTGCATGAAGCACACTGATGCAAAAAATTTCTTTTGAATTAATTTGTGGATGATTCCATGCATCCACTGAAAAAATTTGATTTATTTCATATATAATATTTTAATAATGATAATTTTAATTTCTAAATCCCCTAAAAGTAACAATTTTATAGTAGCCATCAGTTTGTAGTGGTTCATGCAGTCATGAAAGTAAAATTTTTGGACCAATGAAAAGCAATGTTTCATTGATCTATTTAATTTCAAATGAATCATACTGTAAACCATTTTTTATTTGCGACGAAATTATTTTGCGATTTAACAGAGATAACTGGTTTGCTGTGACTAATTTTTGCAATCAAAAAGTAAATTATCCGGAAAATGAAATACCATAGGGCTGGTTTGTAGAGAGAAATAGTGCTTATGACAAGGCTCTTGTGCACTTCACTAAAATTTCTGGCAAGCCAATAGAAAGTTGGTTTACAGAATTTTACTGTTGTAGCCACACATGGTTTTTTTGAAGTAGCAATATTAAAAAGTACAAATCATTACAATTGTTTTGATTTTTCAGGTTCCTGCCTGGATTAAGAATGAATTGAGATTTAGTGAACAAGAGTCAAAGGATGATGGCAATGAAGCCGACGACACAAGTGACCAATCAGATGATACGTTACATAGAAGGGTGGTCGACAGCTCCATGTCCAATATTCAAATAAACAAGAACTTGGCCCCAAGTAAGTTCATATTCATTACTGTTTACATTATAAGATTCTACCACTGTTTTAAAAAACACATTTCCTATTCACTTTATGTATACAAAATTTAAGCAGTGAAAACCATATTTTTATGTATTCAAAACAAATTCCATACTGGTACCGTGTTTAGAGTAGCTTTAATTGACAGTAGAAGTTCATGTACATGTGTGTTTGTGACACCATCTGTCTGGACCTGTGCACACTGTTTTTCTATTTTAGATCCAGGAATTATAGAAATTAGCCCAAGAGACAAAAAGAAAGAACAGACAAATGAAACCAGTGCCACAAATACGGTATTCAAGGATTTTTCAAAAATGTTTATTTCAGTTTTAATTGTGTCACTCAATTTAATTTCTATGACTACAGCATGTCAGATTATATATGGATAATAGCATTGCCATAGTGAGATAGTATAAACACACCAACATAACTTATATAAAATAACTATTTTATGGTAAAATGTTATTGATTATTTTTACAACTCTGTCAACTTCTTTCTTCTTTCAGTCCAAGTTGGTGAAGGTCCAGGATTTCTCACGTCGCTCAATATCCACAAACAGCACAGAGAGTGAGATTGACTGCTCCACTGATAATGGGTAAGGGGGAGACTTTACATTATAGTGAAAAGAAAGAAAAAAGCCCAGATATTAAACAACTTCTTTTTAGCTCACTGAGACGAAGTCGGGGGGAGCTTATGATATACCCCCAGCGTCGGCGTCCGGACCTGGTTAAGATTTTTTTGTTGCAGGTCCTGTATCTAAGTTATTACTTGTCATATCTTCGCCAAAATTGCGTGGATGATGCATCTGGACCTACTTATGGACTTGAAAGACTTGGATGCTGAATCAGGGCCATGAGTTTCAGATGCTGGAGGAGGTTAAGGTTTTTGGAGCAGGTTAAAGTTTTTGGTGCAGGTGCCCTTTGATAGCAATTTCTAAGTTACTACTGGTCCTAACTTTACCAATCTTGCATGGATGGTGCGTCTTATGATACTGATGCACCAGACAGGCTTGAATGCTGAATCTGAGACATAGGTTTCAGATGCTGGATGAGGTTAAGGTTTTTAGAGCTGGTTAAAGTTTTTGGAGCAGGTGCCCTTTGATGATTATATCTTAGTTATTACTGGTCCTAACTTCACTAAACTTGCATGGATGGTGCGTCTTATGATACTGATGCACCTGGCAGGCTTGAATGCTGAATCTGAGCCATAGGTTTCGGATGCTGGAGGGAGGTTAAGGCTTTAAGAGCTGGTGTTTTTGGAGCAGGTGCTCTCTAATGATTATATCTTAGTTATTACTGGTCCTAACTTCACCAAACTTGAATGAATGATGCGTCTTATGATACTGATACACCTGGTAGGCTTGAATGCTGAATCTGAGCCATAGGTTTCGGATGCTGGATGAGATTTGGATTTTTGGAACAGGTCACATATTTTATAGATAATAGCTTGCAAAGTTGATTTAATTATAATATTAATGAACCACAGAGGTAGCTTCAGATGCAGAGCCTGATCTCCATTATCAAGGATGCTAAAAAATCTCCTACCTCACTCAAACCTGCTTGATAGATGTGTTTGTTGTTAAATGATATAATATGATTCCTATGATATAGTATTGTATGATATGATACACTATTGTTTAATATGATACAATATTATATCATAATTATATTATATTGTAAAAAGTTAAATGATATGATATGATATTGTATCATTTTTTTTGTACATTATGATATGATATTGAATCATGATATTGTTATGTATAGTATTGTATATTATGATACAATATTGTATAATATGATATTGTATTATATACCATTTTATCACATGCTATTGTTTCATATGATATTGCAACATATAATATTGTATCATTTGATATGATATTGTATAATATATATTGTATCTGTATCATATGATACGATATTGTATAATATGATATTGGTTTATATAATATTTTATTATATCATATGAAAATGTATTATATGATATTGTATAATATGATATTGTATCATATAATACAAGATAGTATGATATGATATTGTATGATATAATATAGTACTATATCACATGATATTGTATCAATTGATATGATACAATTTGTATCTAATTATATTGTATCATATGATACAATATCCTATTATGTATTAAATATGATACAATATCATACTTTAATATTATACAATATAATATCATATGTTACAATATTGTTATGTATTATGTAATACTATATTGTATCATATATTATGATATTGTATTATGTGATCAAATACAATGATGTTTAACACGATACAGTGTCATATCATATGTTACAATATCATATTTCATCATTATTTATTACAGTATTTTATTGTATTATATGATATATATTGTAAGTATAATAGGATGCAATATTGTATTTTATATTATTGTATTGATAAACATTGTATCATATAATACCGTATGAAATGAACATATGTTTATTATACAATTTTTTAACATATGATAAAGTTATACGATATTGTGTCAAAACAGTATCCATGTATATCCAAGATCATTATTAAGTATGATTTTCATATGATATGATAAAGGTGGTCTCATAAAGGTGATTCCTCATAAAGGTGATGCATCGTCTCGATGAGCTTTGTAATCTGTGATTACCTATGTTTATTTCATCAAACTGATTTGAATTTTTTTTTTTAAAGAAAACTTTTTGTCCATTGATGGTATAAATTTTTCAACCCATTCTTTTATCAATGTTAAGGAGTAAAAAGGTTGGAGATTCTGTTGGACTCAGGAAGGGTTCTCAGCCCACAGCCAAGAAACCCCCACAAAACAGACTCCCTCCTGGACCCCAGCGGCCTCTCATCAGGGGCAAAGGTCAAACAAGAGCAAGAGGGCAAGTAACTTATTATGATATTTTGTGTTTCATAAAGGTAATACACATTACTGTGGTTTCATCAATATTGTTAAGTAGATCCATGAAAAATAAATGTTCATTGAAGTGCAATTTTTACTAGCATTTTGGATTGATAGAATCATGGGCCACAAATTTACATATCCTTGAAACTGATTTTCATTAAATCCACGAAAATTGATATCCACAAATATTAATGAAACACAGTATTTTTTGTTAACCCTTCGATGAAATAATGAAACACAGTATTTTTTGTTAACCCTTCGATGAAATTTTTCATCAGTGGCGAAGTTAATGCTTATGGTTAGATCATGTAATGTTCTAAATCACCTTTGCTTGTAGGAATGACTTGACTTGGAAAGAAAAACTGGCAGCTCGAGGCTTTGTCTCGGATGTCACAGTGAAAAGGAAACAGGAGGCACTGCAGGTAGACAGAACTCCTCTCTCACCAAGAAATGCTTAAAAATATAGCTAAAAGCAAGCAGCACAGATAGTGACTGTGAGCAATAACAGACACAAACAAATAATATCATTTGGATTTTCATTCAAATTTGCAGCACTCAAAAGAGAAAAACCTTAAAAAATAAGGTATTTTATTTTCATGATGTATTAATATTCCCAGAATGAGCTAGAAATCACGCGTGAGGAGAAGAAGAAGGCAGAGGAGAAGTTGAGGGAAATGGAGGAGGAACACAAGTATCAGCGTGAGATGGAGAAGAGAGATCTGGAGCGGAGGGCACAGGTAAGAAAGGACGGAAAGGGACATAACTCATTAAAGAAAGAGGAGTTGTCTCTCCTAACAGAGACTTGGGTTATTCAGATTTTAATGTATTATATTGAAGTTGTTTGCATTTTAGTTGGAAATTGGAAGTTCTCTTAATAATCCTGGAATATATGTATTGCCAAATGGAAATTTTACGATACCTAAGGTGTCTTACATTAGGAATAGTTGATGCTTTGGGTATTTGTAAAAGAATATAAGTTCTAGAAATAGATGGGTATATAGTACTGTGTATTTTTCTAAATATGAATGGTGGTTGCACTGATTTCAGGAGAGAGAGAAGAACTTGGAGGCCCAGATACAGATGCTGAAGCAGCAGCTTGAGTCACACTGCTCCCAGCTACAGGACAACCAGAAGTTACTCACATCTTTACAGGTGATCTTTCTATTAAAGTCATCACACACACCCCCACCACCACCACCACCTCTCTCACAAGTTCCCTTCAGGGCAATCATGCACAAAATACTTTTACCAACTTTTAGGTCCGTATCAGTAGCTGTCAGCTCAGGTTTATTCAAAGCAAATGTGTAGTTGTAAATTTTGTTTATTTTAGAGGGAGGTAGAGGTTGTAAAATCTGTGAAATGATTTGGTTTTGATACCTCTTTGTCACAAACTCATATATATGTATCACCCTAAACATGAAGTTATGTCATGTAAATATGGAACAATCTACGAAAAATTGAATCCTCTCCAACACAATTTATTCTGTTGAATTTTTGGTTTATTTTTCTTTTAGAGTGAGCTAGCTAAAGTGAAGGGCCGAAATCATTCCAACCCAGACAAAGACAGCCGTGTGTGTGCAGTCATGTGATCAAATCATGAATCATTAGATATGTCATGTGACTTTATTGTATAAATCATATGATTGGTCATGTGACCTAAAGTAGTATTACCGATACATATGTAATTGGGCACATGATGAATTGATGTGTTCATAATTGTAACATGTACAAAATTGATTATTTTTCACATTCTGTAAATTGTTTAATGTGAGTCTGTTTAAAAATCAATCAACCAGCACATTTATCATTATTCCATACCAAATCAATGGTATTGCTTATTTATATTTATTTTGAACTTATACCAAACTTTGTTTTATATGAATATAATGAAAGAGTTATGAGTTCTACTGTTGTTAGATAACTTGTTGTAATGATGTATTTGTTGGCAATTTTATTTATCACCGTTTTGTTGTCTTATTTTTACACCAAAACCATCACAAACGCATTTCACCTATCGTTGATCTATCAGCAAGTCTGATTCTCAAAGTGGTCGCCCACAAGCTAATTATCAGCTGGGTCCCAGCTCTGCCAATAATCACTGACTTATGGTCGTGGAGTACTTATATAATTTGTTGGTGTCTATGCCAGCGGGCTGGTGTGGCCAACTAATAATTAATCCTTCCAAAGTACTTAAGGACCCATCATGCATCATTCACTGTTTAATAATGCTCTCCTTGTAACAATGTGTGTTGCTGGGATTGTTTTATACAGGGTATCTATTGTGATGACAGAATCCAATCTATTTTGATCTGAAAGGGTTTTTTTTTAGCTCTGCTTTTGTTGACCATCAATTTTACACTTTTTAGATATTTATTTTTCATTCAGTCATTGTACATTGTTTTTTTTTTTCTGCGATAATACTTTATGCTCTTTGTACCACAAAACCTCCATTATTATGTAAATGAGATCTCAATACAAATCCAGTGCAGTACATTTCAGTTGTATCTGGAAACACACTCCATTCATGATATTTTACTGTCAGTTTTAAAATTATGCACCAACATTTTTTTAATGTGTATAGCTATAAATGATAGAAAGTTTTCATCAAATTATTTTCTTGTAAAAATTAATGCATTTGCATGAATTCTTGTTTTTGTGATAAATAGGTATAAATTTTATAAAGTTTGTAGCTTATATTGTGTAAAGATTATTTACTTTTTACTCCAAGGGAGACTAAAGAAACTATGTATTTGGTAAATGTAGATAAAACTTATTTATATTTACACACTTTAGTAAACAAAAATTGGTGATATTTTGTTTGCACTGCAAGTTATAAAACTTTTATATTCTGAAAGGTAAAAGTTCAATAAAATTGTTAAGTGATTGCAAAACGTGATACTAGACAAACTTCATGGCTTTTTTTCATTGAAATAAAATGTTTTATTTTGCAATAGTTTGAGTAATGTTCTCATTGCACAGAAAGAGGAATTGGTGATTTAGGCCTGAGTGATTAGAGACCTGATCAGTGAATTAAATGGCTTAGTTCTCTCCAGCCTACTAAAGGTCTTTCTTTTATTCTTTGGAATATGATATAGAATGTAAATGTAACAGAACAAACTTTGGTCCATAATTATATTCTCAATCGCATTGATTTTTCATCATCCTCCACCCCACCCCCCAGTTCCAGGTACGCCATTCTAAAACCGGGAGCGGATGGAAGATTTTAAACATATTATAATAAGATTATACTCTAGTATATACTACCATACCAGAGTCATACCAGAGAACTTTACTTTTGTGTAAGGTAGTAAACATTGCAGAAAAAAATTAGTGTATACAAAATAACCTGCTGATGCGGGTAATGTAACATCTTCTGCAATGGTGGCTGCCTTAGCCTTGGAAAGGACAAAACAACAATTTGCATTTCTTATAAAATCACTTGCATTATTCATATAAAGCAAATGGTGTAAATTTAATTATTGACAATCAGTACTGTACATAGAACTCTGTCAGTTCTCTCTCTCTCTCTCTTTCTCTCTCTCTCTCTCTCCATTTATCCATATAAAAAGAGTAAAAGTACGCACAAATCTAAAAATTATCGTTACTAAAGATGTATGTAAGAATAGATATGGAGAGAGTGAAAGGCAGGGTGTTAAAGGAAAACATGTCATACGGAGTAATTGAGTTTATATATATATATATATATATATATATATATATATATATATATATATATATATATATATATATATTATGCGTTGATGCAGAGTACATCACCTGAATCTATGATGAACTTGTCGATTTATGTTACTCTTACATAAATACGTACACAGATTTATGTTATAGAACACAGCTCCAAGTGAAATACTAGGGGAGTTCTCAGTGTTTACCGAGTGTCGTGAGCCGCCGGATTTATTGTCTCTCCAGTACTCGTGTCTGCCATAAGAGAGTGTACAGAGGCAGTGAAAGAAGATCATTGCTGACAGGCGTGATAAATGAAATAAAATATAACCATGTCTATAACAAAACTTTTTACAAGTACAAATGTCCCCTTCTATAAATGTTAGTTATTACGTCGTATATGATTGAAAGGGTTAAAATACAGCAACAAAACTACTCGTTTGTTACAGTTTACGGTGGTCGTTTCTGTTTACTAGTACGAAATTAGTTAAGAAGATCCAAAAGTAATCAAACGATGCAAATGTTGATTGTGTACAATGAATGTGTTAATAAGGATGTGCTAAAATTGATTAGATTGATTGATTGATTAATTGATTGATTGACCAATATTGGAGGCATAAATTTCACTCAATTGCATCTAAAAGTTAGCAGTTTTACTAAAAGACTCAGTTTTTATTTTCTCTTACCCTTGTTTGCTTCTAGCCCCGAGTTCCACTTGCGCTCTCTCTCTCTCTCTCTCTCTCTCTCTCTTACATTAATGCGCAGATCTAGAGGGGTTTTGGGGGTCTCAAACTCCCTTTAAAAAGTTTAAAACTGATAAAAATTGCACCTAGTAGAGTTAATGAAAAAAAAGGCCGATCCGCCATCGAGATGGGAACTTTCACTGAGACTGAGAGGCGAGATTTTTACCATCATCAAAATTTTGGACGGCGAGGATACTATTCTTTAGACTAGATCAGCGAGTCTTAGAAACGACACATGTCTGTTATATCGGCGAATTTTCGATCAACAAAGTAGCTTTGAATGTTATATTTCCAACAGAAGCAGTAAACACTTAAGAATACCTTGTTGCGTAAAAGACAATTAAGATTTTGAAAGATTCAAGTACATGTATGTCTCGTATGAGTTTTAAAAGTAGCACACCTTGGGCGATTTTAACAAAGCGAGCGCTCGCCAAATTCCTTATACCCGCAACACAAATTTTGGCGAGCGCTCGCTCAGTTGAACTCGCTTCTGAGCAGCTATAGTCCTATACATGTACCGCAACTCTAGAAAACAATCTCATTTAAAAAGTGTACGGACAGCTCAATCGTCTTATTTTGAATCTGTTTTATAATGCATGGTCAACAAAAGAAATAAAGATCATAAGTATTTCCAAGGTAGTGTTTTATGTACTTTTGCCATATATATCAAAATATCTCTTAAAAGTTGAACATGCTGGCATCATGGAAAGATAAGCGGATAAGCGGGTATTAACCGTGATACACATATCATACCATATATCTCAATCCATTGAATTCTTCTAAAGATTTTTAAAATAAAATCAGTTAATGCATAACTAATGATTTTCATATACATGTAGTTTGTGTCTTTAGATTACAACGTCGCTTGGTATTAGAAAATAATCAAAAATATTTTATTTAAATGGGGGTAATTACTACGAGTTGTACTAGAGAGAGAGAGAGAGAGAGAGAGAGAGAGAGAGAGAGAGAGAGAGAGAGAGAGAGAAAGAGAGAGAGAGATCTTTTGTACTGTAGACAAAGATGAAATACTTCCATTTTTACTTCAAGTCAGAGAGAGAGAGAGAGAGAGAGAGAGAGGTTCGTTCCCCGGTGATTGGCTCTGCCAATAGATATAAGGTGCTATTCCTGACTCCCCTGTAATTGGCAAGCGACTCTCTGATTATGGATGCATTGGATCGACGGTGATGGAGTCGGGTCCGATACTTGGTATTGTTTACGTCTGGGGAAGCTGATTGGAGGCCGACAGCGTTCTCTTTTTATTTCTTTATCAGAGTAATGGATTCCTGGCTCAATGGTGTCCAAATCATTCCAGAGTTAATGTAACATGCTACAAAGCAAATAAAAAGATATCCTCTTCCTTCTTATATAGTTCTTTACAGCAAAGATGCCACCAATGGAGAGCATTGAAGACAGTGAGATTCTTCGCGTTGTTTATTGTGATCCGATTTTCTAATTGTTAAATGGAAATTATTTTTTTTTTGAACGGTGTACTAGTATTTATTGAAAAGTACTTTTTATCTTTGTAAGGGCATCCCGAATTAAATCCGTATTAAAGTTCAGCCATACAAAATGCTCAATTGTACGGCGGGTCTCCAATTTGTCTTCAAAGCAAGAAAACGTGACTTCATTCCGAAGTAGACGCTAATCAATATATACTGAACGAAAATTATTCAAGGTTCACTTATGTGGAGTTAGATTTTAGGATGTCTTTTTTGAAAACAGATTGTGTAATCTGTTCATGGTACAGTGACGGGATCTGAAAACATTTAAAAGGCAGTGCATTTTATTGCAGATCTTAAAGACTGGTTGTTAAATAAGGGGGTAGGTTTACATTCCGGGATTTTATTGGACACAATAAAATAAACGATTCAAAGCGACATAACAGGCCAGATACCCCGGCTATCTGTAAAGTGAGGGTAGGGTGAGCAAATCCGAGATGTCGTACAAACTCCAGAGTTTTGATGGAATCAACGAACCAAGTTCCCTGGCGACAAGTCAAGATGGACTCTACTCAGCGTCCTCATCCAGGAAATCCGGGTGTTACGTCTCCGCCAAAACTGGATTTATTCTCACGTTTCTTGCCATGGCAACGGCGGCTATGGTAGGGGTGATCGTGACTTTTGCCGTGCCTAAAACAAACGACGCTAATGACTGTAACTGTGGGGCCACACAGGCTCCGGTGGTGGGGGGCCAGGACTGCACTACCCAGAGTACCCCCTCCACCCAGGCGCCACCCACAGCGGCAACATGCCCGGCATGTGAGTATATACAAGTAACTTACTACTGTAAAACCTAAAAATTCGAGGAGGCTCAATTTTCGTAAATTTCATTGAACTCCTTTGCCCGCGAATTGACATGCTAAACGAAATATATAATATTGTATTAATGCATCAAAGGAACATGTTCAAGGGAATCCACAAAATATCGCCGCTTTAATTTGATCAATTAAAAAGAACGACATTCCACAAAAATTAACCCCCACGAATTCAAATGATAAACAATAGCTGAAAACACCTTTCAAACCAAAAAACAAAACCCAGTGAAAATAACAAAATAAACAGCAATTTTTTCCCCATGAAAATATGTTTTTCGGATAAATTGATTTTTTTATAATTAAAGAAAAATCGAATGCATAAAGTTCATAAAATAGGTATGCAACTAAAAAATACAAAGTTGTTTTTTAATAACTTCACTATATTTTGCAGATGACTTCGTTGTCGCAGGATACGAATGAACACCCTGATTTAAATCTTCTGTTTTCTGTCTAGTCATTACATTAGAACCATTTTAACAAGACCTTGGACTTTCAATAGGACATAGCTATCTATTTCTTGCGTCAAAACAAGTTAAAAATGACACTGGTTTCATGCGAAATATACACCGATTGTGTAGTTTTAGCTCAAAAGCCAGACAAATCGTGTTGATTTCAAAGAGCCATAGCTGATTGCCCAGCAATGAAATAGACAGGCCTACGTCACATTGCTGTTTGACACAACTACCCAAAGTCCAAGCTCTTGTTAAAATGGTTCTAAAACAAACTGTTTTTAAAAAATGAAAAAAGGCAATAGTTAATAATATAAAAAAAAGACGCAGACCCATGAAATACTGCAGCTCAATAAAAACGGAAAATACAAATATGTAATGTTTATTTTATGTATTTTTTTTTTCATTTTGGGGCAGTTACAGTGTATGATTAGTTTTAGATTTCGATCCCGTTGCAAAATCGCTTTGTTCTAACGTGTTAATTAAAGGAAAGTGTTTATTTACAAATGCCAATCACTGTTAAATCAGATTACAAAAAGTTATCAAACCTTGAAAAAAGATACAACTTCGAAAATGCATTTAATATGAAGATAGCAGGCTATAAAGAATCTCTTGCTGAAATAAATCACAAAGATAATCTGTTAAGCCCACCCACTCCTCTTTGTAATACTATGAAAAAAATATTTACATTATTTATTCGACTCATTTTTCCAAAATATAAAAATTTGATTTATAATCTATAACTCTTTCTTATGGTAGCTTTTTCTCATTGTCTTCTTTCATTTTGATACAAGAAACGGTGTCTTAAATATCTTTTCAAATATTTTTAAATATCTTCTTTAGTGTAAAACTTCTAACACAAATAGAAGAGGAATGATGAGCTTTTAGAATTATTCAAACAAGTGAGAGGGGCGGATTTATTCGTTCCAGTTTCATGTAAGAGTTCATTGGAAGATTGACCAATATGCCATTACACGTGTACATGCATGTATTATGTCTAAAACACCTCATCAATGCACGTATATACATCACAAAGAAAAAACGTCTGCATGCATTATCATTTGAATCTTTCTCGATTTTTATGGACAACGCATGTTAAATGCGATCGAAATAGGACAATATTTCAAATTATTATACTTTCATGTTAAATACTGAAATTTGATTGGTTTAGACGCAGTTGATAATCCGTTCTATTACCCTCAGTGTTAGCAACACACTTGGCAACGGGGTAACACAACGAATCGTTACATGCGTATAAATTATGCGCGTACGGTTCGCCGTAGAATTCACGTAATTCCTTATTATATAAAAGCAGTATTTTTTTCTTTAAAGAATAAAGACATTCAGTTTAATAAAATAAATAGTGCCTGTTACGGAGGATAACAGTTGAAATTGAAAACCATTGTAAACCTCCGCTTCGCGTCGTTTGACAATGGTTTTCTCGGGGTGTCAATTTCAACTGTTACCCTCCCAAACAGGCACTATTTATCGGTTTTATAACATCGTAAATGCGTCATTTTGTGACTTTTAACCGAATTTTAAATAAGATTGTGATGTTTTCGTGGCAGCAACGACGGTTGTTAGAGGTAAATAAACAATACATGTGCCTACAAAATTATTATATGATAGGTCAAAAATGTATCAAAATTGACGTGATATACATTTTTTCCACTTACAAATTACTGGCAGTTTTGTTCAATTTTCTAAACATTTTACAATGTTGATAAAAAAAGATCGATCGTTTACTGAACAATATTTCAGACATAATAGAAAACTGTACATATACGTTCATGTAACTCAACAATAGGCCTAGTGGGGTTTTTTTTCTAATAGAAAGAAGTTAAATACAAAAGAAAACTATAATCAGTAAAACATCAATATTGATATATCATTTTAACGGAAAGAAGAAAATAAAGAATAATAAAATACAAAATACAAATTATACTATGTTTTTCGAAATTCATGTACTAGTATGCAATTCGTATTCAAAGCACTTGTCATGATATTCGACTATTTTCTTCTCGACATGTCTGTGCATTATTATAGCTTTATAAACTGACGTTAAATTTACATGTAAATGTTTTATAGGATAACCACCTTATACACCAGTAGATTTTCACGGCGTATCTCTCCCTTCTAGATAAGAAATTGATCTGCCTTGGGTAACGTAGTGTGAAGGGTCCTTAACTGTCCACATCGGCGTTTATACAACGGTCAATTCAGCTGCTAAAACAATTTACAACTGGGCTATTATAGAGCAATTCAGAAACTGAACAAACCGCGCCCTGTTTTATTGGGCGACATTTGCATATTTTATTTTTCGTACAAAGTATTGACTTCAGAGAGAGAGAGAGAGAGAGAGAGAGAGAGAGAGAGAGAGAGAGAGAGAGAGAGAGAGAGAGAGAGAAACAGACAGACAGACAGACATACAGGCAGACAGACAGATGGGGTTCCATTTTCAGGATTTCTTACGAGAAAATACAGAAGAACGCTCGTTGACATGCAAATAAAAACGTTTAAATTTCTCAAAATTCTAAAACTTCTAGTAATGTAGCATTTTATTTAACATTATATAAATAGTGCTTGCTTGGAAGGGTAAAAGTTTTTAAAAAATTGACACCCTGAGAAAACCATTGTCAACCGACGCGAAGCGGAGGTTGACAATGGTTTTCGAGGGGTGTCAATTTCAACTGTTACCCTTCAAAACAGGCACTATTTATTTAATTATACTGAATGTCTTAGTTTTAGATTAAACTAAATGATGTGAATTCTACGACGAACCGTCCGCACATAAATTACGCGCATGTAATAATTCATTGTGTTACCCGTTGCAAAGTGTGTTTCCAACGCTGAGGACAATAGAACAGATTATCAACTGCGTCCAAACTAATCAGATTTCAGTATTTAACATGAAAATAAAATAATGAATATTGTTTAATATTTTTCTTTCCAATTTAAGTGTTTCAATCTCTGTTAGACCGATCTAAATGAAACTCAAAACATACTGCATTTTTTTTTTCTTTTTTGAAAAGGAATTTATTGTTTTATAAACTGCTTTTTTTCTTTTGCAAAGGTCCTGAATGTACAACACCTTTAATGACTACAACTGGAATGGCAGTGTCGACATCATCAGAAGTGACGTCATTGTCTCCAGTGGAAATGACCCCAAGTTACCGCTTACCCACCTCCCTCCTCCCCGTGCATTACACTGTCATTTTACGCCCAGATCTATATTCAAAAGTTCCCGCCAATTTCTCTACACCGGGATACGTCAGAATATTGATCAACTGTACAGAAGAAACAAATAACATTACTCTTCATATCAATAAAATTACGTACGATAACTCAACTATAAAGGTTTTTAACACAAATGGAAATCCAGTGACTATAAACATGGTGACTGAAAATAAGGAATTACAATTTTTGATCGTCCACGTCACTTCAAATTTAATGGCGGGAAATATGTACACCTTTGAAATGAATTTCACGGCAGGGTTGGTAGACGATTTGGCTGGGCTCTATTACAGTACGTTTGATCGAAATGGAACGACCATGTAAGTTGACACACCTACTATTCTTAAAATCACGTAGTTATACTATCATCCTTTGTATCAAAGTTTACTTACGACAACATTCAACTGGATGAAAAAAAAACCATCGCTAAAAATAAAGAGGGGTGTCAAATTTGAATAGGTAAAAATGACAGTGACTTATATTTCTATAAATGTCTCTATTTCTGTAAATATTTTCAAGTATTTAACGCTTTGCTGACAATTAATATTCCATAAAAAATTATCCGATAAATATCAGTCCACTATATACATATATCCACACCTGACTCCCCAGGTACCTTGCTGTGACACAGTTCCAGGCCACGGACGCTCGGAAGTCGTTCCCGTGTTTTGACGAGCCGGCCTTCAAAGCCAAGTTCAACATCACCCTGGAGAGACGGAACAACATTCCAGACTTCGAGGACTATATCACCCTGTCTAACATGCCCCTGGAATACTCCTACAATGTGTAAGTTGTGTAAAATCTAATGTGTGATTCATGTTTTAAACTTCACCCAAAAGTCTTCAAAGCATGTGTTCAAAAATTAAATGTCGCTTATCATTACAATTAAAACTTTAATTTTTTTAAATTTTGAATTACCTGATGCAAAAACTAATTGATATATTTGGCCCTGACGTTTGTTTTCAGGGACGATGGATTCATAGCCGACGTCTTTCAGGAAACCGTTGTCATGCCAACCTATCTCTTGGCGTTCGCCGTCTGTGATTTCAAGTACTTATCCAATGTCACGGAGAATTGGACGGTAGGGAAAGAATTTCCGGAATAGACAACAAATTTTATTCGGTTTTTTTTTCATGGCAATAGTTATTTTATGCAGTATAAAATATGAAAATCTCAGGCATGCCTTTAATGTTCTTTTAGATGAAAACATATGCCCCCAAAGAGGAATACAACCAGACAGCGTTCGCCTTGGAAGTCGGGGTGGACATTTTGCGGGGGTTTGAGGGCTACTTTGAAATTCCTTTTGTTCTTCCAAAGCTAGGTACGTATTGTACTTAGCGGAATTATACATGTACATGCTATATAGTCTATAGAAATATATTGAATACCTCAAATCAGATGGAATTCTTTGAAATTAGGGTCTTCCGTCTTCAGCGGAAGACCCTTCTATTATTTTTTCTTTACAATTTTTGTGCAGAAGATTTCTCAGAGATGTGTTGTCCGATTTCCATCAAATTTTCAGCATCGATCTATTATCATCTGAAGTTTATACATCTTTTTCGATTTTGTCAAAATCACTTCCGGTTCGGACTTGTCCGCCATTTTGTCATTTTTACTTTACTTTTTGTCGACGCATCTCCTAAAAAACGACTAAAGATATAAAGCTGAAATTTTCAGGAAGGATAGAGGACATGCTAGTGTAGGTTACCGAGGAAAAATTATTGTCTGGAATTCCGAATACGGAAGTTATTTTTTTTTTATTTTACATTTTTCCAAGACGCAATCTTTGAGGCTTCATATCTTGCTCATTTTTGAACGGTTTTTGTCCAAATTTTCAGGACTAGTAGACTTTACAAAACACTAATTATAACATGTCATAAACTGTAAAATCCCTCTTCCGTTAACGAGTTATTCCCCTTAGATTTTTTTAGGGTGTTTTGTTTGAAGACAAAGTCTCCGAGATTTTAATAGCAGGGAATGAGAATCAAACGAATTTGAATAACAGGGAAATTGAAGTTTTGCACACTTGTTTTTGCTTTTTGATTACGTTTTTTATTTAGAAAAAGGAAGGGGGTCAAATTATAGGATTCAAAAAGGTGCAAAAATTTACACGTTTTCCTTTTTATATTTTAAACGAAAAATAATTATTTTGTTAAGACATGTAGAATAAAAGTTGTGCAGAATATTATGGGCTTTCGGTTGACACCATTATAAAAGGGGCTGGCCCCTTCAATTAAGGGCCTAGATTCCTTGAAAGTATTTGCTAAATAACTCAAAACGGTTTGGATTTCGATATGGCTGTCGCTGGAATAGTTGTTCATTGGGATCTTACATGT
The DNA here is from genome assembly GCA_020458035.1 of Magallana ariakensis. NCBI lineage: Eukaryota > Metazoa > Mollusca > Bivalvia > Ostreida > Ostreidae > Magallana > Magallana ariakensis. Next base: position 69,189,327 of record CM035812.1, on the reverse strand, counting down.
ACCAATGTGACTATACTGTTACTTTGTTAAGGTATTGTGTAATATGTATGTAAAACACTTTACTTGTTAACATGTACCTGTTTTCATTTGGCAAGTTAACGATAAGCCATTGTGTACAACTGACATTAATTCACTACAGAAAATGTATTATTGTATTCAGGATGCTTTAATTCATTCGAAAAAGTTTCATAACAGTATGCATTATATTCTTAAAGCTTTTACGTGAGGATTATATGTCACCTTTGTTAAGTTCTGCAAGCAATAACCTGGTTTATGATCTCTGTTTGCACCATTACGTAACCGATCCCTAGTTCGCGGCCGAGAAAATCGGTCGCCATGGTCGCGGCTGGTCTACCGTTATCTAATACACAATGACAATGACAATGACAATGAACTTTATTCTCAATAAACTGCGTTTACAGCGTAGAGAAAATATATACAATTTACATTGTGAAGAAGGAAAAGTACATTAACCAAGAGAGCTAACTCTCTCAATAATTGTATTTATAAATTTACAAATCTTGTTAAGTTGTTTTTTGTTTGATATATTAAACGATGCTTCAAATTTTAAAACATTTGGGTTTGATATATAATATTTTAGTAAATACATGTTTCTAGCATCAGTTATACAAATATCAGAACAGTTAAACAAATAGTGGAATTCATCTCCAATTTCATTACAAATACATAATTTACAAGTTCTATTCTCTCTTGAAATATTGAACCATCTTCCTGTCTCATTAGGTAGTTTTGGATTACCAGTTCTAAAAATACAATATTTCTTTCATAGTTTTGATGGCAAATTCAGAAAATATTCCACAAAAGCCAATGATTTTTTAAACAGTCTGTAATTGATACTTTTTGGTGAATTTTGTACATCACTATACCATGATTGATTGAACTGATTGAACTGATCTAATATTATGTTGCGAACTTTCATTTTTAACCAAGGAATATTTATAGAATTTTCTTGCCATATATAGGACAATCCACAATCATCTAAAATGTTCTTTACAGATTCACACCATGGGTTCTTATAGTTTTTGAGTACATGAACAAGTTTTGAAGATAATTTAAATTCTGGGAATTAATTAATTTACCCCAAAATGAAATCATTCTAACGGTGTCTTCCCACTTAGCTAAAATTCTGAATTTTCTATGGGTGACTGATTTTAGCTAAGTGGGAATGGTGCACAGGTAAGGGTGTCAAAGATCAAAGGAAATTAATTGCAGGTGAATTATAGTCTGTTCTATTATTGAGCTTAGGTAAATATATAATAAAAAAGAAAAAATAACAGCTTTTTAAGATTATGTTAAAAAAATTAAGTAAATGTAATATATGGATATTGTAATAATTAAAAAAGGTTTGTTTTATGATTGATCTTAGGTAAATTTTGAGCGATGAGAAAGTAATCACATACATCGTTGCATTAACGGGGCATGGTCACGATTTTGGAAAAAAATTTCTAGGCATATCTAATGATCAACCAAACTTTGAGATCAGTGGTAGAGTTATAAGAAAGATACAGAGCTCACAATACCATATTATGTAAACAAGGCTCGTGCCATGTTTTTGTTTACATTGGTTCAATATACCGTAAAAAGGTTTTTTTCAGCATTTATAACTTATTTTGAATATCATACACATTTACTGCCATGTGTTGTTTATTTAGGCAATTGCTTAGTTTAAACCATAGTTTATAATGAATACAACATAGAACAAATATACAATGATAAATAATTAAGCAGGGATTCGGACACAAGTAAACACTAATATTAATCCGTTTCCTTAGATATAATTTACAAATTTTAAATCATTGATGTGCCCAGGTTGGAATGTCTTTGTAAACATGTTTATGAAAAATTAAAGGCTAAACTAACAGTGTGTTTGAAAAAATGCGTTAAGGGAAAAAATAATATGCCAGGTGAGTAAAATAACAGAATGGATGTAGGATGTGTGATAAATTTCTGTTTAAAAACGTTTTGATGCTGAAATAAATTTGTGAACTGCTTTGAAAATTGTTTCATTGTTTTGTATCCCCATATAGTAAAATATTGACGTCAGTAGTGAAAGGTGTAGTATCCAAGTGCAACATTATTGCATTGGGTGAACCTTGCATTGGTATAGAGGGCCCCATTCGAAAAAGATAGTGTTCGTTAGTTTCGGGTTTACCGCATGTGCAGAGTAGGTTATTTACTATATTGCGACATAAAAGGTGATGTTTTAAAGTGCTGCATTTAATTAAGTATAAGTCTAGTATGAAGATTCCGATCTTTACGATGACCGAAGTAATAGTAATTAGGAATAATATTGCCAAGTCTATTGAATATATTTTATTTTTTTTTTTTTATTGTTATTATTTATTGGGTTTTTTGAATTTTATTTTATTTTCTTAATTTATAAATATTAAACCTTTCAGTAATTGATAGTACTTAAATTGAAATTTTTATAACACTGTAAATCCATATTATCAAGAATATCTAACAATATATATATCACAGGTGATTTTTATACAGGTAGTTCACACCTAAAACAGACTATACTCAGCGCTTACTCAGGTGTGAAAATCACAATTTTAGCTAGGTGGGAATAAGAATTTCAGAATTTTAGCTACGTGGGAATAAACCATTCTAACTTTAATATTAATAATAAGTGGATACCTTCCAAGTTCACCGTACACCATATAGTTTGGTGTTGAGGAACTCAAATTTAATATATGTTTACAGAACTTAAGATGAAGTTTCTCAATAAGCTTTGTTTTTTGGAAACCCCATACTTCACAGCCGTATAAAAATATTGGCTGGACAATTTTGTCGAACATGTCTAATTTACAGTCAATTGCTAAATTATGCTTTCTACATTTTCCAATACAACTATACATAGCTTTAATAGCCTTATCATATAAATCATTAAAATTTAAATTGAATGAATTGTTTTTAAAAAATGTAACACCTAAATACTTAAAATTGTTAACTATTTCCAAATGAAAGCCTTCAAAAGTAAATCGGTTACTGTTTTTACCTCTACCGAATATGACAACTTTGTTTTTTTTACTATTGACCTTAAGATGCCAGTTTTTACAGTATCTAGAAAAAGTATTCAAAAGGTATTGAAATTCTTCAGGGTTTTCAGACAATAAGATGGTATCGTCAGCATACAGTAGAACAAAAAGCCTTAAATAAAGATTAAGATCTTTTCTAATCTTGTTGGAGAGACATGTTAAACCTCTAACATTATTTACATAAAGATATTCTTCTAGGTCGTTTAAATACAATGAGAATAAGAGAACAAGATTCGCGTCTTACATTTAAGGGTTCACAAAGAATTGTTTAAAGTAAATGTTTATATTTCCTATTTTAAGCATCGTCAGACAAAAGATTAATGGTGGATTAGTAAATCTAAATAGTTGTAACAAAAAAATATCCACAAGACTCAAACACAAAACTGATTAAATCTTAAAATGATTAATCTCCTTTAGCTTCATAATTAAAAACGGCAGATATTTCAGTATAACGGTCATTGAAAAGATGGCTCTTTGTTTTGAAATAGTTATATATTGTTTAAATAAAATTAAGTTATTAAACTGCAAACATTTTAAGCCGAACATGGCCACGGAGCTCTGAGTACACAAGTATATAATCCACCCCCCCCCCCCCCCCCGCATATGGCCGTGAAGATCCCGGGCATGCATGCAATCCGCGAAAGTCCAATTACACTTGCTTCATGTGCTTTTTCTTTATCGCACATGTCCATTGATCCTTTGTATGTTCACAATTCAATCTTGATAATAACTACAGTATTTATTTTGTTAACATATGTTGATTTGATAACACATCTATACTTATAAATTAAGGCATTTTGCAAATAAACTACAAAATGCCTGCACCAGCGTACTTGCTTACACCTTTGGTATTTCAACACATGCGTGATGATGTCCGTAAGGTATAATTGAATTTTAACTTATAAGTTATTGTTGTGAAATTAATAAAAAAAAACTACTTTAATTTTCGATAAACAAGAATGAGAGTAAGGTGGTGGACACGCTTTTGCGGATCCAAGTCAGGGATAGTTTGCATCAAAATTTATACTTGCAATGAAATAATATTGAATGATTACGTAAAGAGTGAATATATTTACGGTGAGCCTATTTAGAGAATTCATACAAGTTAAGATTTGACAAATGTTGAATGAACAAGCTTATCTTTTAAAAAGATTGGTGAGCTAGCGCTGTAGCCATCATAAAACACAGAAGCATCGGCAATGGCATAGCTCATTGACTGTGCCTTAATCATTATGTATCTACTGTAATTTCAACTTCGAGGTGAAAATTTTCAAGAACCATTGCATTCTCTCACCAGAGGTCGTGCTACACAAGTTTCGCTTACACCTCTGTCAACGCCAGAGAAATAGTCTGTCACATGATCAAAACAAGCATGGCGAGCACATGGCATCTTCTGTACAATCAGCTTGAAGGGGAGTCATCGACGGGCGAAGACAAGCAACTTAAAAAGGGTGAATTAATTCTCAAAACCACGAAAGAAACTCCTAATAGTTACTTGAATTCAATTCAATTAAAATTCCGACAAAAGTGAAGGGGGCAAATCTATGATATTTCCATTTCTAATATATGAATTTAAGAAAAGTGTCTACCCCCCCCCCCCGCATCCCGATGCTACTTGCCTGTGATGTGTTCACACGGAGCGTTTTTTCTGGAAACCCTAGTCTTTACTATACGGTCATCTTCGCTAGCCAAGGGTTTTTGGTCCACTCTGCTCCGATTTATGGGGAACGGGGTGGACCGAAAACCCTTTGCTAGCGAAGATGCTCTACGGAGTGCTTTGATTCAAATTTAGACTCGTCCACTAATCGGCGGTCAAAAACTATGAATGAGACATATTATGGCGCGAAGTCCCGTTTTACCATTCACGCAACGGCTGATGGTTTGAATGAACTTATTATCCATTGGCATAGATTCATGGGGAGGGTGTCTAATAATTTTTTGACATTTGTTTTGTATCAACTACATATATTATACTTTTGATCTAATGTTTTTGAGGAAATCTATCGAATTAACATAATAATAACATTGTTTAATGTACATTTAGTAAGGCACGCGAGTTATGTACCCTTTTCAAGATGAATGAAATCGCCCAATTGATCGAAAATCGGGCCACACCCCGCTTCAGCGATTTAGTTTCTCCAGTACATAATCCAGTTTTATGAATATATATTTGTTTTATTCTTTGGTAATGATGATAATCCAACACCAGTTATTACATGTACTTATATTGTACCGTAATATATAATATGTAACAACTTGTTGCAATGACCCCCCCCCCTTTTTTTACCGTACAAATATGGGTTATCTATTTTTAAATCAGGATTACACACGTGCTCTTCTTTCTTTTGAATTTGCTAACAAAAATTTTTTTCACTAGGGGTTATTGGATTGAAATACAAGTTGGAATTAGTTAAGGACACAAGAAACGTTTCTCAATTTTATATAGCTTTCCTTGATATATTATTCCTAATTTATTAACATTTAAACCAGTTACTTCCTAAAAATTCAGGGTACATTACCAGGCTATTTTTGGAGCTAGAATATTTAGAATTTTCCTTAAAATAGCATGCAAAATGCATTTGAATGCTTATAAATAAAGTCATAGTATATATTTTCAATTAAACACTTTATATCTAAATAAAAAAGTATCATATCACATGAAAATAAAATTATGGCATTACTTCACATTGTGGAAATAGGAAAAATTAAAAAAAATGGAAGATAGGTCGCGTCTGACGTTAAAGACAAAAACAGTACTATTTAGGGTTTTCCGTCTTCAGTCGTCTATTGTTTTATTGTTGCTTTTTCACTTTTATCATTAGGGTCTTCCGTATTTAGCAGAAGACCCTTCTATTAATCTATTGTTTCATTTTTCACTTTTATTGGGTGGTCTTTTCTTACAATTCTTATGTAGAAGATTTCTCGGAGATGGGTCGTCATATCTAGACTGCCCTTGCAATTTCGCGTCAAATGGTACCACTCTGTTCTTTATAATTAGTGGATGGAATTAATTTTTTTAAAAATACAATATCTTTATTTTTATGTTATCGATTAAAGAATGGACGGAAGGCCCACTCGTTGCTCGCAACGAGATCGCATCTAGTTTATTATATTATCTAAGCTAAGGTTTAGGATATATTGAAATCGTTATCACCACATGCCACTACATATAAAATGAAAAGTTTTGGCCACTTAATAATTCAAACACTAAATATACTGATCTCAGCAGTAAACTAAGAACATGTTTTATTTGGTAAAATGGAGTTTCTCATTATTCCTAGACCAGATCGCCATCCCTGACTTTGGCGCAGGCGCAATGGAGAACTGGGGCCTGATAACCTACCGGACTCAGTACATGTTGTATGACCCCAACGTCACCACCGCCGGTACCCACCGATTCGTGGCTGTGATCGTGGCCCACGAACTCGCACACATGGTACCACTTGCAACTAGCAATTATTTTAAGGAAGTCCATCCAAAACTATCATATTTCATATCTAATAGATTGCATTTGATCACTAAAACCTTAGTGTGATTTTAAGGGGTTTATTAAATAATAAAGATTCATCTTTGAAATTTTAAAAAAATTTAAATATAAACTTTATCACATATTGAAGTAAATGGGAAAAGTGCATTTTTAAAATGTCTTTTTAGACTAAGTACTAATAATTTCTCACAAATCTCTTGGTAAAAAGTTGCAAAAGTAAAAATACCCCCCCCCCCAAAAAAAAATTCAAAAATTCATAATTTACCATACATATGAGAAAATTATTTTTTCCTAATTTTTGTACAGGGCAGACAACTCTTTAAAAAAGTTTCAAGTGCAAAAATTTTCTTTTAATGACTAATTTAAATCCATACTTTTGAGTTTGGTTTATGTCAGTCTCATAATAATTGTAAAATATTCGTACTTAATGTAGTTTGTATTAATCAAAATTGTTAAATTTCCCTTAGTTATGGATGGAATACCTTAAGCTTCTATACCATAAACTAAGAACTAACTTACTAGATTTCTAATTATTACAACTTTTAATTTGAAAATCTAATTATAATTATTCTGTTTCCAATTACCGAATAGGATGCATCCTATTGCAAAAGTTGATGAATTGCTACTAGATAATAACTTTTATGAAAGACTAAATTTTATATATATATATATGTTTTGTCATCTTTACCAGAAGATTGAATCTTCATGATTTGTCATTATAAGAGTGGTGTTCTGTGTGAATACTTGCAGTGGTTCGGGAACCTGATCTCTCCTCAGTGGTGGGACGATCTATGGCTGAACGAGGGGTTCGCCTCTTTCTTCGAGTATATCGGCGTGGATTTCACCCGCCCTGAGTGGAATATTGTAAGACAATTAATGCTTTGAACAATAGCTTCGCATTAATTATAACTTAATTTTTTTAACAACTGTACCCCTATTAATCAATCTAAAACAAAGATTTTTTTTTTTAAATAACGAATCTAGATTAAAATTTTAATTATGTAGCTTAGATTTTTTTCTCAGTAAATCACGAGTGGTACGCAGTGTGAATAGTGCAATATCTAGCAATCTTTCATCATTGACATTTGTTGTTGTTTTATTTTAATTTAGCATGACGCATTCGCCATAGAAAACATGCACCCAGCCTTTGGGGTGGACAGTTACCCTACGTCACGACCTATTTTCGCGACCAATGTGAATAGCCCGAACGACATCGATCGGTTGTTCGATACCATTACGTACCAAAAGGTCTGTGAAGCCAACATATTCTTCCTACAATCTACAACTTAATGTTATTTGAACGTGGCTCAACAGTAATGTGTAGTATAAGTGAAGTTTGTATTTGTTTGTCTCACCTTTTAGGGTGCTTCCGTTATCCGGATGATGTGGAACTTCCTTGGACCGGAAACATTGCGCAAAGGCTTGTCTGTGAGCACTTAAGAAATTCTATTTAACATAACTTATAACATGATTTAAAAAACGTTTGTATAATACTTTACACGGGGTAATGTTCGTCCCATGTTATTATTTATAAAAAGAGCGAATGAGGCAAAATAAAACGGGAATGAATTTCGAAATCCCTTGTCAACAGAAGTGAAATTACATATGTTTTCCAAACTCTGATCAACGCAAATGTATTCATAGAACATAAAATTATTACATGTGGAATAATTTGGCTGATATCTGATTAATTTTCAGAAAATATCTTGCCTTTACATTTTCATTTTTCATTTTGCATGGTTCAGAAATACATCAAGAGGAAAGAATACGGAAATGTGCGCCATCAGGAATTATGGGCTGCTTTGGCTGAGGTAGGCTATATCAGTTTACTGAAATCCGAATTTGTTTACCAAAACGCATTAAAAAGAAATAACTATTTCAGTGAGCTGAAAATAATTCAAATAAAGTCGACTTAAATTCAGAAAAAAAATTGCAAAAGGCCAAACCGATCAAAAAAGCATATGATAGTTTTCAAACTTTGCAATCAAAATAAATGAAGTCTTGAAATGGCAGTGAAACAAATAATCAAAATGATACAAAGGTAAATAAATACTCCTATAACATACATGTAGGTACATGTATGCTTATTCTGAAGATATAGAAAAAAAAATCTAAGAATATGTGAAATCTTTACTTAGCCAACTGATACAGGTGTGGTTTTTAACGAAAACAGTTGTTGGAACTAGATCAAACAAGTATAAACATTTTAGAAATTAACTATACTATCAAACATGTGATACACGTGTATTATACCACGTGTACAGTACACTGACTGTTTTACAGTTATATACCTTAGGATTATTTGGATCGAACTTTTTCATAGTATACTAGTGTTCGAATATGAGTATGAAATACATCCCCGCTTTACTAACGCTATTACAGCAAGCGAAAGATGAGGGGAAAGACGTCAATGTTCAAGATATAATGGACACTTGGATTCTACAACAAAACTATCCTGTAGTCATGGTTACTTTTGACAACACCCACATCCGGGCAACGCAGTCCCGATACGTCCTCGGCAACGTTTCGGAGGGAACAGCATCCGAGTTCAAGCAAGTTTCTTTTTTAGAATGCATATAATTTCGTACTTTTCTTTGTTTGTCTGTTTGTGTGGCTATGTAATTTAGAGGGGTTAAATTTGTGTCTGGTTAATGATATTTTAAGAAATTCACACTGTAGAATTGATCTTATTTCTTTGTTCATCCTTCAGTTTTATGTGGAGTATTCCGTTAACATTCACATCGAGCAAGAATAGAACATATGAAAACAACGCCATTCACTGGATGTACAGAAATCAAACTGGTAGGTACAATTATAGAACGAGTCTTTGGGATTTTACAGACACAGGTACATACGTTCTTTCATTACCGAATTAAATGACAATGACTGGCACTTCAAACAATGATTTAAAAAAACCACCACTATTAACAAGTATATATGAGTTCAATGTTTGCGCAATTTACCTTGACAGACCAAAAGAGCTGCTATGGCTCCTGTCGGCATTCTCAGTATATCATTACCAACAATGCAACAGTGCAGATGTTTTTACATTGTATAATAAAATGGCATCGTCTATTTTTCCTTTTAAAAACTCAATAATAGTTAATGTCTTTTATAATTTTTTTGAAGGTTCGAATAATTTAAATTTTGAATTTTAGAGGCTACATTTGATTGGCCAAATACCATCAACAACGCTAACGATGATTGGGTCCTCGCTAACGTTCAACAATTTGGATATTATCGCGTCAATTACGAGGAAAGCAACTGGAAAGCGCTTATTAAACAGCTGACAACAAACTACACGGTAATTATTATTATAAAATTTAAATCGTACACGTATTCGGAAAGTATTAATATAAAGAAATTTCATGTGAATAAAAAATCCCAACTACATGCATTACTGACGTACGTCATTGGTTAAGAAAAATTTAATACATATTGTAAATAAGTTGTTGGTGAATGTTTCGTTATCCTACCACAAAACGGTATCTTTCTCTTCACTAGCTTATCCATCCCAGTAACAGAGCCCAGATAATCACAGACCTTATGGCGCTCGTCAGGTACTCTATACATATAAATGTATATGGTGTGATTTGTTTTAATATTCAAACGGATAAACGGTGGAGCAATATCGTTCTTTTCTGTCATTTCTAAAAAAAAATTATATCTTTTCATGTTAGCCAAGTATCATTGTCATTTAAAAGGAATGATTGCTTATCATTCCACAATAAAAATAAAACGTTCATTAATTGTTTTGATTTCATAACGCTTTTAATCTACATCTAGTGATATCAATTTCTCGATCTGTACTTATTTCATGAGGGTCGTGACGTGATCAAATCCAATAATGTCCGAAGGGCTTTCTGACAGATTTGATCACGCCCCACCGGTAATGATCATCCCAAAATATTCACAAAATGTTTCCTTATTACTTACATCTACTCTTAGATTTATATAATTTTCAGCAATTGTATGTCAAATGAATTTAAAATTATCGACATTTTAACGTTATTTTCATTTTGTTTAATTTATGAAAACCCCGTTTGAGTCCCAACAGTTGGTCATTCTCGTTTTTTATGAAAATTGAACTGTACCTTACAAATTTGATTCGTAGTGTTATCACAAAAACAAAACGCTATAAAATATAATTATATAATTTTGGTGATAGGCTATAGCTGAAAAACAAAATTATGTATTTTCTCTACGTTGACATGTAGTATGGTTTTGGTGAACTTTCAGTCTGGATTCCGTGAACATCTCCCTGGCGCTGAGCTCCCTGGATTACCTGGATCGGGAGACAGAGTTCGTCCCTTGGTACGCCGCTCTCAACGAGATCGGATATATCAGGAACATGCTGCTTACCAAAGCCATCTTTGGAAAATTCGAGGTTTGCAATCAGCTCAGAATCATTTCTGTTATTTGGTACAATTTTGATGTGTTGACAACCCAAAACCTCAGTCTTTTTCAAGAATTTTATCAATAATTCAAATTATATTCATGAGCTTTTGGAAGAAACTGTTATTATTACTACAAGTAGGAATTCAGTTTTTTTCAGCTTTTTGCTTTATCAACTTGCATTGTTGTTTTTTTATACCACTCTATATGGTCGTGTTTATTCCAGAACAGTTCTTGTATGAAAAGAAAAGTACATCAGCTAATTGCTAACATTAAATGTTCTTAGACTTTGAAATTTTAAACCTTATGTCATTATTTATTTTATAAAGGCATACATGCGATCAAAGTTGGAAACAATTTATGGAAAAATAGGTTTTTACGGTACACAGGATGAGTCTATGAATAACAGGTAAGATCATAATATTGTGGCAAAATTTCTAAACAGATCATTTGGAAGAATGAAATATAAACACTAGCTGTTACGAGACTGAAAATAATTAAACTTTAATATGCATTTGAAAAAAAAAAAGAATCAACTATAATGTGTATAAAAACCATTCACTTGCAAAACTTTCGCATAAAAAATTCAAAACGGTAAGATATGTAAATATTAATTAAATATGCTTCATAGGTTGTTAAGGTCCTATATTGTTGGGGGAGCCTGCTACTATCACATACAGAACTGTACAGATCAGGCCGTGTCCCTGTTTAACCGGTGGATGGAGGATGAAACCAATTTGTATGTAGTCAAGCTCGCTTCGTTGACGAGACCGATTATAAATTGCTTTTCAATACCAATTGTTTATTGTCATACAAATATATAGGCATTCAATGCGCATTTTAATGCTTGGGGTCAAACAAGCAAACAGTTTTGATAGAAATAAATTCAATGCATGTATTGCAGAAAATGGTCAATAAACGTAGCCTTCTTATAACATTAACAGCGCTGACCAATGATATTACATGCCGATCATTCCTTTAAAAGCAATACTTGTTTCCACATTTTTCTTAATTTGTAGGATTCCTCCTGATGTCAAATCTCGCGTGATGTGTACTGGAATACGAGAGTCTCGCTCGGACACGTGGGATAAACTGTTCAATAGAATGGCATCACTAACTCCCTCCGATCAGACAATCATACTGAGCGCCCTGGGATGTTCTAGGGAGCATTGGGTTTTGGAACGGTAATACATGTAGCTCTACTAAACTTTTGAGAAAGTTTTGCGAGGGTTATATTGCACTTTGACTTCCAACGTGTAGAATTTTACTGATCTCGACAAGTTGCTGTGTAACCTTACAAGTTGTCTATTATGACACTTAATTCTTTTAACAAACTTTTCCTGAACACATATTTACTCATTTTAAAATCGTCACGTTTATAGTACTGTAATTTTCTGTTGAAGAATGCTTTTCGTTCCCAACTTTGAACAAACCAGTGACGTCACTGGCGCGCACCTTTCGCTACAGACGATTCAAACAATTTTGCTTTATTTCTATGCTATATTTCATTGCAAGGTACATGACGTACGCCTTTGACGACACAAAGATACGGCGTCAGGACGCCCGCTCGGCTATACTGGCGGTGGTGTATAACCCCCTGGGGCGGGACATCGCATGGAACTACTTACAGCGAAACTGGAACCACATCACAACAGTGTAAGTTAAAAAAAACTCTCAAAAATTTTGTTCCTCCCCAAATTTATAAAGAGGATTAAAAAGGTCTGAGCAATTTATACGTTAAGGAGTGTTCTGTAGTACTTAACGCTTCCCAAAACAAAATCATGCACACGTTTGAAAAGTATGTCACACTCACATTTAGGTTTGATTTATTTGAAAATCTTTCATGATAAACATTTAAAGGAGAAACAGTCTCAGAATTTTTTTTATTTATGCAATTGATTGTATGGAGTGTTGTCTGTATATGGTTCTCCTTTTAGATACGAAATGACTGGAGGTAACATCAACAGAATTCTCCGGGGGCTGGCCTCCCGCCTCACCACACAGTTCCAGAGGGACGAGGTCAGTAATAGACTCAGCAAATTAATCTAACCTATCTCTGCTAATGGAAACCTTGAGATAAGGGATATGACAGAAACAATCTAACCTATTCCCAACTAACGGGGACAATACAAAAAGGGATATAACAGAACCTTAACCCGTCCCCTGCTAACGGGGACCATACAAAAAGGGATATAGCAGAAACGTAATCTGACTTTTTTCTACAAAAGGAAACCGTAAGAGAAATAAAGCAGAAACTTAATATTCCTCTCTCCTTCTAACGGAAACCGTGAGAAAAGGGATATGTAGCAGACACTTAGATTATTCTATCCCCTAGTAGGGGAGACCGTGAGAACAGGAACAATAGGAGAAACTTAATCTATCCTATCCCATACTTAGGCCAACCCTAACTAAAGGAATATAGTAGAAACTTAATCGATCCTGTCCCATACTAAAATAAACCGTAAGAAAAGAAATATAGCAGAAACTTAATTTACCTATCCTAACCTCTACTAGGGGAAACAGGGAGAAAAGGAATATAGCAGAAACTTTAAAAAATAACATTTTTGAAATTTTAATTCATGCTTAAAGGGCCAATAATATGTTCTGGATTTTTGTTACCTCGTTAGGATGTTGCAACTGTTGTTTTTTTTCTTGCAATTGGTTTGGCTGACAAGGCAGAGACAATAATTTGTTTAAATCTTTTGTTTGAATGACCATTGTTTTACTGGCTAGTCTAGGATTATATTTTGCTTTTTAACCTTTTTAACAGCTTGGCTGAGGCAACAACTTGTTAACCTTATTTAGTTGGCCAGACCAAACTAGGTTTTTGTTGTTTACCTTTGTTAAGATGACAAGGCTGAACCATAAATTTGTTAGTTTATTTTTATTTAGCTGGCTCGGCTGAGGAGCTCTCTGCAAAGCGACAGTGGGTACATTCCTTTCTTTGACAACGCCCTACAAGACGTCGATCTGAACGTGGCCTACGTCACCAAACATTACACAGAGCTGGAAACGTGGCTAGCCAATTTTTCGTGAGTAACGGAAAGTTCTATCACATAGTATTGATAAAGACTGATGCGAGAACGCCATGAGGAAATTCAACATCATCCCATTTCTTCATAAAACTCCAGATCTGGCATTGAAATGAGATGTTTTGGTATATCGCAAATGTCCATAAGATGACTTTTCTTTAAAATCTTATTTTTATGATCATAACTGTACAGTTGATTCAATTTGAATTTATTTTAGTTGGACATAAATGTCAGGATTTTTATTTAGAATTTAGTTATTTTTTTTAATGAATTCAAGATACCTTAAATAAAACGTGTATTATTTTTGATGCATTGTATTTTCCTACCTGTACCTGTGATTTGTCATCATTGTAGCAGATCATTTTCATGGATGTACATATATAATTAAGTGTATCACAATTCACAAATCAGATTCATTAGTTTTTGCAATATATATGCATCAAATGTATTTCTGAGGTGTGCTATATGTATTCAGCGTGTTATATGGGTCTCGTTCTGAAATCCAATTTTACTTGATCTCTTGGCTACAAACAAAATAATCAGACTTTCTCAGAGTGAAATATATACATGTATGTGGTAAAGTTTATTTTTTAATTTTGAATTATAAGACAATGAAATTGCAGCTATATATTCTATATATAAATGACATTGTCAAATCATATATTTTACCTCTAATAAATCACGAACCATATTTTATTTGTATTTTGTTGTTTGTCTTGACTAGTTACAATAGTTGGGACTTGAAGACATCTTCTTCTAAATGTTTAAATGATGTGCCCCGTGGTCGCTAAACTCGGTTCTTACTTTATGACTTCAACATATGAATAAAACATTTCTCAAGGGTATTAACTGAATATATGAAAATATTTATATATAAGAAATAAGAAAATTTTATCGAATTGGTTTGATAAATATTTAGTTATCAGGGTTTTGTTGATTTTCAGGTTCTTATGAAATCCGGGTAAATTCAAGAAAAAGTGGGCGCGCACTACAATAACTGACATTGTGTATATGTGTAGTGGGGGGGGGGGGCGTTGTAACAGAAGCGGAATCCTGAGCCTGATGTCACATTTTGAGGTTTGATATGTTACCATAGTTGTCATATTGTAAGAATATGCATTGTTCTCTTTTCAAATCCCGTCTGGTTATGTCATATTCTTACAAGGACACCATCTGTCAGAAATACAAGAAGTGTTCCACACTGATGTTCAGGTGTAAAATCACGGATTAAATCTAAGATAATAACGGCATAGTCTGTTTTGCATTTATTTAAACACATGATTCACGTTTAAATCAATCATGATTTTAAAAAAACCATTATGATAGATTGATTAAAAGGCATTAAATGGTTTTGCTATAAAAAACAGCCTCGTGAACCGGTAAATTTGTCTTTGGCTTACTTGAGTTCACAGGGTCATTATACAGAGTGATGTAAAACACAAAATCAATACAGAAAATCAAATACATGCTGTTAACCGGTGCATTGCATCTTAGAGCAACAATAATGTAACAAATGGTTTGTAAAATAACACATAAAACCTCCTTTGGATCCATGTCAGCTAATAATATGGAGAACAAGATTTAACACTTTGTAAAATGGTCCTCGGATTACACAATCACATCATATTTGCTCATACAACAGAGTCATTCCGCTGCATTGTCTCAATTTCACCGACAGCATCTGCAGCATAAAGCAGACACTGTAGCATAAAGCAGACACTACACCAGAAGGCGGAATGCGGATTTAAGGAAGAAGTCACTTTTATCAAAGTGAGCACATTTCACCTCTCTAGGGGCCCTGTATCAGGAGCCCACGGCAGACAGCCTGGGGGATGTGTCAATACTGTGTCTCCTTACAGTGTCCTGTTCCACTAAAGGCTCCAGGATGTGGCTGAATAAATGCCCATGGGCGTGGCGATGATGATGTAGCGATTTTGTGAGGAGGGGATTTGTAGATTTGGGACGGTTTGTTTTAATATCAAGTTCATACGCTTCTGTCTTTTCTGTAATTGGAATGTAAAAGTGTACAATTATTTGTTGAATTTGAAAAAAAAATCATTATTATCTTTTTAAATTTCATACATATTATTGACTTGTAGTCACCATTTACCTAAATGCTTGACTTTCGTTGTCGGTTTGAGGGATGACTCTATGGTTGGTTTGGATGAGCCTTCGTAGAAGCCGAAAAATCCCAAGTACGGGTTGATAACTTTGGCGGCCAGCCGCTCCAAGCGTGCGTAGTTCTCACTGGGCGGGAAACCATCATGTATACCCTGAAAAGGAACAAGTTGGCGTTGTATAATATAATTAGTTTTCCTCAAATCGTTAAATTGTCAACATGATGAATCTAGAACCAAACGTCTCAATTTTGCAACAAGCTGAGCGATTTAGTTATTATTCAATAGGAAGTTCAACTATTCAAGTTTGACAGTCTTTGGCAACAGCAAAATGTGCTAGAATTACGAAGACTTTATGGCCATTCATTATTTCATTTATATTAAAGTGTGAATTTTGCTTTGTACAACAGGGGGATTTCAAACCATTCTTAGCTAATTTGGAAAATTTTAAAAATCTAATAGTTCGAAAAATTATGGACATAAAGATGAAACCAACAGTTGCTGAACTCATACATATTACGACTGTTCCTTCTTCAGCTTCGATCTCTTCTTTTTTATAAACTAATCTTGTGGATAGAATGAAGCTATACAGAAAAAACACGAAATAAACAAATGTAGTCTTTGTCACTAAATTCGAAAGTTTAATTTTTTATGTATTCAGATTACGTTTTTACGTAATTTCAAATTAAAGACTATGAAAATGATCCGTGTGGAATTGGACAATTTCAGATAGTATTCAGATTACTTTTTTACGTAATTTCAAATTAAAGACTATGAAAATGATCCGTGTGGAATTAGACAATCTCAGATATATTCCCCAAATAAAAATGTTATCTTTAGTGCGCGTTCCCTCAAAGTACAAAAAATTAGAAGCTTGCATGTTTGGGCATATCAGATACCACAGACCGAAGATACCATTTGTTAATATGACGTAATAAACGTTTCTTGCAGACGATGGGCATTAAATTCTGAACCATCCCTCAGATCATGCTCATACAACGAAAGTGACACAAAATCGATACACTGTTGATTTCTTTTATTTCCTTTCGTAAATTAGACTATTATCAAAAAATGACTTCCCCCAAACAAGCCGAATCCGATTTTACTGATAGTCTTGGAAATTTGATGAGTGCGTTTGTGCAGACGTAAGCAATCTACATGCTGCCTATTCAAGGTTAAACAATTCATTCCGTGACTCCTAAATCACAATACGATGACGCTTGTACTGTCTGGCATGTTAGCTTTGTGTTAGTCTGTATCTCTCAATGAACATGCGCCGCTACATGTATCTTACTTTCTTGCGGATTTCGTCATCATTTACACCAAATATAAGATGTACAGACGCCAAACTTTTTCCATTCTCTTTAATCTCTGACACTCATTTGGTTAACTTGCCTTATAGCAGATCTACAATGTGTCCAGTGGCTTAAATTTTTATGACTGGCGAAGGATAAGTAATGAAGGTAGTGGAATGCACGATAAATATTTTAACTTACCTGAAGCACCAAGAACATTTGAATAATTTGCGTGGGGACATCTTCCCGTGCAACCGAATTCAGGGTATCTGAAAGCCAAAACAACAATTCCTTACCAGACATTTTCGTAAACATTTTTTTTAAATTAACGTATATTTCGTTAATCTTGGAAATTTTTACAATATAGATATTTAACCAAACAATGTTGACAATATTATTATTTCATCACTGACCTTCTATTCCAACTTTTAGAACTACGACATCTCTGAATTCCAGCATTGTAACCTTCCTTATAGAAACGTCTTTGTTCTGTCAAAGTCAAAATACATGTATTAATATTAATAATTGCTTCTAGAGGAAAAGTGGCCATCTGAAAACCATCATTTGACAATTGCATATGTTCAACACCTTTGACAAAAAGAAGAAAGTTACTTTGATTGTAAAAACAAATTTTACTATGAAGATTTAAAAAATATGCTTTGCTTTTATGTGTTGCTTCTTTTTCCCCCTTTTTTGAAGGGTGTGTTTTATGGAATGTTTTGGTTTTGTTTGGGGTTTTTTATGAGTTTTTTTTAAGAGTTGTGATTTGGCAGCGGAATAAATGTTCCGACTTACCGGTAATGGATACAGCATTGCTTGCAATGTCGGAAGGATCTGGGTGTAAAAGTAGTTCCACTGGTCACTCATCTTCTTCAGAAGCACCAGACCTTTACATGTTTAGAAATATACAGACCTTTAGAGTTCTGTAAACACTAATTTTCTCATTATAATGGACACATCAGTGGTGTAGAAACGAATTCTTTAATGTCAGAGTCAAAGATGCTTTACACCTACATTCATAAACATATATTTTAAAGTTGTATTTAACATCCGAATTTATTATTACATGAATAACAAATTAAGCAAACTAAAAATAAATGCAAATGTGTGATCAGTCTTGGTCGACTAGACTTACAGACTAGAAAAGAATCTCACCCAAGTCATTCTTCATGAACTCCCGTAATATAACCATCCCTTTCTTCAAGAGTTTATCCTGGAAGCGAAAAACTCCAGCGTTAAAATTGATGTAATTTGTATTCATACTCTGTATCATTATTAAAAGTGGAACATATTGAAATTAGTGTGGTCATAATACTGGGGTATAAAAAACGCGGAGCAAAGCGCGGAAACTCAGGGGTCTTTAGAATGGCGCAGTAAATGCAGTGAACTTCTATACCATTTCTGTAACCTGCGGTCTTCTGACAAAAGCAATTGCAACCTTTTGCTGTTTCTTATGTGTTGATTTACATTTTCATTTAGATGCATGAGTGGGATAATTTAAACATAAGCAGTTAATGCAAACAGAATGACGTCAGACATTTTAACGATACATTGATATTGTTTGAAGAAAATGTATTCAATAGAAGCGATTGTAATGCGTCATCAAATATCAATTGCATTCCCGTCAGCATTGAAAATGTTTCCTTTTCTTTCCAAATCGATATAGAAAGTGATAAGTCATAAATGTTATTATGAAGGACTCCATGGTAATTTCAAAATCGCAACAACTGTTGTCGTACATTATATTTGAGACGAGAATTTTCTATCCTTAGACAATATGAAATTGATTAACGAGTTGAACATGAATGTTAACATAAAATTCTTTGTCTTTTAAAAAAAAACAGAAAACCAATGGAAGAAAGATGTTGCCAATGGCTTAATGTTTTATCAACTAATTACAAAATTATGTATACTGCTGTACATAAAACATTGGTTCTTTGATATTTAAAGACTTTAAGAATTCTTCTGGTCTTTATTTTTCGTTTTGTATTTTGATTTCAGTCTGATTGTCTGTGATAACATTTAGAAACTTCTCATGTGCTAAAACATAAACGGAATCCATAGTGTTTAGTATGGCGTCTAAAACAGTGTTATTACACTTTTTGTTTTAAAAGTTATATTCAAAACTTTGTTTTTGTCTCTTTTAGGTAAACTAATGATTTATTTTCAAAACAATACGATTATATTGATATGAATTTTCTCAGAATGAAAAGTTTTTTTGATATATGTAGAAATAATATACAGTCAAATCGCGGTGTCTCTGTACTTGGGGGTGGGTCGGGGGACTTCGAGATATATGCGGGGTTTGAGATATCCGAAGTGGTGTACCAATTTAAAAATTAATTCCGTGAAGCCCCCATATTTACATAGGTTATTACAGTACGTAAGTGTAGAAAAAAGAGCAGAAAGTTCAAGAAGAATCGCAAAATGTAAGTAAACAACAACAACAACAACAACAACAACAACCCCCCCCCCCCGAATTATTAAGATACCAGTCTTACCTTAAAGAAATCGTATATGAGGGGACCGGCCTCAGATTCCACCAGATTTCTGCAAGTATAGAATTTCAATGTTAATCGATAAGAAATTTATTTTAAGAACAGAAAAAAAAAATCGTTTCCTTGTGTGCAATAGCGTCATTGAGATATCCACGTTTTGAAGATGGTTATATTCTGAAAATAGCAGACACTTACAATGAATTTTAATTTTCATCGAATCTTATGTCATAAGAGGTTTACGTGTTAGAGGCAAAGGAACATTCTTTAAAACATACACTATCCGATTCATAATATTGTGTTAACTGCTGTTTATAGTAAATTAATAAAATTAATACAGTTTTTTCTATTTTAAAAAAAACCATGAGAAATTATACGAAAAAGTTTCAAAACATACATGTAATTATTAATGAAAATCAAATTTAACACCGAGTCGACATTTAGGGAAAAGGTAATATACACAATTTATAATCGTCTAATCTAAGCAATTTGTCGTTATAATTCATACCTGCGGGGAAATATTTAATAACAATTATGAAAATTTAGCCCCCCCCCCAAAAAAAATTAATATAACCACATCTTCCCAATTTGAAGCATAAGCATACTTGATGAGCAGTTTTTGACAAATATTTACCTACATGCATGTAGGTAGGACATCTCAGGTAAGACATATCAACACACCTTGACCCAGGTGTTTATTTATATTACCGGTGCCTGACACTGTGGTTTGATTTCAATAAATCAACCATTAACTATCTATTCCTAGGAGAGTTATGCATTGTCATTCCATATTAAGATACAAAAATGATATATGATTTAAAGCATTTAGGTAAAATATAAATAAATTAAAGAGGAGAAAAGCGAGTTTTGATGATTTGATAATGTAAGTGATAGTGATATTTGGGGTAAAACAGCTGTTACAAATTGTCTTCATGTGGAGAGAGAGAGAGAGAGAGAGAGAGAGAGAGAGAGAGAGAGGGGGCTGCTGCCTAGTATATATACACTATTACAGAGGGCTGCATAGGTGTTTTCATTTTTAAATTACATGTATATAAATCCCCTTTGGAGAGTTTTTTTTAATAAAGATGAAATAAAAGATTATAATTCTAATGTTAAAATATTTGGAATTTTACTTCATGAAATAGTTTATGGCTATAAAATATCATTTCAACAATTTTAATTTAAAGATTTCCCTTTAGCTTACATAGTCTTTATGACTCAGTGTCCCCCCTCCCCCAGTTGCATGTTAAAAGAAAAGAAAAGACAGGTTTATTGTTGTTTTAAATTTTTTCTTAAGAAAGATGTTTTTTCACTTGATTTCTTTGGTCCTAGAAGGTTAACTACAAATATAATGAAATTCTATACGACCAAAAACGGACACTTCAACTTGCTAGACATTAAATGCCACGAACTGTCAACATTACATAGGCTCTACATGTATCAACAACATGAGTCGGTAGAGAAAAATATCAACAGTATCTAAAGCTTCTTTCGTCTTCTTCCAAAAACAATTAAAATTTTCTCTTGTTGCCAACAAAACCCATTTTTATTCTGGGTATGCACCATTGTCAGCTTGAAGCTATTATTTTTTAATAATTGATCGTTACTGTATATACGATGCTACCTGACATTGTCTTGGATCTGTACTAATTCACATTCCTGTAAAGGTTTCTTCTGAAATAATTGTATTATGGCCACCTGGATGCTGTAAGAGGAATCATTCAAGAGCTATAAACTTAATAACCAATCATCCATAACAACACAAATCTTTACTTGCATTCCGCTGTGCACGGTTTTGTATTGCAAAACCATTGCAAGTTCTATATTAATTCAGTTATGGTATGAAACAATAGACATTAAATGTAAGTATATTTTAATATGCCACTTTTTAAATATATTTTTCAAATAAAATAATTCTCAATTTCTTATAACCAACACATATTATTCTTTTTTAAAACGTCTTCAAAACTTTACCAAAGAAACTGCAGATTCGCGGTCTTAAATGATCACACATTACCGTATCAATTTGAAAAAAAAAATCGGCAATAGAACAAAGGTATACAAAGAAAAAGTTTCAAACCTTTCCAGGAACTCGTGGCGGGCCGCGCAGTCCAACGCGTTGCCGACCGACATCCGGCATGACGTCATAGACCCTCGTCTGGCGTTGTTGATGGACAGTCCTTTCCAGGCGTCGGCAATGTCCGCTAAACTGTGTCTATAAGACAGACAGAGAATGGAATGCAATTATCGCACACAAGAGAACGGACACGTTGCAATCAACACTCACAATAGAAAGGATAGGTTGCAATCAACGGACACAGAAGCGGTTATCTCAGGCGTTATACTTTGCGACGTTTTCCTTATATTACAGTGTGGTATATCGAGTTTCTGAAGTCAAAGTCCATTTCACCGAGTCATTTTTGGAGTGAACTTATTTGTTGAATTAGACAAGAATGCCACCTACTAGACATACCTGAAGGTAGGCCGGAGACGACTAGGAAAAAAACACTTATATCACACAAATTCTACAGAGAAACAACCCTTCTGTTCTAAAAAATTTTCCGACATGAGAATGATAGTTCTTGACTACTTGTACAAAAGGTCCCATTTATACCTCTAATGTGTTGAATAACGCGACAGGGGAGACGGCGTATTGTTAATCATATCATGTGTGTGGGAACAAAGATTATGTTTACTAACTCTGTCCTGTGGGTGTTAGATAACGCACCAGGATGTACAACGTAAGTATAACGCGGCGTCGGGAGCGGAAGTCGGCTCATCATAACCGGAAACCAACGACCTCAGATCGGAAAAGAGGGAAAAATGGTGTTGTGACAAATGCGCGTTAATTTCTATAAGTGTGTAATTTTGAAAAATGTTTAATTTTTTTTTTAAATTGCAGTTACTTACAAATAGAAGGCAATATCTACATGTATATCTTGTCACGAACTACCGATACTTGAATCGTTTGTTGTCGGTGCCATCTGATTCATCTACAGAATTTCTATGGCCTATTTCCTCGTCCTAACACCCACGTAGAAACAATTAAAATGCTAGAGTTTCATTTTTACTGGTGCCCGATCCGTCATAGTAAGAACTGACAAGCTTGTTAATTTATTTTCATTTTGCGGCTATGTGCTTTAAGTATTGAAACAATTCCTCTACTGTACACTTAATAGCTATACGCTCTTCTTTCTCAATTGTCTTTAAAAGCATTCTACTGCACTTATAACAACACTTGTCTGGAGAGTGTGGATGTTCGAACACGACAACGATTGTATCACGTGGTTCTAAAAAGTAACCATCTGGCTAACACGTGCTTGTAAAGTTGCAAGTTTGCACTACGTGATGCATGTGAAAATGCATGCACAGAGAGGCCAAGTTCTAACTATTTTCTTTATTGGGTCCTAATTGAATTTTTGTTTCGCCATCGAGTCATCGCTGGCAGATTTTGAATTTATACAATTATTATTTGGTGTTTCATTGGAAGAAATTCTAATCTAAATAATAATTGCACTTTGTTTCCATGATTGTATTTCTCAATACTACATGTAAGTATCCTCACTCAAAACTCTCTCTCTCTTTCTCTCACTCACTCTCACTCTCTCTCTCTCTCTCTCTCTCTCTCTCTCTCTCTCTCTCTAAACACACACGAATGACATATGTTGGTCACTTATTGTGAAAAGTAGATTTAAATGTTGCTTAAAATTCAATAAAGTATTATGAAATAATTGATCGGTTTCCATCGATCATAAATTATGATTCATTATTTATCTGGTAAAGTGTTTGACCAATATCAGAGAGAGAGAGAGAGAGAGAGAGAGAGAGAGAGAGAGAGAGAGAGAGAGAGAGAGATTATCATCGGTCGGTCATTTACTTCGATACATAAAACCCTTGAGGTCAAGGACGTTTGACATATCTTGTCGATTCGACAAGTGTTTTATGTAGGGAGTTGATACTAACTCAATATCATAGGTCATATTTCATAGTTTTACTCTAATATGTAACCCTCATATCTAAACTACCTCTGCTATACATGTTTGTGTTCAATGGACTCAATTGTTCTTCATATATGTATTTGAACTAGAAATTGGCACGAGAGAGAGAGAGAGAGAGAGAGAGAGAGAGAGAGAGAGAGAGAGAGAGGGGGGGGCAGGCAAATTTTATACTGCCTAGCGAACGTAAGTATATATTTCATATAAATAAATGACCGAAACGTGCTGGTGCAAACTTAATACTACAAACACTACTACTGCTGCTACACATAACTGCTACAGGTATTTTCTTTGCTTGTTTTTCTTCAAATGAAGTGTTTGTTTTTCAGTGTGAGGTAAGACTGGACTCGCCACAAATCGTGTTTATATAGGCTCAGTCTTGGGGCCTTCTACATAGTACGGTTCAAGTACATTTTCAATTCATTAGCCGTTGTTTATGATGTTGTACCAGTTTCCTTCCACTGAAAAACGGATTTCGCTAAACCCTTGTGCAAATTTACAGGTATACTGGCACGATAATTCATTTTGCAGTTCTGATTATCCAAAAATACCTGCTAGTTTTACCCAACTGGGTTATGGTGCCAACCTTAATTCTTGTAACAAAATATATGACAAATGTCCAACGAACGGAAAGGTTTCACAAATTAACGTGAGAGTCCTTATTGAAAGTTAAATAAACGGTAAAAACATGACAATACGAATGTATCCCCTGAGAGGTTGAAACTGCATTTGTGTCAAAAGACTTTGTATACATGCGACTTCTAGGCCCCGTCTGACAACCCATTTCTAAACTAGATCAGTGACATCACGGAACAACTAGGTTTGTTTAAAAACGGTGACATAAGAGGAACAGTAATTTGAAGCTCTCCATTTTGTTAAGAGATTGTTTAGCGTTGATGAAACGTTTTGTAGAGACGCACGAGGGAAAAATGTTTCTGCTAAACTTCCTTCTCATAACGCATCGATTGTTCTAATGGTATACTTCATAGTCATTTAACAATTTAAAAAAAAATTTAGTTGTCTCATTTCTCGTGACGGATGTCAAATGCTTTAAACGACAATTTACAAGCAGTAGATGGGTTTGAAATGACAGTATATTTACAAGCAGTAGATGGGTTTGAAATGACATACATGTATATTTACAAGCAGACGACAGTTTGACTCACCGTTTCATGGTACCCCGCATGCTCCCTCCCATCCCGTTTGTTGGTAACAGTGACATCTTGGCCCCGTCTCCGATAGTCTCCTTCATCTTAACGTTACCCAAGCAACCACAATCTACAGAGAAAGAAAACGAAAACATGCCATTGTCCAGGGATTTTTTGCTCTTTCACTCCATGGCCCTTTCCCGATCAGACTTCAGGGTCAAGCGATAACTGTAGAGTGACCGATGTAATCACAGGTTACCGACCCGCCTCAGGTGAGAACGTACAGGTGTGTGGGGTCGGTAGTGAAGCGGTGAAGGGATTATGTAACGAGTGAAAAATCTACACGCGAACTGAACTAGCTCATTCTCCACAGCTGTGGAGTAAATAGGTAGGAGTTTTTTGTTTTCACCTGACAGAAAATAAATCTATCATTTAGCTGGCTATGACAGTCGGTGCACTCTATGATGATGTACGTAAAACAATCGGAGTCTCTCCTTCGCTTCTAGTAAACAACTTCACGAAATGAATACTTCCTTTGTTTATACATATTGATTATAACGTGAAATGTAATGAGCAAGTACCAATCCAGAGTGAATTAATTGGGCTTTTTCGGTCTGTGAATTTCGCCAGATGCATAGCCCCGTCAATTAGAAATGAAATCCTCTCGAACTCGAAAGAAATTCAATAAATCCCCAAAAGAAAGCAGAATGTAAAAATTTTGTTCTTCCACGCGATTCTCAAATGCATCTTTTGGAATTTTTTTTAACAAATAAAAATCTAAATAAGATACTAAAATTAAGTAGAAATGAATCTTGATAAAATGATAACGTCATACGTACCTGCACTTTACATGACGACAGTAAAAATCATAGGGTTGCCAGATTTTAAGAGAATTAAACAGAAAGGGGGCCTTGAAGGTTGAGGTTTGTTTGGTTTTAGACCACTTCATAAATACCTCAAATTGAAAAACGCGTTGACAATCAAAACAATTCCTGTTTATCAATTACAAGAAATAAAACTATGAAAACGTTGTCTAAGAGGACTATAAATAAGCTTTGATTGTCATCTTTTCTGTGAAATAAACTAAAAAGAGAAGCTTGCTTAGATGTCTATTGAATTTCGGTTTTTGAATTATAATTAAATATTATTTTTTCTTAACTGTCACGAAATCTTTAACCACGTTCTTGGTATGCTAATAATTGCTCTTTGAATAAATGTGAATATGTTGCTATTATTAGCGACAGTTTTCACTTCACCAGGATGTAAAAAAATATTCACGAGATCAAAAGATGCGGAAATATCGAATCCATTCAATTCCGCTTTAAAAATCAAATGACAACGTTATCAAGAAAATAACATCATGCTGAAAAATCTTGGCATGAAAAATAGCGATAAAAGTCATGATAATTATATCTTACTGTTGCTGATGCTCCGTGCTGCATGGCTGACGAGTTTACAGTTTATTTTGAATCCAACACTTGTGAAGTAAATATCCTTCCTTGTTCCTAGAGGACTCGATCGTCAAACTCCCATCCTTCCTTGTTCCTGGAGGACTCGATCGTCAAACTCCGCCTGTAACGTGAAACACGGTAACTAAACACAGAACCTGGGATGTATGAATATTTAACCATTGCAATCAATACTAAATCCTGTGTCATCGTATCAAACTCACGACGAGTAGATATCACTCGATAGACGGGGATAGAATATAAAGATGAAGGCTCTCATTAATACAAGGAATCGGACAGCAGCGTCTAGCGGTGACCTATCATTTACAGCGGCGAACTTACCGAGGATGTATCGGTTACAACAATATTGTTGAACACGTTTGTAATTGACAACAATAACAAACACGTGGAGCCGACACGGACTTACAGTATTGTGATAGTGCATTGTACAGATACTGTAGTACTTGTCTATACAATTAAACGTCAGTTACAGGGGAAAACATACGATGGTCTGTCTCTCCGTCTGTCTGTTTTTCTGTCCGTCTGTCTGTCGCATTGTCGTGATCACGTGATGTAAAACTGATTTTGGTATTTCTAGACAATGCACTACGGAGATAGGCTTTAGACTCTTTGATGTTTCAAGAAAGTATAAAGATACGATAAAAAAAATAACGTTAATTTATTGACCATTATATGACTACTAAGCAGAACTTCGAGTTTTAGAACTTGTGTCAAATCCTTTTGACAATTGGTTCAATATAATATGTTCATATTTGAGTTATTTGCTCGTATCTTTACTGATAGTACCATTCCATACTAATGTCCTTTCCGATATATTTCATTTTATCAAATACATACAACATGGCTACTTTTTATTTGATAAAATGAAATATATCGGAAAGGACATTAACCTCTTTTTGTCTGTTCACCTGTTTGTAGTGAGTATCAGTTATCAAGTACTTTTGTTCTCTTTATAAATCGACAAGCTATTAACTAACCATTAAAAAATAATCAATTTAGTTCAAGTTTCTACTTTTTTCTATATTGAATATCATCGTTTATCTTTTCTGTAAATTGATATTTTTACCTTTAGCTGGTGGATCCCTGTTTCCTTCAGAGATCAAGTGGACTAAACTGTTTGTTTTGCTCCTCTTTAAAGAGCCATATCCTTTCCTGAACAAGCTATCTTACAAGCCAAACATCTTGTTGGTGGAGACTGTTCCGTCAATTTACGACAATAACGCAGACCACCGAATTCCAACGTTGTTGTTTCGCCTCAAAGTTAACATTGTATGTTTTAAAGGTAACCCTTATCATACCTAGGCAGGTGACTTTTGTAATTAATGATTTAGATGTACATATATATTGACAATCTCCCGGTAAGGCTTACTGGGACATCGATGATAAGAAACTTGAGTTCAATCTCGATGGAGGTTAATAAATATTCTTTGAACCGCTCAACAACAAAAACAAACTAAGTCTTGCTACACGAAAATTTGGCCGGAGACTTCGAATTAAGACTTGTTTTTTCTACCGTCGGCTGCGCTTACTTCTTCTGTAGAAACCCAGTCATCATTGTGCATGAAGTAGAAAAATGACACAATCCTTTAGGGAAGTATCCAGTTACCTGAACATTCTTTCACGTCAATTTGCTCTCTTGTTTTAGGGCGAAGAGTGTTTTCTTATTACTTCACCAGGCTAATGATGACTCACTTGAAATGGCCCAGTATTTAGTTTCTTTAGTGCAAAGGATAGCTAAATCCTTTTTTGTTAATGCACGCGAATTAAAATTGTAACAAAAAATGGTATATAGCGTAATGGATCTTTATGAATACTACACAGTCTTAATTTTCTTATTGACTAGGTAATGTTAAAATATTGACGACCAGAATATGACGGATATCCTTATATATACTGAGTACTGTAGGAAATTAGACTTAATAAGTTCTGGTTTCAGGGTGAAATCGCCGTCTCTCGGTTCTACAGCTTAAGTCCTGTTTTGAGAAAAGTTTATTGCAATAGATCAAATCAAAGTACTGACATGTCAAACATTTTACAAATCGACATGACCTGTAATAATCACGCTACGACATCTCTGAACCTGTTTATATAGAAATGACGCTTTTCGTAAATAGAGGAGCGTCGAATGTAGTCCCACTTTCTGAGCTTTAAAAAGTTACACTAACAGATAGATGTTTTTACTACATTGTCTTAATTACCGGGGTTTTTCATTAGCATAAACCTCATTTTACAGGCCAAAAACATGTTCAAAAACAGACAGTTCTGTCATGTCACACAAACCAGAGAGCATCGTAATCCGATGCTTCTTTTATGCCTTTATTACTTTAAACAAAAGAAAACAAAAAGCATTAAAAAACATACAGATGGTAAAGATGTCAGGCTTACTTTGCATAAGATTAGTAACACATTTGTGGGTACAAAGTTTTATTCCAGACGAACAAAAACATGTCAAACAAGAAGAAAACACCCTTTTTTTTAATTTGAAAGAAATATGAAAAAATAAAAATTGAAAATTTTACGTCATGAAAAAATAAAGATATGTGCAACATTTTGTTTTATTTTTTCATTGCTTTAGGGAATTCCGTTGATGATCAAAGACTTCTGAGTATGATATTATCCAGAAGATATCCAGTAGAGATTTTTTATGTTCCACTGCTGACCTGTCTAACAACAGTCGGGGAAGGCGGAACTCTTCGGAACGTTTCAATCACGTGTTTCCGGAACGTGATGTCGAAGTACCCGTATATGAAAGGGTTGAGCACATGATTAGTGACGTACAATCTTTGCATGGTCAGATGAATGTTTAAAACAGCATCGTCGTGTCTAAAAAAGAAATACAAATCGTGCTCGTGCAGAAACAAGTAAATCATGGACGGAACGAACGAAATGGTATTACAGACAAAGATAGTCAGAAACATGATGTAAAAGTTCATTCTGTACTGTCTATAGGCTCCATGAGTAGACCGGGGTAAATGAAGCGCTTGGCCATTCATAGCAGATTCTTTCCGTGTATCTAGTATACTACTGTTTTCGTTCAAAATGCCATTTATTGAAGAATTTTTCCGTATATCTAACTGGCTCCTGGTTTCTTGGAGAACCTTGTCAGTGGCGGATAAGACCGATGCCACCGACTCTTTGCGATCATTACCGACTTTATTGCTCCGCACAAACCGCGGGCTAGGTTGTATTGAACTCGGAACGGATCCTTTTCTCGTCTTTCTGAGCCTTTCGAACACCACCTTCCCAACAGCTGTATAAAGCCCCGCTGTGATTACAATGATGATAGAAATAACCCCAAACATGCATCCGAAGTAGATTGTTTCTCCGAGCGTTTGTCGGGGATTGTGGGGAGCACAAGTTATTCCTAATACGTGTTCATTTTTATAAGTGAAATCGATGTACTGTAGTTCTACAAAGAAAACCATAGGTATAAGAATGAGAGTCACTATGGTGAACATGGCTGCCATAAACATTCTCTTGTGATACACGGTTAACTGTCTCCCGTGGGGTCTACACAACTTAAGATATCGATTAATAGCGATAATAGATAAAACAGAAATTGAAAGTCCGCTGCTAAGACTCGTGGCATACCACATGGTTTTACAGAGGAGATTGGAAGGAAAGATAACTGCGTACACATTTTCCAGCAGAGAAAAGGTAGGCCCTATTACACAAGCGGCAAAGTCCACTACAGCTAGAAACGGGACGAAATATCGCTCTACGTTTTTACGGTTTAATCTGGTGAAATAGACGTAAAGGACAACGAAATTTCCGATGACGCCAAGAATCATCATAACCGAGATAAGAATGGTGTTTGGAAGCCGCCGATGAAAAATTTCGGCGTTGAAATCCAATAAAAGTTGCTCACCGGAACTCGTGTTCGAATGGTTATCCGGGATGGAGGTGATGTTCCCGTAAGAACCAGTGTAATTCACTGTCACCTGTGTGACGTAATCTAGGGTGGTTTCATCCAGATCCATGATAAATAGTAGGCAAAGGAATCAGCGGTATAATTTGTCAAATCATCCAACGAAACACCAAATCTACACGTTTTCATGCATTGCTAACTCTGATTAAAAAACCTTTGAAAACGATTTGTATGAAAATTCAAGATCATGATTAGCCGTTAACTTTTCTTTGCAGGTATTCCACAAACCAACTCAACGATCACAATGTTTTGTCTCTAAGATTATTGTAAAGTTAAACCGTGCTCACATTTTAAAAAAATAGAATCCACACCCAATATTACACTTCCTATAGTTGGAGTTTTCATGTACGTCGTTGCTCTTTGATGAAACAAAAACGCACTGAGGAGTTAGTTAGTCTGGCTGTTGTTTATTGTTTTTCTCTGTCTGCGTGAGAGTAAACAGACGGACACGCGGGTTACAGCACGCACTGATTCGATGTTATTGTAGTATATCCGTGTCGATACAGTATGGATGGCGACCAGAAAGGTGCATTATCGAACCTCATCATGCTAAAACACTGCTTACCTAAACTTACCTCACTCCGACCCATTATCCACACACTGGACGTATACTCCCATGGGCTACGTTAAATATATAAGATGTAAAGTAACCCTCTATAATGTAAGGATTCTAATTCTGTTTTTGTGAGGAGTCGGTCGTAGTTATTGAATATATGATAATTTTGGTAATGAATACTATTCATACTTCGGTCATTTTGTGATCGATTCTTAATCAAGGTCTGCAGAATTCCTCCCTCCTGACCATTTGTATATGTATCGTATATATATAATAAAATATGTTCAAAATAAAAATTAAAAAAAAAGGTTTTTTTATAGTTCTATGTGGATTTTTTTAAACGATAAAAACCCACATTTATTTACACAGTCATGCATGTTATGTGGTAATTCAGCCTTATATTCATAATGATTCCACGTTTTCAACACATGACAGTAACGAAAGATTATTGGGACGGATAATAAGAAGTTTCAAAATATAATAAATGTTTTTTGCTACAGAATTATTAATAATCTGCCAATTTGGGGTATAAAAAACGTATGAAAAGGTTATTTGGCAAGATTTGAAAACAATGAAATCAAACATCTAGTACAAAGAGAAAACCTTAGTGCTATGCATATTTCTGATTATTTTTGTTGGTATTTTGACACATATGTTATCTTGTTGTAACCTTGATCTTTTATAAGATACTCGTGTAGGGTGACCAGCTTTAAACCGGAAGTCAAGATCATATCATAAAACAACAGGAAGGGCTATTTTTATCGAACCTTGCTCGTAAACATATTCATTAAACTTCATACATAGTATCTAGTCTACCATTAAGCTTCATGAATATAAATTATGGGGCAAATTTCACGTACAGATCAACAGGGGCCCTGGCTTCTTCACCTTTTAAAAAATGTACCGTTTTCTTTCCACGGAAAAATAAACGTACAAGCTATTAATTTACCCCAATTTACCAACGATGCTATATGCATGAATTAAGAAATAACATAGACAAAGTAACAACAATATTATACCGGTATATCAGATATAGATCCTACATGTACACTCAACAAAACTTCTAAGTGTTCACTTAGTATAATGTATTTACTTTATGAAATAAACACACTGATTTGTCTCATCGTCGGGTGACTGATTTTCACTGAACTTTCAAGTATTTAAAAACGATGCATTAACATTGACCTCTGGTTGCGACCCGTCATCTTGACATTTGCTTAATTTCACAAACACTTCCGGTTTGGTTGAATTTTGCTCAGAGTCTTAGGCGATGGAAACGACTTTACACTTTTATAAAAAGGAAGAGAATAAACCAATATTCCAACGGCTCTGGCTTCTCAATGACCCTTTTGTCCATGTTAAGTGTTTTCTTTTTAAACTATCACCAAAGACTAATGTCAATCACAAAAATGATCAATCACGCTTAGAAAAATACCAAATTAGTGTTTTGACGTTTCGTCACGAGTAATTGATTTTAATCGTTGCTGTCTTATTTTATCTGTGCTACTGATAAAAAGACATATCAGTAACGAAATATTGACAATTTCACATTATTTTATTTTGTTATTTTCAACTTATTCTATTTATCAGGGTGAACACTTAGAAGTTTTGTTGAGTGTATGTTCCTTATCATCAAACATATAAAATTCTTTTGACAGAAAGAGAGCCTCGTAACAAAGATGAAGTTTGATGACGTAATTTATTTTTGGGCACCACGTGATCTGTTATCCATTTAGTTGAGATCAATGAGAGTGTAGGTATCGGGACAGAGCCGGGCCAGCATAGCGCTCCTCACAACAAGATCGTCCCGGGAGTAGGGCTCTGTGGCGTTAATAGACAGAGTCATTATCCTTACCTGCCAATTATTAAAAAAAAATAATTAAAAAAAGATATACTTGAATACGAATTTAAGCGTTTGTAGAAAAGTTCGTAGCTACTCTTACCAAAAAACTTTAAAGTTTCGTAATAAATTCTGTAACCAGGTACGTCTGTTTCTTCTTATTTTGAACTCCTTGATTAAAACCACGTAAATGACATTTGTACTTTAAACAATTATTTTCTTTTGTAACTATTTCAACCCCATTTTCAACTTGCAGTTTTGGTTTCTTTTTTATATCTTTATAACGTATTTTCACATTTATTTTTGAAGCAAACTGGATTGTGACGTGGGAACATACGTACTTCTAGCAAGAGCATGCCACTGTCAGTGTGAACAAGATGGCGGTCGTCGGGGTGAATGGCGTATATGTAACAGGTTTTATGTCCGGCCATATAAGCCATCAGGTGCTGCAAGGAACCAGATTAATAAAACATCGATCGGGATGATTCAAGAAATGCATGAGTTATTAATAAATACATGGTTGTCAAAGGCATCCTCTGTCTTATAACACTTGGTCTCTTGATGAAAAAATTGGCAAATATCACAAATGGGTGAATTTGTTTTTAAACACCTTCTATTATAATCAAGGAAAATGAATACTAATAATTTAATTCTGGTTGTATCGCGGCATTTGATTGAATAGAAAAAATTAATTTTTGTATAACCTGGTTTAAACGTCACAAGACACTCACAATGCACCAACGTCAAAAACGTATTAATCCGCTTAAACGCACTCAATTTGTATAGTAAATTACAGAAACTTAAATTATAAGGAATTAACTCAATATCTACCCAAGTTATACTCCGCTTCTCGGATTATAAAGCGTAAATTGCCCCAACCCAGATTATACTAGTATAACTTGGGGTAGACATTGAGTTCATTTCTTATTATAAGTCAAACACAAGCGCAATATCAACAGTCTCAGAACAGAAGATATGACCAATAAACCAAGTTTTCCATAAAATTAA
Source organism: Magallana ariakensis (assembly GCA_020458035.1). Lineage (NCBI taxonomy): Eukaryota > Metazoa > Mollusca > Bivalvia > Ostreida > Ostreidae > Magallana > Magallana ariakensis. The sequence continues at coordinate 69,155,500 of CM035812.1, read as the reverse complement.
TCATTTACCCCCTTTCTTTAAAGAGTAAATATTCACAAAGTAAAAAGATATGAAAATTAGAGGGACGGCTGAACGGCCAATTGCTGCAGTTCATGTGATACCAGTATTTTGATATACAATATACACTTGTATAAATCTCAATAAACTCTTGAACTGTTGTTATTCATGTGTAAATATTAAACTTAATGATCTTATCAACAAGTGCAATTGCTAATAAGGATAGCTAAAAATATTATGTTTTTTTTTACATAGTCCCATTGAGCTAATTATCTATCATATTTGAGGGTCTTAACAATTTTAACAGGACACTGCACAGTATTTGTTTTTTACAAATTGCGTTAACACTGACCATATCAACGCTCTTTGAAAAAATATTGAAATGCATTGACATGGTCCCACATTTAACGCACTTTGAAAAGGATGACTGCACTTAGCGCCGGGTTTTGGGCCCTTTTCGGTCGCTTCTGTTGCGTTATATTTCTTAACCTAATATCACTTTTGTTAAATTTTCTAAAGAGTCTAGTCAATTTTCAACATGAATTAAGATTTTTGACTGTGATACAATGAGCTCATTCTATGTTTTTCTCCTTACAACTTTCGAAAAAAGTAGAAGTTTCGCTTATCTGCCCTTGATCAAACATAAGATTGATATTAATATGCATGCGAGGTGGAGCTGACATTATAAGAATGGTACTAAAATTAGACTAGCATGAATAACAATGTCATGTATAAAAATGTATGTGATCACTCTTTCACCATAACCCTATCTATTCTATATGGTACAAGTATACTATTTACTATGGTTTCAACAATTAGATCACGCCCATGTAAGTACAGAAGACTTCAAATGAATGCTTGCCAATTAACGTGTTCGAAAACGTCCTAGTTAGCACATAACATGCTACCCTACACGTCACGTGATAGAAGTTTTTATTCACAAAGTTACCTGAGGTGAGAAATCACGTAGTGAATTATAATACATGTATTCAACATGCATCAACCCTTGGTTACAACAGGGAAAGCGAAAGTAAGAAGAAGCAGTTTTTTGTGTGTATATATATATATATATATATATATATATATATATATATATATATATATATATATATATATATATATATAAAACACAGAGAATTCGATATTTCATTGTATATGACAATGTACCGTGAACTTATTGTTTAATTGTGTATTCGGTTTATTAAAGTTAATTTTCCTAAATCTGTTTATTTCATTAGTTCATACTTATAAAACATTACTAGATGATATCCCGCGCAAGCGCGGGAATTAACACTTTACACATTAATATGATACAATGTTAATATGTTGAACCATATTTTTTGTTCATTGTTGTATATACTGTGTCCAAATTTTTTTCTTAATTGCTTTCTTAACCTATTCTTAAAATGAAAATAAAAAATTTAACAGCATGGCTGGATATTTAGAGGAGCAGACAGGGGTGAAAAAACTAAAACTGAAATTGATGTTGTATATACATGTATGTACGTGGCCTTAATTCTTTTTGTTGCAGGATTGAAATTTTTTAAAATTTTATATCAGACCAGTGGGTAGGTATTTAGTGCTAGGTAGGTATTTAGATTATTTAGTTATCTCTAAATTTTGTTCTTTAGGTCAAATTACATTAGAATTTTTATTACTGTTCCAAATAAGAATTTCAGATAAAAGATGTTTTTTTTTTAAATGGGGAGGGGGGGGGGGGGGTCACCCCCTCCCATATTCAATTTCCCCGTTTAAACTTTTATGCATAACAAATACAAATTTATAAATTAATGTCTAAGGTTTACTACCAATCTGTCATGGTATAAAAATGTATGAAATTTAAAAAAAAAAGCTAGTGTAGGCATATCTATTTGCATATTTTAAACCAAAGTTGTAAGATCCTAAGTATCTACCCGATGGTTACCTCGCATTACACTTTCCGCCATGACGTTAATTAGTCAACCCGCGTTCCTGGGGCAACCCGTTCTGAATTTTTTTTCCATCAAAATTAAAATCGCCTTAAATTATTCCATTTTATTTATTAACTTTTTAGTATTAACCATAGATGTCCGATCCAAGGTATCTGCTCGCGATGCATGATAAACTCGTCCTACACTTTTCGCCATGACGTCAGTTAGTCAACACGCGTTCTTGGTTACCCCGTTCTATACTCTGTCCCGGGTTTTTGCTTCCACCACTTTTCGCTTGATATTTCGATAATGATAAATACCTTTGTGCTCAAACTACGTTCATCCACTAATATGAAAAATTTCCAGATTATCTGTTTTGAAACGCCCCCTCTACCGCTTCAGGTTTCAATACACATCCCAAAATAGAATGCCTACGAGGATTTTGCATTGCATCAGCCATTATTAAGCCCGGATGATAACGTTGAAAAATTGCGCGAGGTCTCCCGAGAACTTCCGAATGGAGAAAAGATGTAAACATTTCCCATTATAAATCTCCGTAAGAAATTTGTTTTCGTTCTTGTAAACTTTTATGAGTGAAAAAGGATAATTTGTCAATGAAGATATCTTGGATATTTTACATATAATCGATTTCAACCGTACTTCTTTCACAGGTATGTGTATTTTTATTAAAAATCATCAAAAAGTGATGGAAACAATAACTTGGGACAGACTATAGAAAGTTCTATCGTTCTATCCGTTAAAGCTAAAATCGCGCATTCAAGAAACGAATTGGCTCATTTTATTTGTTCAACATTTGTCAAATCTTAACTTCTATGTATACTCTAAATAAGTTACCAGTAAATATATTCGTTCTTTACATAATAATTCATTATCATGTCATTGCAAGTGTATATTATGATGCAAACTACCGCTGACTTAGATCCGCCAAAGCGTGTCCACCACCTTACTCTCATTATTGCTATTTCGGGCTTGTTTATCGAAAATGAAAGTAGGTTTTTGATTAATTTCACAATAATTACTTATCAGTTAAAATTCAATTATAGCTTACGGACATCATCTCACACGTGCTGAAATATTACAGGTGTAAGGAGTTACTCTGGTGCAGGCATTTTGTAGTTTATTTGCAAAATGTCTTAATTTATAAGTATAGATGTAAGGGGGTGGAATTTAAATAATTATTTTACTTTGATATCTATTGAATGTTTACATAAAAATAAAGTTGTCTGTGGTTGTGGGGGATTGAACCGGGTGCCTCTGGTATGTGAGCATGGGAGTCGTACCACTAGGCTAAGTTGGATTTATTTTCGTAGTAATATTTTATCTTTATTATAGAAAATATATATAGGTTTTTTGGTTAATTATTTTGTGATGTCATAGAAAGAATAGCATTCTGGGTAATACTTTCATTGTCCAAGAGAAAGGCAAAGAGAGCAAAAATTTAACATTCACAGTGTGTCCTTGCTTAGGTATGTGTATTTGTTAATTTCTTTGCTTATTGCAATGATAGTAGAGTGTGTAAACAAATGTTATTATCTATTAATATTGAGATATGTAATTTTATAAAGTTTTTGAATGAGAAAAGATAAACCTGTATTTACATGTATTAGACAAAGGATAAACAGTAATACTACAGATAATTGAATAATGAAGAGTATTGGAAGTAGTGTATAATTATGATATTTACATTGTATATTACAAGTGCGATAAACAGATTTTTATTTAAATTTTTAGGATCTGTCAACATTTATGTACATACTAGCTGAAAGTGGAAATAAAGAACCTCAACACAATATTCTGAGTGTTACATTTAGATTGTTGAATGAGTTCTTCGTACATTCATTTTTATTCTGCACTTTAAAAAAAAAGAAGAGATATATTACATTGTATTTGATCAAAAATGAGATTTGTCAGACATGAAAGATAACTCTTACTGGTTAAATATTTTGTCCACTCTAAGTATGCTAAAATTGAGAGTATTTCAATCACAACAAAGAAATCTATTGAAAAAGTATTCACACTCCAAACTCTTGTTAGAAAACAGAAGGATAACAATCTGATTAAAATCAGATCCTCGATCCGCTCCTTTTTTCTTTAGATCTGTTGTCGATATTCGCAATACCTCGTGTAACGACAATAGAAAAACAGGGAGCGGATCAAACACATTTATCTTCAACTTCTATATGTACATGTTTGAGAGTAAGCCGCATTCAAATAATTAAGATGGCTGGATAGTCGTGGTCACATTAAGCTATATTTACCTCCTTATGAACAAGAGCTCTGCATAAAGGAATAGGAAAATGATCATATCTTAAATCCTAACATATCTAGATTTTTGTTCTCTGAATAATAGTTTATAGCTATTAATATCATATGTCGAAGACTTAAGTTTGAAACAGATCTGATCATAGTTAATGATCTGATGGTTAATTTGTTGTCATATGACCTTCTTAAGAGTTATTGTAACGTACACAGTAATGGTCATATTGGAAGGTAGCAATTCCAGTTTCGTAGGGTTCTCTGGTCACATGAGGGCGGTGGGTGTGATGGTGGGGATGATGTTGTGCGGTGGTGGCTACTGTTCCCCCGGTGGTGGTATCAGGGGAAGGACTTGCGGCGTCACAGAGGGACTGATAAAATAGTATACTAGCATTGATTACAATCAAATATGTATGATATTATCCAATTAGAATTACTCATCATGCATTATATTGTTGCTTTGTTTTCGAGTTTATTCAGTGTTTTGTTAGAAGTTGCAAGTATATTCTTTCGGTACATTTTAATATCATCAATGTTTATATCAATTTAGATCAAGAGAGGATCTCTTGTAAGAGTACATTTATATTAAATACCGTGTAATATATATTCAACAATACTAAGTTACAGTGTAATCGTTATCATTGCCCTATGAACTGTACCGGTTTGGTTGTTCACACAAATGGATATCTGTATGAAGAAACTATTTACTCGTATCAAATTATTCATTAAGTAGATCTTTAAAATAACTTACAGGAATGAGTCCTGATATGGCGACAAGGAAAACAGTTCGGAACATTTCTTTATTCTTCTCACAGCCAAAGTTCGACTGACAAGATAAGAAATTACGGAGAATGACATAAATCTAGTTAAGTGCCAGCGGAGGTCACAGGGACCGGGCTCTTCAACCCTAATGTAAATTTTCTAATATAAAGGGTCTGATTTTATCGGTTTTGAGAAAAGAGGCTAGACTAAGTATTTTATGCATTAAAATAAAAAAAGGATATTCAGTGTGCGAGCACTTTTAATCTAAATCATGCGACGGTTTTGTTATTCTTAAATTGTCTTTGTTTCTGGATTAGACTTGCTCAAGTCTCTATGTTTAATCGTTAGTGCTCTCTTCAATACCTTCAAATAATGTCAAAAATATATTTGATAACATTTAAGGATATTGCCGAAACACAGTAAAATTTGCAAGAAATATTAAAACATTTAAACAACATTGAAACATTTGACCACGCTCCGACCGAAATTATCATCTCATAATATTCAAAGAATGATTCCTTATTACTTATATTTACATTATTTCCAATTTGTACACTTTAGAACAGAATTATTTAAAATCACTATTTTTTCGTGTAGCAAATGCTATGTATTACTGCGCGGCGCAGCCAATACCGTCTTTCGGTTATGCTATAAGACACGCCCATTTTGTGTCACTCATGTTTTATGAAGTTATTGGGTTTTAGGGTTCAAATTTGATTCGTTATGTTAAGACAGTTGAAAATGTAAATATTTGCAATTGTTTTCTACAGTTGTTGCAGATCAGTTTTAAAAAGTCAAACGAAACAGGATAGGAAAGCACATTAGAATTGTAAACAAAAGAGGAAGCTTTAGAGTAGGTGTTTTTTCACTGTTAATAAGAATCTGGTTCGACGTACATGTACCTGAAATGAATGAAGAAGAACAAAAAATCAGAAAAAGCATGCGCAGTAATTTAAATTTTTGTTACATTTTTTGTCATATTATCTAAGGCAAGCATAGTGCCACAATGATGATTTTGAAAAAAAATTGTAAACTTTCAGAATTATGAACCTGCAAAACAATCTCAAATAAGTTTCTAATATTTTAGTATGTGAAATTAACTTTATTCTACATTCTTCTTAGCCAAAAACACATACATTTTATCAAGTCCATGAACTTAATTTTTCAAGACATCAAAATAATCAATCTTCATAAGTAAGTCGCTGGATGTTCTTTCAAACAATAACAATTCTTTAATCTGAAACGATTTTGTTTATTTTCTCAGTCCATATACAAATCTGATGTTAACATTTATTTATATATGTTGTATATGTATATTGAAATATTTAGGACAAAATAATGTCAGTATTCTTGGTGACACCACCATCAAATCATGATATTTTCCCCCTAATTTAAAAAAAACAAACCAAAAAATCCATGTAGCTAGGTCTATAGCTCTTCGTAAAAATTCGCGCGGTGACGGACCGTAGCGATACGCTACTGTTCTGTAAATTCAAAAACCATAAAATTTATTGTTTGCAGAAAGATGCACCTAATTAGGATTTTTTTCACTTAATCTTCCACTATACCTTGAAATATTACATTAAGTAAACATGACGCTCACGCAAAGCTTCAGAGCACGTCTGATGCATATAATGGCACCAAAGAAGTGCGCAGCTACTTAAACTTTCATATCATTTAACTGCATCCTGGTTGCTTGTAATAATGATATATTTTTCCTATAAATGACATACACATAACATTTTGGCCTTCTTTTCTTTAATATCTAAGATATGATAAACAAGAGGCCAACAGGCCTTAACTGTCATCTGAGTACCATAGCCCATACACAGACCTTTTGAGGATTCTCATATAAGCATTTAATAAAGCTTCATTCTGGAGTAAAATAAAATCTAAAATATGGTAATGACCACCACCTTACTATCTTTTATATTAATAAGGGTGTCCCAGAATATCTGATACCATTTACTCTTTAAATAACTTGATTGAATATATTTAACAAAACTTCAAATGCATTTTCATAACTGTACATGATGAAAATTTTAACTCAACAAATTTCACAAACATTCATCAGTTTTTGACAAATTGAGCATTGTTTTAAAAAACACAACAAAAAAGAGAGTGCGTCAAAATGACGTCCTTTTTATCAATGTCAACGTCAATATGTTGAGTTCCTCACTACAACCTCTGTACGGATCCCATTTTCTCAAATCTTTTCACTATTTAAAGTATCTTTTGCTTTTTGAGTTGTTTTTCCCAGGGTCTTCTTATTTCATAATTCATACAATTATATCTGGAGTCTGTTTGAAAATACAGTTTTAAAACACAACTATATCTGGAGTCTGTGTTTAAAAATACAGTTTTAAAACGGAAGATGCCTGCTGTCTTGTCCGATTCATTTTGAATAAAATTTAATTCAACCATCCCCAGGGGCCAGACAGACATCCCCCCTTAGGGTATTTATACGAAAACAAAAACCACTGATAAGTAATTTTGTTATATCAATTTTCGAGTTTTACCTGTTCAGTTATCAATCATTCATTCAATGACATCATCTGGCATTTATTCAAAAATTATTGTACACATACTAAACTTCAGTATTTTTGGCCAGCCAATTTTTACTTTACTATTAACAAGTCTACTGTTTATTTTAAAAAGTTTGAAAACTGATATGGTTTTAATAAATAAAAAAAACTTGTTTAACTCGTTTGATACTTTAACTTCTTAATTACATTATTATACAATGATTAATTATTAAATATGAACAAGCAAGGGAAGATAACTCCATTAACTGTTACACCCCTACTCAAACTATTTCCAAAGGTTTCCATGATATCTTTAATTTTGATAGACAGCTTCATTCATTCTCTTTTCTAAATATGTACTCATTTCTTTCATTAAAATTCAAGAGCAGAATAAAATAATTAAACTTTTTAACATAATAATCAGTCCAACCACACACATTATATGGATTGATTTAACACTGGGTATATGACTATTTTGGCCCCACCCTTGAGTCAAAACCCCTTCCCAGGGGGACATGAAATTTACAATTTTGGCTTCCTGGTCTACATAATTATGAATTCAGTTTTTCTTACAGATGTGTGGGAGTAGAGAAGAAGATTTTTGAAAGTAAAGTAGATTTCCTAAAATAGAACACATATCAATTCAATATTGCCAAGTGACAATTTACCATGTAGTTTTTAAGATGAAGTTAAAATTGTTAATGGGTGACAAACAGCAATTACCTTAAGTAAAAATACACGTTCAATATATGGTAATATTTACCCCCCCCCCACCTCAACTTCTGCCCCATGGCCTGGGGACCACGAATCTCACAATTCAACATCAGGACATTATGAACATAATAACAATGCATGACCTTATCTCCCACAGCTGTGATAGTACAGAAGAAAATATTAAATTAATACACTTTTACTATATGGCCATATTAGCCCCACCCTAAGATCTGAACCCCTGTCCAAGGTGCCATGAATTTCATAATTTTGGTAGAGGGCTTCATGGACATCATTACAATTTATTGAGTTTTTCCCCACATGTGTGGAAGTAGAGAAGAAGATTTTTGAAAAATTTTTCTTTTTTGTATATTTGGCCCTGCCTATCCCACATCGGGGGTGGTAGAGCCATGAATTTCACAATTTTGATTCTCTTACCATAGAGATGCTTCACACCAAAAATGGTAACAATTGGCCTTGTGGATTTTAAGAAGAAGTTAAAAATGTAAAATTGTTAACGCACACCGCACGACGGACGACGCACTACGATGAAGACCAATTGCAATAGGTCACCTGAGTGACTCAGGTGACCTAAAAATGGCAAGCTACGTTCTCAGATACTGTGATAAAACCCACTAGAATATGATATTCAAGTTCTCAAAGACATACGGCCAGAATATAAATACCATTGTTCAAAATAAGTGATAAAATAAACAGAAGCAAGCACAATCGATCAAATGCTTTCCCCACGTCATGCCATTTTAAATTGCCCGGTGAAGAGAAATTCTCCTTCTCAAGACCGACTACTTGATTCGGGTGTTTAGAATAAAAGCAACGAGCAAAGACTCGCGCATATCCGGAGATCGGGGTTTCCTCGGTCCGGAAGTAGAATCTCAAGCCAATCACCACGGCAAAGATCATGCCACAGCCGATGACCAAGTCCACCAAGAGTTTGTAGGTAAGGAGGGATACATTCGGCTCAGACGATTCCGGAAGTTTGTCCTGTATTATAGTCAGAAAAACCGCAATGGCTAATAACACGGTAATAGAATAGCCTATACGTTCCCCGGATTCGACCGGAATTATAAACACAAGCAGTTGTATGCTATTCAGTAGCAGAATTGGAAGAAGAAGACCGGCTATGTAGTAAGTCGTCCGTCTCTCCATGTTTATTGTAAGTTTCAAAATTTGAAAGAGTGCAGCATCTGTTTTCACTGTAACGGATGTTTTCGTGATTTTCCAGAGTCCGTTTTCTTCATACAGTCGCATATCAAAAGAGGATAATAAAGGAATTATGTTGATATCGGAAGTATAATAGCCAGGAATGTAATAACGTAGAGAGCATGTCTGCACATCAAAGGGATATTTCGTCACATCCGCGTCACAAGTGGATTCAAACATGTCCGGAATGAGCAGGTACACTTCTCCATTTATAAAAACCTCACATAACATCTCACTCACCCCAAACATCCTGATGGAATCGTATGGATTCATATTCACCAACCTTGGTACCCATACGTCCTTGACATAAAAGACAGTTTTGTGAAGGTCGTTGCCATAGGATGCTGCATTCCACACAAACCTATCGTCAATCCAATGGAATCTGAAGGCTCCCACTAAAGCGATTTTTCCCTCGCTTTCTGAAAATTCCTTGAGAGAAGTGGCATGGAAGGAAACTGATATATTTGTCGGTGTGTTACCATTGTCCGGCCTTACTCTTCTGTCATATCCAGTCAACAAATCAGCGTTGAGCTGCGTTTGATGAGTGACATTGTAACTCTCTACTCCCAGGAATATCATCATGAGGATAATGCCCCGCATCATCATCCTCTGTTATAAAAAAACCAATGTCTTTTATTTACGCGAATCTCGACATATTTACTCTGACATTATGGCTTTAATTACAACATACTGCTTATTAATCCGATTAAATAGTAATCCTTGAGTTTTAATTAGAACAACACGTCTGAATAGTTTACACTTTATGGATTAAATGGTTAAAAGGTTGCAAGCATGCATATACATACTTCTGATTTTAATTTAACACTTTAGAATGTGTATGTTTAACCACTGCATTCATAAACAATATTAAATATCTTCAATGAAACGCAGTTGTGTGTGCACAAACCTTATAAAGAAGGGGCGATAAGTAAAGGGGAACACACTAAAATATTCCAAGAGTCAAAAAGGGTCCCCTATATAACGAAATCTATTTATATATGTAGCTCTGCCTGACGATAAACAAAATAAGGTCCACTTAGAATAATTTTTCCTAAAGTGGGTTTGGAAGCACAACCCCGGGGCCCCCTCTCCGCCCACATCGGAAAGTTAGGCTGCATGGTGGGTGGGGTTGTCTATCCATCTCTTTTCGCCCTACGCTCACGAAAAGCACTGAATTCTCTTGAGTGTATTATAACGATAAATTGAAATCGCGTTTTATATTGTTGGTGCGTGTCATATCGCCGTGCAATTTTATTTATTTATTTATTTATTCATTTATTTATTCATGAGGAATCATAAACTATAAAATCCAAGAAATAAAAGAATAAGTGTGCAATATTAACATACCTGGACGTATATAGAAATTTAAACAAAATACTTAGCACCTATTTTTGCTTTTCAGCTTGGTGATCTACTTCTCAATACATTGTCGTGTCTCCCTTTTTCAATGTTCAAAGTTCAGAAATTTGTTTTACATGTTTCACATTATAATTAATGTGTCTTTTGAGATAAGATTGTGTACCGAAACTTCCTAATAAATGTTGGTACAGAGCAGAATTAATAAATCTTATGATTGTCATAAGTCAGATCTTGAGACAATCTTAAGATATGTCTTATGGTAGATCTCACGATAGTTTCGAAAAATCCAGCTCAGGGTATTCAAAAGGGAAAACAATAATCAAATGTTTTTTTTTTAAATAAACATTTTTAAAACTACATATTTACAAAGAAGGGCAGATATTTGGCGATTTTTGATCTTTTAAGAAAATGAACGAAAATTGATTAATTTTTCATATATATTGAAAGAATTTAGTGGGGTTTTTTTGTGGTGAATTGGATTAATGAGAGTGAGTGAGCAAATACTTATGTCTTTTTTTTATTCTGCTGCAACATGATTATCTTTATAAAACATCTAATCCACTGCCACAATTTTTCTTAAGTTCAGACGACACATTCCTCGAAAAATGATACTTATTTTTCAAATTTTCAACGGCCTGATAATATTCCAAATAAAATTATTATTATTTATTGTCATTTTTAAAATGATTAAAATTTTAAAAATATATATAGATATGCCAAAAATTTTTATATCAGCAAGTCAAGTGTATTTTCAATAAGATTATATAGGAAATTGCATACTCTAGTATCTTGCACAAATGCCTGGTAAGGTACCTTAATGTTTTGCAAGAAAGCTTGTCAAAGTAGTAGTAAATCAATAACAAATTCCTGGAAAAAGTTGAGGAACGTGTTGTCTAACCTTAAAGGTGTACACAACTGTTTTAGAAACAGCAAATCCTTTCTGACAGAGCGATAGAAAATCATACTGATACTTTTTTTTGTTATCAAGTTAATAAAATTCTGTAAGAGTAACAATATTTACATCGTAAACTACTGGGTCGGTTGTGATACCTTTAGTAGGAGGTTTAAAGGGACTTTGACACGATTTGAGCTCAATTTTTTCAAAATTTATTTTTTCATTTTTAATGTCTAGAATGGTCAATATGATTGTTTTCAATGCTCTGTCAAAATTTTAAAGTAAAATATCGAGTTGCAAGCGAGTTACAGAGGTTAAAATTCTTTGTTTTGTAAACAAAGCTCGAGTCCTGTCATTGTTTACATATGTCCTGAATTGGTAAAAGTTTCAATCTAATGTTGCATTTTGTTGTTGATAAACTTATTTATGAACACATTTAATAAGTTTATATTGTTTCCACTAGTTATTTTCTCAAAGAAATGGTAATTTCTTTACTTTACATTATTTGTAAACAAATATAAGACTCGAGCTTTGTTTACATAACAACGACTTCTTTCCTCTGTATCTCGCTTGTAACACGACTTCTAACATTCAAGTTTTGGTAAATCATTCAAAATACACAAGTAAACTATTTAATACATAAAAATCAAAAATAAAATTTTCATCTGAAATCGTGTCCAGGTCCCTTTAACGTGTAAACAGCGGTAAAGGCAGTTCTAGCACAGTCAATTACGTTTAGGGTGGCATTCATCTGTTCAACATAGTTAAAGACTTTGATATCATTGACTTCTGTACGTGATTCCAATTCGTTTGCTATTTTACCCGTCTTAAAACAGGTACAAGAAGGCATTGTTAAAACTCAGTCACAAGTTAAGCTGTATCAACAGGGTTAAGCTGTGTCAACAGACCGATCTAAAAGCTTCCAAAGAATGAAAATATATCTCTGGTATAGGACATGGATAATGAATTAGATGATAATGAGTTAATGTACTTTGTTTAGAACCATTTTAACAAGGCCGTGGACTTTCAGTAGGAAGTAACTATCTAGTTCTTGCGTCAAACAAGTTAAAAATGTCGCTGGTTTCAAGCGAAATATACACCGATTGCGTAGTCTTAGCTCAAAAGCCAGACAAATCTTGTTGATTTTAAAAAGCCATGGCTGAGTGGCCTTCAATAAAGTAGACTGGCCTACGTCACATTGCCGTTTGACACAACTTCCCAAAGTCCAATCTCTTGTTAAAATGATTCTAAGTCGTTTGGGATACATGTAACAGAACAGTACACCAATGTATAGTTTTATTTTAACGATATAGCTGCAAAGTAAATAGCATTATTTAATATCAGTGACAAAATAAACAATAGTAAACACATGCGATCAAATGCCTCCCCAACATCATGCCAAGTTACGCTGTAAGATGAAGTGATAGGGTCTTTCTTCGCGGGAACGATCGTCTGCTTCTGACGTTTCCGTGAACAACTTAGATAAAAGCACCGAGCAAAGCCTCGCAGACACCCGGGTACCAGCGTGTCCTCGGTCCGGAAGTAGAATCTCAAGCCAATCACGACGGCAAAGATCATGCCGCAGCCGATGACCATGTCCACCAATAGTTTGTAAGTAAGGAGGGATACATTCGGCTCAGACGATTCCGGAAGTTTGTCTTGTATTATGGTGAGAAAAACCGCAATAGCTAATAACACGGTAATAGAGTAGCCTATACGTTCCCCGGATTCGACCAGGATTATAAACACAAGCAGTTGTATGCTATTCATCAATAAAATCGGAAGAAGAAGACCGGCTATGTAGTAAGTCGTTCGTCTGTCCATGCTTAGGGTAAGTTTCAAAAGTTGAAAATCCGTTACTTGTGTAGCGACTGTTACTGATGTGTTTGTAATTTTCCAGAGTCCGTTTTCTTCATAAAGTAACATATCAATAGCGGGTTCAGATGCCTCTAAGTTGATGTCATCCGTGTAGTACCCAGGTATATAGTATATTAGGGAGCAGGTTTGGGAATCAAATGGATAATTCGTCACATCCGCGTCACAAGTGGATTCGAACATGTCTGGCAAGACGAATGATACAAAACCATCATTGGAGATCTCGCACAACATTTCACTCACACCTAACATCTTAATGGACCCGTAAGGATTCATATTTACCAACTTTGGAACCCATATGTCCTTGACATACAAGACAGTACGTTCAAGGTCACCCCCATAAGTAGCCGGATTCCACGCCAACCTCGTATCCCTCCAAACGAATCTAAAGGCTCCCACCAACACGATTTTGCCTTCGCTTTCAGAAAATTCCTTAAGAGAAATTGCATTAAAAGTAATCGCAATTAGCGTGGGCGTGCCTCCATCGCTTGGTCTAATCCTTCTGTCATATCCGGTTAACAAGTCATTGTGAAGCTGAGTTTGATGAGTGACATTGTAACTCTCTACACCCAGATAATTTAATGACACTAGAAGTAAAACTAGCGGATTCATTATCAATACACTATTTCTCTCGTCTTTTCCTCGATATCTTTTATGAGGTTTCTTTCGTGTTTATGTAAGCTATTGCGTCATGTGTTAGGGTTTTGATGAAGTTGTAAATCCTATAGAAAAAGAAAAGAAAATTAAAGTAAGTATTTACTATCATCATACCTCAATATGGTTATTTTATATAACGCGCCATCTGATTGGTCAAGAAAATCACGTGACAGGGCAACCAAAACGTCGTGTCTCCAGAGGAAAATTTCGAGATTTTTCATTCCAAAGGGATGAAAAAGCCGATATGAGCATGTGATAGACAAATATAATTAAATGAAAAATATTTAACCAGTTTAATTCTCTTAAAGCTATACACGCTATAATTTGCGTCAATTTTGAATGACAGTGAAAACGCATGTGTTTGTTTACTTATAAAAGTTAACTATATTCTGTAAATTACAGTGGTTAATTCTTTCTAGTTACAAAGATATAGAATTTTAATTGTTTATTTTCCTAATGCTTTTTCATGAATATTGATGAAGAAGGAGCGAAACCGACCTCATTGCGCATGTCCGCGGGAAATCAGGTAGCCGTTATTGTTTGCCTAATTACATATCCGTCTCGATTTTATATACAGATTTAACAGTTGTTACATGTATTATGAGTGTTATACATTTGTCATTCACGGTACCATTATTTTTTAACGTTTAAATAGGATAACACTCACACGAACTAAAAATAGCACTTAGGGGAAAACACATAAGCCTACGTCATTGTTCAAAGGAAGTACATGTATGTACATGAACATGATCACACGCTTGTGTTTTTGCTTTCTTTAATTCGTACTCGTATATAGGACAAATTTATGCTTTACTGAAAAAATTATATCCTTTCCTTCGTGAAACGACAACAATTATGAAGATGTTGACCCCCACCAAGTTTGTGTGATTGTCTAAAATTAGCTGTCGATATCACGTGACAGATTGATATTCATGAGAAGGCATTACTTTCCTGGCAGGAAAATAAATATTTTTTATTGTTTAAAATTTGATATCTTTATTACGTGATCGAATTGGGCATTATAATTAACAGCATATAGGTAACTTTTGTAAGGAATCAAACACACGTATTTTCCCCGTCATTTAAAATTGACGCAAATTATAGCGTGTATAGCTTTAAATCACAAAGTATCTATGATTCATATTTATGAAAGATAAGAGAGACAATTCAACATAGAAAATCAAACAATCACGACGCTATTGCTTTCGAAAAGTCGATAAACTATAAGAAATCGAAGTATTTTGTATAATCATTTGTTGTTCGGTATAAAAAAAAGTTTATTGCATGAATTTTCGGGAAATGTGGAATTTATTCCCACAGAAAAATCAAATTTCCCTCGGGCGAAGCCTTCGGGAAATATGATATTTCTTGAAGAAATAAATTTTCGTATTTCACCATCATGCAATAAATCTGCAAAGTGTCAAAGGAAATTCTTAATGTATCTGATAAAATGAAAAAGAACAAGCTGTTTCTCTAGATCTGTACAAGCTGTGTTGTGTTGATATTTAAACTTCGTAAAGGATGGAGTATATTCAGACAAAGACCTTAAGAGGACTGAATTGTCGTGGTTATTTATAGACTGTAATGGTTCTTAAGAAGAAGAGTTCTTTATGAAGATATAGGAAAATGTTCAAATTTTAAAGTTAAAATAAATGAAATAATAACACTTTATGACTTTAAGAAAATCATTTCTAATAATTTAAGGTAGATCGGATGGCTGATTTGTTGACTTCCCAGCCTCTTTAAACCGAGCGCTAATTGTCTAAAGAAAATACAAGAAATTTGAGGTTACTACGGCTAAGCATATACAGAGTTGTCTTACCGATGATACAAATTGTGGTGCTAAATTCAGTAAAAGACTGTTACATGTTTCAAGTGAACTGCAAAAATTAAAATAAAAAAAATCCTGAGGGTATTAATTAATCAACATACAACACAAAGATACAAAAATTGTAGAATTAATCTATGATTTAGGCATCTACATGTTTATGAATCAAGAAATGCGAAGGGGGATAATTGGTTTGAAAACATAAAAAATGTTTCGAATAATTATCCATTATTTGGATTGATCAAACTATACATAACTCAAAATGACTGAAAGTAAAATAGGACCATTTCAAGCAAAATTGGAAACCTAGTTTCAATAGTCCCCTAAAGCCTTAAATTATAGAAGTTATAAGGAAGAAGGTGTTGCAGTTCCTATGCAGTTTCTAGGTTATTTTCCCTAAAGGTGTTGCAGATAAAATGGAAAAAATTAAAGTTACGTAATTCGATGTAAATCTTTTTTACATGCAACATTATACATAATGCAATGTAGAATTAAATCCGGAAACTCCATTCTAACGTTTGTAGGATCATGAAATGAATTTAAAATTGTTTACACAGAAAAATATGGCAAATTTCATGCTTTTTCAAATGGGAAACCTCATAGTTGTTAAAAACTGCCTCCTTGAAACAAAATTACTTTGACGTTAGCATTAAGAGTCAGAAATTTTCTTGAAAACTGTCATTTCCTATTTCTGTTTCAAAGAAGCATATTTTTAAAAATCTACTTTTTGGAAATACCTTCGAAATTTAATAACGATGCGTTAAATTTCCATATGTCTAGTCCTGTTACTTTTGTCGAGTGGTTGCGCAGGTTGGCTGAATATTGCCCATGACTGAACTTTTCAAATTCTGGAATGACTGGTATTTTTTAATAAGTTTGTTTTCATTACATAAAAAGGTAAAACCGGTATATCGAAATTTTTAAAAATATTAATGTCGGAATAAATATAATAAAACGCTTGTCAATTTGATATGTATTTCCATGTTTACTTATTTTTTCAACGTTACCTAATATGTAAATGGTGTGACCGTTGGACCGAGCGCAGATTAACACAGTGCAGTTTGATTTTTGTACAACAATTTATCTGAATCGCACACAGTAGGATCCGCCTGGTTGCCTACTCAAATCATTAGCCAAAGTTAAACTAAACGTCGCGTGCTCGGTCTACATTATGACGTCATGTCTCGTACGTAAAACGTACAAGTTTTGTCTTCGGAAATAGCCGAAGAGAGTTACGTGATTCCGACAAAAGTTTATTTCTTCTTACATTGTTTATCAATTTAATTCATATGTCGACTAACGGTAATAAAATTGAATACTTTATTCAGTATCTAAAAGATAAGTTCCTTGATGTTAATGTTTTTATTCTCCATCTGATAATTTGATAAGATACACGTAGAACCAGTCGTGTTTCTTGATTGAAGCACTATATATATATTGAAACTTATTTGGGCTTCACTTTAATTTTTTAAAAATTTAAATTATCTTCAATTGAAACATTGGAAAGTTTTTAATCGAGTTTAGGGGCAATAAACATCGATAAGTGCCAGTCAATCAATGATCGAACTAACTTTTTAAAAACAAAATGGCGGCTAATATGGCGGCGCCCAGGGCTGATTCAACTCTCATTTTTCACTGATTTTCTTATATATACGTGTTACCATTAATCCTCGCTTCGCTCGGTATTAAGAAAAGTCGAGGTTATAAACATAGATTGTAAACATCTTCTATTGAACGAGAGAGTTCAAAACAACGATTGCATCAATTAAGAAAATTAGACTAAGTGTATTTTGTTAAGGAAACTAAACCGTTTTAAAGATACATGTACAGGTACTTAAAACAAAAACTGATACAAAAAGTATGAATCAGCGATGAAGCAATATGTAGATGAAAATTTGTAGGGATAAATTTATTCCACGTGTTTATCTAGACTATGTTTTTGTCTTGATAATGTTGAAAATTAGAATGCAATGATTAAATAACAATCAAGAGCAAACTCGGGCGTTTTTGAAGAGCCAGGGGCCCGTTCCTCACTAAGATCTATCTTAAGACCAAAATTTGTCATAAGATCTCACCATAGCTGTTTCACAAAACTGTCATATCTTATGATTATCCTAAGATCTGTCATAATCTTAAGACAACCAAATATGTGTCTTAAGTCCAACTTTAACATGGCGAAAACCTATATTTTAGTTCACAACCAAAGGCTCAAGTATAATTCGAGTGCGCGCGACTTTCCACAGTCTTTTATTTCCATGCTGCCGTTGGTGCAACGTTAAAAATTTCTTTAGTATTGTGTTTTTAATCAAAATAAACAATATCCGTTACATTTATGTGTTAAAAATAATTTATTATTAGACATTAATCGGGTAAAATGCTAAAGTGGTACTAGCTTTTAAAGACAGCATTTATTAATGATTGCAATATATATATACTGCACTACTACAAATTAAAAGTGATAGGGCGCTGAAAAAATTAACTTTGATATAATCAAAGTTTTAGCCAGATGATCGACATTTTTAAAAATTATCCATTATGGACTTTTTACAATAGTTTACAATAGTTTCATACATGTGAAAGAAAAAACAGAACCCTTGGACAGAAAAACAAAAACCAATAATTTATTTGTAGGTGATAGTAACGCTTTTTCGACCGTGTTCGAGTTTAAGACTTTAGTGCACCGCTCCCCTCTCAATTCCTGATGCTTTCTTTTTCATGTCTTCTGTCTTCTTCTTCAGAGCATTTTCAACAGAGACATTCTGCATTAAAACTAAATTTCAACTGCGTCTGTTAAGTTGGACACCACACATCGTAGACATTTTCACATGGATGTTTTTGAGTCCATTTTCATGTCCATACCCGCTTTACAGTCACAACTGCGTGCATTCAAACAACATCTATAATTGTTTGTACAGGCGCAAATGCAGCGGTGAATCAAATAAAAGATTTCTAGGAATGCAATATACTTTATTAAAATACATTTTATTCCGTAAGCTATATGTACAATTTTATTAATAAATAGTTTTAATTTATATCAATGTTTAAGTAACCAAATTTTATCATACTTCAGACAGCTCAGTTTAGCAATACCCCCCCCCCATCCCCCTGTATATGATAATCAGTTGATGCAAGTTTCGGAGCATGAAAAAGCTAAAATGTAAATTATAAGCAAAATGAAAACAGCCCTTGCGCAAGTACAGTACAGATTTGACGACATCAGTTCAACATGTCTTCGACATTTGTTCGAGACTAAAACTCGCACGAGAATTCAAAACCGTTTGAAATTCTCGCCGCTGCGTAGCAAGCACTGGCAACATAAAGAGACATTTATTCGACATGCATAGATTTGTGTTCGAGTTCTACACGACACCTGAAGAGCTGTGGCGAATTATAACTAACTCCAAATCGTGACTGTGTGACTGGGGCTTAACATCAAAATACAGAAATTATAGTCATCTTCTTAACTGTATCAATGTGATAGTTTGACTTAGTTTTATATGAAGCATTGTTTATTTATTCATTCATTGATTCACTTCTTCCATCTTTTACTCTTTGCGCTGCACTAATACTAACGTGTGTGTGTGTGTGTGTGTGTGTAAACTTAAACACCCCTATTCTAAATAATGGTGTAGCCCGTGTAGTTTATCTATTTCAGTGGTTTGGATTATTTCATTTGAGGATAGGTATTTTTATATTTACGGTTTGTGATTGGTCAGTTTTTGGTCACTGCTGACAGAGTTTGGCGTGAGATATTCTTTTGTATTCCGGTTTTGTATTTCTTTAAATTTTGCAACCTAGACTTCAAACCAGACAGGTGTATTATTTAAATTCAGACTGAGACAAAGCATACAGACTCAGACATGTAAGTTATTCTTTTAAAATGTAATTCTTTAAATAAATACAATTCTAAACTTTTACAATTTAGAGATTGAAATAAAATAAATTAATAAATAAAGTTATTAAATAATTCTGAGAGTGTAGAGTGAATGTTTTGAATACAGTACAATGTAAATATCGTTGATCAGTATATGTTTTATATAACTGTGTTGACAAGATCTAAAATATTGTATAAATTGTAAATAGATCAAGTTGTCATAATGAGCCTGGTCCCCTGATTGATACGTATTTGCAGTGTCGTGCACTCAGTTCCATAAATTGGTAACTATCTGTTGAAATTCATTATTGTAAATAGTTTTAATATAATCTATATATTAGAGTAATGTTTCTAATGGTTGGAAATGTTATATTTATCATAAAATTCATATTTATCGTGTATTGCGATTAAATGTAAAGATGTATAATTGACCTATATGTATGTTATTCATGTTTGTGATGTCCATAATGTTTGTATTGTTATAGTGGTGTGCTTATATGTTTTATGTATTGTTTTAGGGTGAAACGATTAACACGACGTAACGATCAGAATATATATACACTGTAATTTAGAGCCCTACAATCGTCTTGGTGTTTTCATTTATTCTCCCAAGAACGGTTACATAAATTCATAAAGACTGATTGCCGGTCGGCTGTGTTCGATGAAAAAAAAGGCGCGTAAATTGTTGTGTATTATGCATCCATACAAGGCATACCCGCAATGTAAATATAGTCGTCTACGTAGTTGTACCTATATTTAGAACGACTTATCATGCGTTACCGGTATTTAAATGTCCTTCTCCCGTTTAGGAGAAATTCTCGCATTTCTGCAACACCTTCTTTGAGAATGATTTTAATACATTATCAAACAAATGCAATACTTTTTGTAGATTTCGAACATGTAATCACCATCTACCAATTGAAAGTTGACGTTAGGCAAATATTCCGAGACATGAAAGAATCTGTGCTTATTGCAATCGACACGAAATAGAAGATGAATTCCATTACCTGTTTAGCTGTAATTCATTGCAACAAGGACGCATTCAGTGTTTATCAAAAACAGATATCAAAATAAAAAAATGCTATTACTTTTAATTTAATAATGTCAAATACAAAACACTGGGTTTTTGTTTTAGGAAATCATGCGCTTTTATTAAAAAAGTAAATAATAAATGCTCACCAGTTTAGTCCCCATTACTTCCCATTTGTATTAATGAGTCAGAGTTGATCTTTTATACTATTTTTTTCTCATGGATGTGATGTTTATTAGTAAACTTGTAATTACCATATATTGTGTAATTATAATCTCTGTGTACTAATGTACAATGGTGTTGAGATTGAAATAAATGAATGAATACAACTATATATATATATATATATATATATATATATATATATATATATATATACTCAACAAAACTTCTAATGTTCACCCAGTTTAATGTATTTCCAATATGAAATAAGCACATTTATTTGTCTTGTCGTCGGGGTGACTAATTTCCACTTAACTTTCAAATAGTTAAGAACGATGTATTGACCTTGACCTCTGGTTGCGACCCGAGACCTTGACCTTTGCTAAACATCACAAACACTTCCGGTTTTGGTTGAATTTCGCCCAGAGCTTTTGGATTGTTTTAAGTTGCCGATGAAAATGACGATACACTTATGGAAGAGAAAAAAAGATATCAAAATGACGTTTCCTTCCAATTGCTAAATATTTAAAACAATGTCGTGTAAAAAATAAACAGCAACTTTAAAGTGAGTACAATGTGTCGTGGAAACAATGCAGACACCAATATTCCAACGGCTATGGCTGTTTTTTCAATGATCATTTTGGCCATGTTAAGTGTTTTTCTTTTTAAACTATCACCAAAGACTAATATCAATCACAAAAAATTTACAATCATATTAAGCACGCGCAGAAAAATACCAATTTAATGTTTTGACGTTTCGTCACAGGTAATTGATTTCAATCGTTGTTGTCTTATTTTATGTGTGCTATTGATGAAAAGACATATCAGTTACGAAATGTTGAAAATTTCATATCATTTTATTTTGTAATTTTCAAATTATTCTATAAATCAGGGTGAACATTTAGAAGTTTTGTTGAGTGTATAGTAACTTAAAGCTGAGCACTACTCGTATAGAGGCACCAATAAGTACAACGGTATATAAACCCTTCGATTTCGTTACACCCAATTGCACACCTGAAATTCGTGGCCGACGTGTATTTTTTTTTTCGTTGTCGTAGATTTTGTGCGTTTACTCCCTGTTTTATATGTATTGTCTGCTTGTAAATGATGCCTTGACCTGTATATTTGATATTACTATCATCCTGACTTGGAAAAAGTGCGTAAAGGATGAATGCATTTAGCGCCGGGTTTTGGGGTCTTTTCGGTCGCTTCTGTTGTGTATTTATCTTAACCTAATATCACTTTTGTTTATTTTATTAAAGAGTCAGGTCAATCTCCAACATAGATTAAGATTTTGGATTCTGATACAATAAACTCATTCTATGTTTTTCTCCTTATAACTTTCGAAAAAAAAGAGAATTTTCGCTTATCTGACCTTGATCTAACATAAGATTGATATTAATATGCATGAGAGGTGGAGTTGACATTATCAGAATGGTACTAAAATTAGACTAGCATGAATAACAATCCCATGTATTAAAACTTATCTGATCACTCTTTCACAATAGCGTTTTCTATTATATATGGTACAAGTATACTATTTCTATGGTTTCACGCCCGTGTAAGTACAGACGACTTTAAATCAATGCTTGACAACTTAACGTGTTCGAAAACATTGTCCTAGTTAGCACATAGCATGCTACCTTACACGTCACAAGATAGAATTTTGTATTCACAAAGTTACCTGAGGTAAGAAATCACGTGGTGAATTAAAATATTCAACATGTATCAATCCTTGGTTACAACAGAGAAAGCGAAAGTAAGAAGATGAAGTTTTTTCTCATTTAAACCATTAGCGCATGTTTGTCTATTTATCTTCCTTTGACTTAACTTAGGTAATGCAAATATACAACTACTCTAAAACGGAGAACAATAGACAAACATGCGCTGACTATGTATGAAGTAAGTATAAAAGTGGGCGTTCTCATTATCGTATGGAGATTAAAAAAATCGTGATGACCCCTGCCTATGAAAACATATTCGTACTTGTTAACAATATACTTTAATTTAACGCAATTACGTAAAGTTGCTGTTTAAATGTCGACCATTTCTGCAATTGAAAGAAAAAATCTTCTTTTAAAAGTTTATTTTCTCGTAAAGATCGCATGTCCTTAAGTGCAGTCATCCTTTGATAATTTCATCGTGACTGAGTAACACAAAGATGAAAATCTTAAGTCCACTCAGGTGAGACCTCTACAGCGAAACAATTTGAATTGTTAAGAGGTCTGTGACTTATATAGGGGTTGATAGCGGCGATGAAAGAGAAATATGGCGGAGAATGCCTTTAACGTGTATTGTTCACCTTTAACTACAAAATTCATACAGTACATTCAAAAGTATACCAATCACCATCCTCACAAGTCAAATGTTTCTGATCCATTACTCTCCCTAGGAGTAGAGTAGCTGATTTGGAAATCTTGACTTGAAAAGATGACCATTGTACGGTGGCTGCCATAGGACATATGCTTGAGATATTATTTTTAAATTCGTGGCCACGAAATAAAAGTCGTGGCCACGAAATAAAAGTCGTGGCCACGAAATAAAAGTCGTGGCCACGAAATAAAATTCGTGGCTACGAAAAAAAAGTCGTGGCCACGAAATAAAAGTCGTTCCCACGAAATGAAAGTCCTGGCCACGAAATAAATTTCGTTCCCACGAAATAAAAGTCGTGGCCACGAAGTAAAATTCGTGGCCACGAAATAAAAGTCGTTCCCACGAAATAAAAGTCGTGGCCACGAAATAAATTTCGTTCCCACAAAATAAAAGTCGTTCCCACGAAATAAAATGGTTTCTAGAAGTACTATAAGTACTACGTGTTATATACTACTTTAATATATTTCATCTTTTTAGATGGTCAGTAGATAAGTTAATTAACTCTTTCTATGAATCTGCATATTATTTGTTTATTATGACTTGCATTTATTACTTTTCGAATATTCAGATTATTCAGATTGTAATAAAAAGTTTGTTGAGAAATATATTGAAATAAATCTTTTCATTTTAATCAAATCCACATTTGAAATGACCCCGTAAAACACATCCTAATGAAATAAAAAAGAAAGCACTATATAAAATGTAAGGTATTGGCAAGACTGTCAAATGTAACTGAAATCATGAGTACAACTGTTTCATTTTTATTTGGCTATTATCTAGTGTTAAATTCTTTACAATTAGTTAATGTAGATTAAAGGTTCTTTTTTTTTTTTACAAAAATGTGTTGCCTTTAGAGATACAATGTTTATTTGAGGCTATAATTAAGAATTAAAGATGTAACATTAGACGTATTATTCGACAAATCTCAAGTATTTTGTTACAACAAGCAAAGTTCTGGGAACGAATTTTATTTCGTGGCCACGACTTTTATTTCGTGACCACGAATTTTTTTTCGTGGGAACGAAATTTATTTCGTGGGAACGAATTTTATTTCGTGGCCACGAATTTAAAAATAATATCTCAAGCATATGTCCTATGGCAGCCACCGTACCATTGCAATAAATCAAAGGACATGTTTCAAAATATGTCATATTATCATTATTAAGAATAAACTCAGTACATAACTAGAATCCATTATTCTCTTAAAATATATATTTGGGAAAGACAAAATTTCTATAGGTAACCCCGCTACCCGGTTTAACGGGGAATTGACCAATCAGAATTTAGAATAAGTTTAACAAATAATCCGAATTGTGGATATTTTTATTAAGAATTAGGGTTAAAGCACGCAGTCACCTGATGTTTACACCTAAACAGGGTAGATTAGTTACTAGTATATGACGGTGATCATCACACTGCGCAAGTCCCCGATATTTTGATCTCATAAAGAAAATAGATTTAAACGAAATTCTGTTTATTTAAAGTTTTGTGATTTTTCAAATGTTTAATATTTTGGGTTCAATTTATGGAAAAAATTAATTTAGAATTCATAAGATTTTTTAAGAAAAATAATTGGAAAACCATTGTTAACAATTAAAAAAAAAGAAACGAAAATTAATTTATCTGTAAAATGATGGGGGAAAAACTTCAATTTAATATAAAATCTACATTTATAACTAGAATAAATCATTTATCAGCATAATACTATTTTATGTTGTTTAGATATGATTTTTATTTTAAAATCATCACTATAGCAAGGTGTTTTGGATGTTGTTTCTTTTCTTTTTCATGGACCTTGCAAGTCTTTCAGGAAATAAGTTGCAACGACTGTTTTAAGTAAGATAATCTAATCCTGTTTTCAAAAATAAAATTAGTGCAAAGACAATAGTTACTATTGTGTGAAATTAATCAATGACGTTTAATGATAAAAATTGTCCGTTGCTTGACCATAATCAATCGATTAAGATGGTATGGGACACCTCCATATTGTAACGTATTTCCCATCGAAATAAAGAATAAAATTAGATATAATTCTATAATTTTTCTTTCCCATAAATTTCTAACAGCGTAGCGCTATGGGTTAGAGCATTTAATACCAACCTGTAAGTCATGAGTTCAAAACAATTTTAAAACAAATATTGTAAAATTTAAAAATTCTAAAACGATGAGTGTATTTTGATTATAATGTACATTTATCCACATTAATATCGACAGGTGTCCCATACCAACTTAAAAAGATTAAGAAGCAATATGCTACATAATACATTTTTACATTTTTGTCCTCAAATGTACAAGATGGCCGCACATCCCCCTTAATTATATTCTTTGAGATATACAACTCATTGTAATAATTATAATATGCAATATATTTATAGAAATTCTATAAAAAGCACTCGGTGAATAGACACAAAACAAAAATAACATAGTTTAATATATGAACATTATCAAAATAAATTATGTTTTAATTAATATTATATGAGTGTTAAGCAGTTTAACTTTATACTACAATGATAGATTTCGTAATTTTAAAGCTTGTACCAGGAATTTACCTAAAGTTGCTTATAAATTAAGATATTTTGCCAATAAACTAAAAAATGCCTGCAGCAGAGTAACTGCTTACACCTTTGGTATTTCAACACGTGTGATATAATGTCCGGTTACTATAATTGAATTGTATCTGATAAGTAATTATTGCAAAATTAATTAAAAACCTACTTTCATTTTCGACAAACCAGCCCGAAATAGCAAAAATGAGAGTAAGATGGTGGACACGCTTTGGCGGATCCAAGTCAGTGGGAGTTAGCATAAAGATATACGCTTGCAATGAAATAATATTGAATGATTACGTAAAGAGTGGATATATTTACTGGGAACATTCTTAGAGTATACATAGAAGTTAAGATCTGACAAATGTTAAATAAATAAAATAAGGCATTTCGTTTTTTGAATGCGCGATTTTAGTTTTGATAGAACTCATTGCAAAGCGCGACCTCTAGTGAGAGAATGGGATAGAACTTTCCCAAAACGGGGTAACCAAGAACGCAGGTTGACTTAACGTCATGGCGAAAAGTGTAGGACGGGTTCATCATGCATCGCGGGCAGATACCTTGGATCGGAATCTCTGGTTAACATAAAAAGTTAATAAATAAAATAGAACAATTTGATGCGATTTTAGTTTTGATGGAAAGAACTTTCCAGAACGGGGTGCCCAGAAACGCAGGTTGACTAATTAACATTATGGAGGTAAGTGTAGGGCGAGTCAACTATCGGGCAAATACTTTGGATCTGACAAATTTGGTTTAAAATATGCAAATAAATACATGTACAATTTGAATAATAGTAATGAAATTTATATGGGAATCCACAAAGATAATAATACACCAGATCTCCCTATTTCTATTTACATTAGAGGATTGAATCCAGTAGTAATACATGTATTTCTAAGGCATTTATGTATTAAGTGTTTATTCATTTAACGAAACTCAAAATCACAATATTTTGCATCTTTCAAGTTCACGTGCAAAAAAAGGTGGGGGATATATACATGTATTTTTTTTAAATAAATTTTTAGAACTACACATTAGCAAAGAAAGGCAGTCCAATTCGTATGATTTTGTAATAAACAAGTTTTTAAGGTGGGATGGGACACCTGTCGATTTTATTGTGGATAAAAGAACATTACAATCAAAATACTTTCACCATTTAAAATTTTTAACTGTTACGATTAATATTTGACCTAAATTGTTTTAAAGATTTTGGAAAGGTAAACACAATAAAATTCTCAACGGGATTCGAACTCATGACTTACAGATTCGTAGTTAAAGCTCTAACAGGTCTGGAATCTACCTTATATGGATGTTCTTGTCATTGCGCAGAGCGATGCGTACCGCGAACAACTGTCTAATCAGTGGATAAAAAGCAACACATGTGATTTACTACATGTTTACGTTTTTACAATAAACACGTGGTTTAGACTAATTAACGACTTGATTTCAAATGACTGTGGGAACTTCAATTCATAATAATTTTCATTTTTTTCGTAAAATATGCAAAGATTATGTACTAATTAAGACTTTTCGTGCTCAAATTAACAAACATTGCCGATTTTCCATGTTAAATAGTACGTTAAAATACCTCTCACAAAGTCTTCACAAGTCATTATACATGTACTCCAGTATTTGATTTTCGTAAATTTTGTGTTTTCGCTGTTGTATTGCTATTTGTTGACTAGAATTTAAACTGAATTCCTTTTGATACATGTTTATTGTTGTATGACATTTATATTATACAATATAGTAATAATTAATACGGATGTACATTGATCATTGTACATATGTACATGCATATATAAGTAGTATGTTTGTTAAATACTAGCATAAAATAACATATAACGTACACAGTGAACAATATTTACATAGTTTCATCTTTGTACATACTCGCTGTATATGGAATACTATCAAAAGTACGCACCAAACACGCATCTCGTAACCATTTAAACTTAGGCTTTAAATGGCCACATAAGGTCTTTTGAATGCCTGACAATGTACGAACACCTCCGAGTCGAATGCTTAGGACCATGAAATTCACGTGAAATCTGTATTCACTGAGAAATCAGCGCTGGCAGTAAGGCTTTTGTCAACAAATGAACTTATACAATATAGTTGATGAAACCAAATATTTACCATTGTAAAATGGGCGATTATAAATATGAGCATAAAATTAGTAGATGATGATGTAAATATTGTTTTAAGTGTGCAAAATGCTTGAAAAATTTAATTATGCCTTTCCAAAAGCAATTAGAAAAACTAGCATTTTCTAAACGAAGTATTTTTTGTGGTAACCCATGATGCATTTCAACTCAGGAATGTCATTCAGCTGATTGGTCAGTTTGTCGATTACGTCGGTGCCTCATTTAGTATGGAAATTTATTCCGACGTCACAGAAAATAGTTTCCCCGACCTGCCAAGCCCATTGCGATAGGTAGTTATGGTACCTCACTACACCTAAACTTTTACTTTTTAAGACACTACGTCACAAGACGACGATTTTTGTTAAATTGTTTGTATCAACCGATTTGCTTGTATATCGTCAGAGCTTAGTGGTTAAAGTATCGGGTTTGTGAACTGCAGATCATGGGTTCGAATCCGCCTGGGGCTTTTGTTCGTATTTACTGAATTAAGTTTTTCAAAATATTTTTTTTTATCCAAAATCGTACATTTTTTTGACTATTTCACTTTTATATATATATATAATGTGTTGATGATGCTCCTTCGGGCAAAAAAAATTAACATAGTGTATATGATGTGTAATAAAATCAGTTATTGCACAAAGCTCAAGTCAATTTTACTATGTGGAAAATGAGTTATATGAGAATGATTTATACGTGCTTTGTTAGGTTGTTTTTGAGGTATGTTACATAAAAGTATGGAATTCCAATATAAGGAATTATTTTAACGATACAGCTGCAAAGTAAATAGCATTGTTCAATATCAGTGACAATATAAACAGAAGTAAGCAAAACCGATCAAATGCCTCCCCAACATCATGCCAAGTTACGCTATAAGATGCAGTGTTAGGGTCTTCCTCCACGGGAACGATCGTCTGCTTCTGACATTTCCGTGAACAACTTAGATAAAAGTACCGAACAAAGCCACGCAGAAATCCGGGTACCGGTGTGTCCTCGGTCTGGAAGTAGAATCTCAAGCCAATCACGACAGCAAAGATCATACCGCAGCCGATGATCATGTCTACCAATAGTTTGTAAGTCAGAAGGGAAACGTTCGGCTCAGACGATTCCGGAAGTTTGTCTTGTATTATAGTGAGAAAAACCGCAATCGCTAATAACACGGTAATAGAGTAGCCTATACGTTCCCCGGATTTGACCGGAATTGTAAACACAAGCAGTTGTATGATATTCATCAATAAAATCGGAAGAAGAAGGCCGGCTACGTAGTAAGCTGTACGTCTCTCAATGCTTAGGGTAAGTTTCAAAACTTGGAAATAATTCACTTGTCTAGCGACTGTTATAGATGTGTTCGTGATTTTCCAGAGTCCGTTTTCCTCAAACAGTATCATATCAAAAGATGACGCAGATGCCTCTAAGTTGATATCGTCAATGTAATATCCAGGGATATAGAATTGAAGCGAGCAGGTTTGTGAATCGAATGGATAATTTGTGACATCCGCGTCACAAGTGGATTCGTACATGTCTGGTAAGATTAATGACACATCACCAGCATTGGAGATTTCGCACATCATTTCACTCACACCTAACATCTTAATGGACCCGTAAGAATTCATATTCACCAACTTTGGTACCCAAATGTCCTTGATATATAAGACAGTTCCTTTAAGGTCATTGCCGTAAGATGCCGGATTCCATACTAACCTCGTATCCTTCCAAACGAGTCTAAAGGCTCCCGCCAAAGCGATTTTTCCCCCGCTTTCAGAAAACTCCTTCAGAGAAACTGCAAGGAATGTGAGCCCGATTTGTGTGGGTGTGTTTCCATCACCAGGTCTAACTCTTCTGTCATATCCGTTTAACAAGTTAGTGTTCAGCTTGGTTTGATGGCTAACGCCGTAACTCTCTACTCCCAGATAATTTAATGTCATCAGAAGTAAAACTAGCGGCTTCATGCTAAATTCACCTTTTTCGTGTTTTGTATGAGGATGTAATTCTAAACTAATAACAAGTCCTTTGCTCTTTTCACCTTGTGTTTGTAACCTATTTGATTATGGGTGTTAGAAAAGCCTATTGCAGTTGCAAATCCTGGAGAAAAAAAGAAAATCAAAGCAAGTCTTAGTATGAATTACTGTTTATTCTGTGAAGTGTCAGATGAAATTCTTAATGTGTCTGATAAAATGAAAAAGAACATGTTGTTTCTTTGTATAAGCTGTGTCGTGTAAATATTAAAATTTCGTACGGGGTGGAGTAAATTCGGACAAAGACCCGAATTTCATTTTCAAGAATATATAAGCAACCAAAAAAGGGATATTGAAGTTATTTTTTATACTACAGCTAATCTAAACAGATATATTGACGATGATGTGGTCTCTAAGAAATCATTAAATGGTGGCGCTAAATTCAGTAAAAAAAACTGCTGCATGTAGCATAAGTGAAATATTCCTAACTTTAAAATAAATGCTAGTGGTATTTATTTATTTACAAACACTTCACGATAAAAATTGTACAAGAGTGGCATTCAAAATTATACAAATCATTATCTTCACGAGTCAAAGGATTGATTAGTCCAGTCAATCTAGCTCAAAATATTGCACAACCTCAAAGTAATTGCAACAAAAGGTTTCTTTGTATAATACGATCTATTGACATATCCTATTGATCATATAAAAAATCGACATAAATCCGTCGGCTACTTTTCGCGCACATTGGGGTCAAAATATGGGTTTTGCACTAAAATTGCTGAAAACTGGAAACTATCTGTAAACTAATTCTTATGACAAAAATATAAGAAATGAACTTATAAGAAATGAGATCAATGATATGATGACATTTATGCGGATTTATGATTAAAGACACAGTACTTTTAAAATCATTTTCAAAAATGGAAATTTTTGGGTTAAAAACTGCAATTTTTGTGACAGAGTCGATAAAAACTCAAAATGAGTCATTCTATATAGTAAATGTAAAAACAAGTCGATTCTGTATTATAATTTAGACAGTACACTACATCACAATAGAATGATAAACTTTACGTTTATGTAAACGTTCCAATTTTGCGTTGAATACTTATTTTATGAAGAACAAATGAGAGAAACTGAAATTTAAAAATGTCATCTTCTTAAAATATACAAGCTTTAATTTTAAGAAAATATAACTGACAACAATATTTAACTATTTTAACTTGAGCCAGAGAAAAGTTTGTCAGCTTCTATATATGACACCATGCCTTGAAGTAAACTATATTATTTTTTACAATACAATTAAAAACATCATAATACATTAAATACAACTATGGGCAAATTTGATTTGCTTCAGATTCTTACAGTGTGTGATTTGACACAATGTGTAACGTTCTTAACTAGTAAATGTGAGGTTCGATATAAATTAAGATCTGCAGGTGATTTCAATAATTCTTTAAGCTTATACCTACGACAAGGAGTTCAGTGGATCAAAAATATCACCGTTGGTTCCACCGCTGGTAACGTAACCGGACTTCAATTTTCCTCTAGAGACTTGACGTAATGATGGGTTTGACCTCTTAATTTATTCGTGGGAACAATATGGTATTTTTATGTTAACAATTCTTCTAACATAATATTAATACCGGTATGACTTTATCCTTACATCGCGGAAATTGTAGTGAAATATAAACAATTGTACCATTTATATTCGACTATTATGGGAAATTCGATTGTGTAACAATGTTGATGCGAAATTATGTATTCTACGAAAGAGGATAAACTTATCCGGACTAATACACTTATTCAGAAAGAACAGATGGATAAGAAATGAAGTAATCTGTTGTATAAAACAATCAAGTTTGAATAATATTGAGAATAATTTTTTTAACGATATTCTTAAAATATATAGATTGTATAATTCCTTTCCCGAAATGAAGGAAGTAAATATACACAATACTGATGGCCCGTTTGATAGTCGACCACATTTTGTACAACATTCAAGCGCAATGATTAATTATTCAAACAAAATTGAAAATGGTTCAATCGTGAGCTTGCCGATACTGAAACATGTCATTAATGATGGAAAGGGACCTGCAAGAATTAAAAAAATACATGGCTTATAACTTTTACGATAACTATTTATAATAATTCATCACTGATAATGATATCTGAGGCGGATACAGTGTATTTATTCCACTAAGACTCATTAAACACTTCACAAAGAACTATTTCTGGGAACGTTCTAGATCTGTTGACTGAAATATTGACTCATTCTTCAGTAGGCCAATTTGTCTACGCAACATATCGGTAATCTATACACTTTACTTAGTTAAATTATCTATCTTAATTCTTTGTTCATAAAGATTACATGTACTTTCTAGTCAATGCACCAGTCTTAACAGAATTACTATATGTAACCATTAATTATACGAATGTTGAGTCACGTTATGTCCGCCGTCACGTTATGTCCGCTGTCACGATATGTCCGCCACTTTTTTGAAAAAATCGTCACGTTATGTCCGCCATCACGAAATGTCCGCCACTTTTTAAAAAAAATCGTCACATTATGTCCGCCACCTAATAAATTTCATCATATTTACTTTTTTAATTGCCATTTAAAGTTCAATGTTACGAAATATTCGTCTATCTTAAACAAAATTACCCATTATGTCTAGATCAGTCGACTGAAATATTAACTCATCCTTCAGTAGGCCAATTTGTCTAAGCAACATATCACTTTACTTAGTTAAATTATCTATCTAAATTCTTTGTTCATAAAGATTCCATGTACTTTCTAGTCAATGCACCAGTCTTAACAGAATCTCTATATGTAACCATTAATTATACGAACACGCCAGACGCGAGTTTAAATGACGAACTTTTTGAAACACGAATTTAACTTTTGATTATATATACGAGATTTAGAAAAATTAAACATTTCATAAAAACTAGTAGTTATTTAAACATATCAGAACAAGAATTTTAAAAATATTTTAAAATCATAGAGCCGTCAAAATTAATTTTGAAAAAAAAAATAAATTGTATATATAAATGTAATTAAACGGTATTAAAGCGTCAATTTCCACAGATAAATTGTATTAAAGAGTGCAAACTCTAAATGATATCAATCGGAATAATATACCGATAGTATTTAACTTGAAAAGGTCTGAATTGCCCTTAAAACGTATAGTTTCAATGCTCATTTCGATAGTTGTCAATAGTCTATATTTTGAGGCGAACTGCGTTCCAAACTATTTGTTCACCCGAAGTAGATATGATCAGAATTAATTAATTAGAAGGCGTCGAAAGTGTGAAGATGTTCACTGCACGCAGAAAGACCGTACAAACCAAAAGTTGTCATTGCTGAACGTTTATTTGTGAATTCCACCTTACAAACATACCTACAATACTACTTAGAGTCTTTTATTCCATTGAAATGCTGGCAAAATTAATTATATCAAAACACGAATTGGTCTGCTACATAGCGATTATATCCCTTGTGTGAACTCTTTTACTCTACAGTAGCTTTAACGTTACGTAATTTACTCAAATGTTATTAGCAAAATTGAAATCGATTTTAAGAAAAAACTAGCCGATCGATTTTTGTCGATTTTTTTATATGTTCTTTAAACATAAGTCATGATTCAAATTTCACAAAAATTCTTATGTTGCAATTTGTTTGACGTAAAACTTTATTTCGACTAGACTATGATCCATCATCCGCCCTGTGAGGAGAGGAGCGGATCAGAAACCCACAGAATAGACAATCAATCGCAATGCTTTAAAATACTTAAAATATGAATACTTTAATATAAATGAAAATTTTTATTTTTGAACTCTATATAGTAATTATCAATTATTTTCTTAAAATACATGTAGCGTTGTACATACCTTCATGCCCAAGAGAAATTTTTAAAGAGAATGTTGTTTTTTCAGACAGGCGTAGCGTGAAAGTGACTGTGACAGACAAAATTTCTATAAGTAACCCCGCTTCCCGGTATAACGGGAAATTGACCAATCAGAATTTAGAATAGGTTTTAGAAATAATCCGAGTTGCTGATATTTTTAACAAAGAATATTAGAGTATAAGCACGCAGTCACGTGATGTTTAAACATGATCAGGGTAGATTAGTTGACAGTAATCATTATATTGCGCTTGACCCCAAGACGACAAAGTTTTTGATTTCATAAAGTGAAACATTTATGTGAATTCTCTTTATTTGCGTTTATGAAATTTAAAAAGTGATTCCATAATTTAAAAAAATATATATATAAAGTTTGCAAGAATTTCTTTTGATTGACCTTCGATATATTTTTTTAAAAACATAAATAGTAAAAATATCCTCGATATTAATAAAAAGGGAAGGTGGAAAATTTTAAATTATCCGTAGAACAATAAAAAAAAAACTCTCTTTAAAATAAGATCTGCTTTTACAATAACATAATACATGATATATCATTCATCTGTATAAAAATAATTATATCTATTTAGTTTTAAAAGATAATGTTTCTAATCACTATTCTTGCAAGGTTTTATTGTTTTTCTTTTCTTTTTTGTATGTTGTTTTGTGTCTTTTTTCATAGATCTGCTGGTCTCTCAGCGAACTTAGTTGTGAGGACTATATTAAGTATGATAATCTAATATTATTTATTAAAAATAAAATTAGTAGAAAAACAATAGTTACCATTGTGTAATAAAAATCCATGACGTTTAATTACAAAAAACAAGTCTTGTTGCTTGACCATAATAAATTGATTAAAAAGATTAAGAAGCTATGTGTTACATGATAATCAGAACACACCTTCCTTCGACCTTGCAGCTCCAAGCTCCAGTGACCATGGTATTGTGTTCTGGTCTGGGTATTTGTTGCTGGCTGGGGTAATGGAATAATGGCGTAGATTGTGCGTAGATAATATCGTCACGGTCCATACCCATTCAAGGTTATAAACTTGGAACGCCGTATGTACCCGATGGTCAACAATGCCCAATCTAGCAACAAATGCATACCATCGAGGTTTTATTGAGCTGGTGTCATCGGATACTAAAGACCTCTTTCAAAATCCTTAATTTTAAATGAAATGATTGCTTAATTATTTTTATTTCTCTATCACGTCGTTGAATTTGTGCTATCGATTCATTCAAATTAATAGTGAAATTTTACTCTACTTACAATTACTCACGTCTTACTTCTAATCGCTATTACTGCATAGCTGTTCTCTCTTTCCTTATTTTCATTGCAGGATTGCATCCTGTACAATTTTACGAGATTTAAATCAAAGTATGTGTTTATTCCTTTTACTAAGCTTGGTGTATATTACTGGTTTTTTAAGGAAAGGTTTAAAAAGGAAGAAAAGAAAAAAGATGAATATAAATAAACATTCAAAATACATATAATATATAATTCTGAATGAACTATTTAACAAAGAAGGGGATTTCATCTCCTATATTTTTTTTAATAAGTAAAGAAAATATATAGGTATTTTGACTCTACTCCTCCGGGCATTGAATTTAATTAATGCATGATGTAGATTAAATTCAGTTACATGTACATATGTTTGCATAATACGCAAGTGATCTTCACTGTGTCAGAATATCAAATGTGATAGTTGAAGTTAATTTACACTGGTTGACTTTGTAGGCAATTTGTAACAATTTGTAGACAATATCTGTTTACAAACTTATCTTAGCGACCGAATAACTATAATGGCAGAAAAGCTATAGCAAATTTAGATTTTTTTGTCACTCTTTGAACATTGAGAAAGGCAGACATAATATAATAAGAAGTCAGAGGTTTTGTAATATGTGTAACCAAAATGATATAGAGGATGAGTTTTATTTTATATTGAAAGGTCCATTTTATGAGGAATTGAGAAAAAATATATATTGAGTGTTTTTACTATTTCAAACCTAATGTGTATAAACTAGTTAAGTTACTTAGTGTAGATAATACAAAAGAAATCAATAATGTATGTAAATTTCTACTACAAGCTGTGAAAATATCAGAGGTAAGTAAAGTGACGGTATCTGTAGTAAAATGTACGAGGCATTTTTTGGAATCGAATATTCCGTAAGTTGCAACTTTTTACATGTACATAGCTGTAGCTCCCAGGTCGTTTATCCGATTTTTAGTCTAGTCAAAATAAAGTTTTACGTCAAACAAATTGCAACAAAAGAATTTTTTGTAGAATTCGAATATAAAAATCGACAAAAATCGATCCGCTAGTTTTTTCTTAAAATCGATTTCAATTTTGCTAATAACATTTGTGTAAATTACGAAACGTTAAAGCTACTGTAGAGTAAAAGAGTTCACACAAGGGATATCATCGCTATGTAGCAGACCAATTCGTGTTTTGATATAATTAATTTTGCCAGCATTTCAATGGAATAAAAGACTCTAAGTAGTATTGTAGGTATGTTTGTAAGGTGGAATTCACAAATAAACGTTCAGCAATGACAACTTTTGGTTTGTACGGTCTTTCTGCGCGCAGTGAACATCTTCACACTTTCGACGCCTTCTAATGAATTAATTTTGATCATATCTACTTCGGATGAACAAACAGTTTGGAACGCAGTTCGCCTCAAAATATAGACTATTGGCAACTATCGAAATCAGCATGGAAAATATACGTTTTAAGGGCAACTCTGACCTTTTCAAGTTAAATACTACCGGTATCTTATTCCGATTGATATCATTTAGAGTTTGCTTTCTTTAATACAATTTATCTGTGGAAATTGACGTTTTATTACTGTTTAATTTCATTTATATATCCAATTTATTTTTTTTTCAAAATTAATTTTCACGGCCTTATGGTTTTAAAATGTTTTTAAAATTCTTGTTCTGATATGTTTAAATACCTACTAGTTTCTATGAAATGTTTTAATTTTTCTAAATTCCGTAGATATAATCAAGAGTTTAATTCGTGTTTCAAAAGGTTCGTCATTGTAACTCGCGTCTGGCGTGTTCGTATAGTTAATGGTTACATACAGAGATTATATTAAGACTGGTGCATTGACTAGAAAGTACATGTAATCTTTATGAACAAAGAATTTAGATAGATAATTTAACTAAGTAAAGTGTATAGATTACCGATATGTTGCGTAGACAAATTGGCCTACTGAAGGATGAGTCAATATTGCAGTCAACTATCTAGAACTTTTCCAGAAATAATTCTTTGTGAAATGTTTAATGAGTCTTAGTGGAATAAATACACTGTATCCGCCTCAGATATCATTATCAGTGATGAGTTATTATAAATAGTTATCGTAAAAGTTATAAGCCATGTATTTTTTTAATTCTTGCAGGTCCCTTTCCATCATTAATGGCATGTCTCAGTACCGGCAAGCTCACGATTGAACCATTTTCAATTTTGTTTGAATAATTAATCATTGCGCTTGAATGTTGTACAAAATGTGGTCAAGTATCAAACGGGCCATCAGTATTGTGTATATTTACTTCCTTCATTTCGGGAAAGGAATTATACAATATGTATATTTTAAGAATATCGTTAAAAAATAATTCTCAATATTATTCAAACTTGATTGTTTTATACTACAGATTACTTCATTTCTTATCCATCTGTTCTTTCTGAATAAGTGTTTTAGTCCGGATAAGTTTATCCTCTTTCGTAGAATACATAATTTCGCATCAACATTGTTACACAATCCAATTACCCATAATCTTCGAATATAAATGGTACAATTGTTTATATTTCACTACAATTTCTGCGATATAAGGATGAAGTCATACCGGTATTAATATTATGTTAGAAGAATTATTAACATAATGATACCATCATCATATTAAGACAAGAAATTTCAAAATAACGAGTAAACCCCATTTTTTTTATTAAAAAAATTATTTGTTTCAGAAATGAAAATCGTAAAAGAAAAAATGTCAAACTAGCCATCTAGCCTTGTCAATAAAGCCTTTTACACGCATAGGTGTCTTTTGTGAATATATATATATATATATATATATATATATATATATATATATATATATATATATATATTGTTCCCACGAATAAATTAAAGACCCATTTCATGACCATACCATTTACCTGGAGTGACCAGGGTCCGTCGAGGTGCTAATTGCTATACACAATGACATACACAGAACGTAAAAAATATTGAAAATATACTAGTTGTGGTAAATCTATCGGTTAAAAGCTTAATAACAAATAAAACAAATTAAATAAATTCATTTTATCTGAATTTTTTTCTTGATTTGACCTATAATTCATTGAGGAAAAATTACGATTATAATTTAACTAAAGTCCCTTGGTTTATCATCGCTATGTAGAACTCTCAAAAAAGTTACTTTTCATATTTTTATATTATCTCTGAAGTTTTATAACTAGCTGATATTATTTAAGAAATAAACAGCAATTTAAAAAGTTCACCGGGATATGAAGTTGGTTGGTCACGTGATCAAATCCTGTGAATCCCCGAAGGGCTTCTCAGTGGATTTGATCACGTACTAACCAACTTCATATCCCGGTGAACTTTTTAACATTGCAGTTTATTACTTATATTTACGTTTGAAGAAGACAACTCGTTTAGAACTGTTAAATTTACCGAGATTTTATGTTTACAATAATCCAAGCAACAAGCGATAAGCGCGTGCTATGATCATTGTGACGTCATGAAAAAGTTCATACAGAATTGAAAGTTTTCGCTATTCTATAGGTTCATATAAGGAAACATATTTGCAAATGTAAATATATATAATTGATGGTATGTTATTCTGTCAGAGTCTGGACAAATCGTCTTCCATTATTCTCGCGGTAATAAGCGAACTTTAACACTCTTTAAACGGACTAGATTTCCTTACCTTTTTAAACTTTACCATTCTAAACTATTTTTAAATAAAATATTTCTTACAGTGATTGCTCGTATGGTATTTACAACATGGTATAATAATGTCTATTGGTTGACATTTTGTTCAAGTCAACGAGAACGCATGGTCGACATTCTTCGAAGAAATCGGAAATATGCATCTGTATTCAGCAGAGTTTTTATGTTTATAGTTGTACTGCTTCTTCAGAAACATTTCCTTTTTTCTCTGGGCCATTCTCATAAGCATTTAATTCCCTCTTATTCATTTTCAAAAACTAATACGTTTTGTGTGTAACTTTGGACATATTTCTCTTCGTGATGCGATCATTCAGTGTTAAAGTACCGATTTATTTCCATTGGATGTTCATATATCCAATTGCAAAGAAAAAAAATAAAACTACGAAATATTTGCGGTAGATAAAAAGGGGATGATGCTCAAAAATTAATTGAACCCTTAATTGCTATCAACACACCCGGTCTCTGTGTCCAGCTGACACGCTTGGCCAAACTTGTCAATCATGGTTAAGGCTATTTTTTCTTGCTTGATTGACAAGCGATATGTTATTGATCTCCATCCAGGCAAATATTAGGGGAGGTGGATTAAATTTGGGTCTTTAAGAGGTCATACCCATCATTACGTCAAGTCTCTAGAGGAAAATTGACGTCCGGTTACGTTACCAGCGGTGGAACCAACGGTGATATTCTTGATCCACTGAACTCCTTGTCGTAGGTATTAGCTTAAAAAATTATTGAAATCACCTGCAGATCTTCATTTATATCGTACCTCACATTTTCCAGTTAAGAACGTTACACATTGTGCCAAATCACACACTGTAAGAATCTGAAGCAAATCAAATTTGCCCATAGTTGTATTTAATGTTTGTGTTATGATGTTTTTAATTGTATTGTAAAAAAAAATATAGTTTATTTCAAGGCATGGTGTCATATATAGAAGCTGACAAACATTTCTCTGGTTCAAGTTAAAATAGTTAAATATTGTTGTCAGTTATATTCTCTATACTTAAAGGAGGCAACCACCTAAATACTAGTATGTCCGTTGTTTAATTAATTTGAAGATTTGATATCGTTTCTTTCAAATAAGCTCCATATAAGTCTTTTCATCAATATCATATTACTTATTTACTTAAAATTAAAGCTTGTAAATTTTAAGAAGATGGCAGTCTTAAATTTCAGTTTCTCTCATTTGTTCTTCATAAAATAAGTATTCAACGCAAAATTGGAATGTTTACATAAATGTAAAGTTAATCATTGTAATATGATGTAGTGTACTGTCTAAATCATTATACAAAATCGACTTGTTTCTACATTTACTATATATAATGACTCATTTTGAGTTTTCATCGCTTTTGTCACAAAAATGCAGTTTTTAACCCAAAAATTTTTATTTTTGAAAATGATATTAAGTTTATAAAGTACTATAAAGTGATATAAAGTACTGTGTCTTTAATAATAAATCTGCATCAATGTCATTATATAATTCAGGTCATTTCTTATATTTTTGTCATAAGAATTAGTTTACAGATATTTTCCAGTTTTCAGCAATTTTAGTGCAAAACCCATATTTTGACCCCAATGTGCGCGAAAAGTAGCCGACGGATTTCTGTCGATTTTTTATATGATCAATAGGATATGTCAATAGATCGAATTATACCAAGAAACCTTTTGTTGCAATTATTTTGAGGTTGGGCGATTTTTTTTAGCTAGATTGACTGGACTAATCAATCCTTTGACTCGTGAAGATAATGATTTGTATAATTTTGAATGTCACTCTTGTACAATTTTTATCGTGAAGTGTTTGTAAATAAACAAATACCACCAGCATTTATTTTGAATTTAACAATATTTCACTTGTGCTACATGCAACAGGTTTTTACTGAATTTAGCGCCACCATTTAATGATTTCTTAGAGACCACATCATCGTCAATATTTGCTTAGATTAGCTGTAGTATAAAAAATAACTTCAATTTCCCTTTTTTGGTTGCTTATATATTCTTGAAAATGCAATTCGGGTCTTTATCCGAATTTACTCCACCCTGTACGAAATTTTAATATTTACACGACACAGCTTATACAAAGAAACAACATGTTCTTTTTCATTTTATCAGACGCATTAAGAATTTCATCTGACACTTCACAGAGTAAACAGTAATTCATACTAAGACTTGCTTTGATTTTCTTTTTTTTCTCTTTTTTTCTCCAGGATTTGCAACTGCAATAGGCTTTTCTAGGACCCATAATTAAATAGCTTACAAACGCAAGGTGAAAAGAGCAAAGGACTTGTTATTGGTTTATACTCTATAATAAAGAATTACATCCTCATAAAAAATACGAAAAAAGTGAATTTAGCATGAAGCCGCTAGTTTCACTTCTGATGACATTGAATTATCTGGAAGTAGAGAGTTACAGCGTTACCCATGAAACCCAGCTGCACATTGTCTTGTTAACCGGATATGACAGAAGAGTAAGACTTGATGATGGAAACACACCCACACAAATCGGGCTCACATTCCAATTTGCATTGCAATTTCTCTGAATGGATTTTCCGAAAGCGAGGGAAAAATCGCTTCTGTGCGAGCCTTTAGACTCGTTTGGAGGAAATCGAGGTTGGTATGGAATCCGGCATTTTACGGCAATGACCTTGAAGGAACTGTCTTATATATCATGGACATTTGGGTACCAAAGTTGGTGAATATGAATCCTTACGGGTCCATTAAGATGTTAGGTGTGAGTTAAATAATGTGCGAGATCTCTAATGCTGGTGTGGTGTCATTAATCTTTACCAGACATGTACGAATCCACTTGTGACGTTGATGTCACAAATTATCCATTCGATTCACAAACCTGCTTGCTTCAATACTATATCCCTGGATATTAAATTGACGATATCAACTTAGAGGCATCTGCATCATCTTTTGATATGATACTGTTTGAGGAAAACGGACTCTGGAAAATCACGAACACATCTATAATTTCAGTCGCTACACAAGTGACTAATTTCCAAGTTTTGAAACTTACCCTAAGCATTGAGAAACGTACAACTTACTACATACTACTACCTCTTCTTTCGATTTTATTGATGAATAGCATACAACTGCTTGTGTTTATAATTCCGGTCGAATCCGGGGAACGTTTAGGGTACTTTTTTACCGTGTTATTAGCGATCGCGGTTTTTCTAACTATAATACAAGACAAACTTCCGGAATCGTCTGAGCAGAACGTTTCCCTTCTGACTTGCAAACTATTGGTAGACATGGTCATCGGCTGCGGCATGATCTTTGCTGTCGTGATTGCCTTGAGATTCTACTTCCGGACCGAGGACACACCGGTACCCGGATGTCTGCGAGGCTTTGCTCGGTGCTCTTATTTAAGTTATTCACGGAAACGTCAGAAGCAGACAATTGTTCCAGAGAAGGAAGACCCCAACCCTTCATCTTATAGCGTAACTTGGCATGATGTTGGGGAGACATGTGATCGGTTGTGCTTAATTCTGTTTATATTGTTACTGATATTGAACAATGCTATTCACTTTGCAGCTGTATCATTAAAATAA
Source organism: Magallana ariakensis (assembly GCA_020458035.1). Classification (NCBI taxonomy): domain Eukaryota; kingdom Metazoa; phylum Mollusca; class Bivalvia; order Ostreida; family Ostreidae; genus Magallana; species Magallana ariakensis. The sequence continues at coordinate 69,112,988 of CM035812.1, read as the reverse complement.
ATCTTGATGTTGGTATACCGTATTTTTATGTAACATACACCAAAAACAACCTAACAAAGCACGTATAAATCATTCTTATCTAACTCATTTTCCACATAGTAAAATTGACTTGCGTTTTGTGCAATAACTGATTTTATTACACATCATATACACTATGTTAATTTTTTTGCCCGGAGGAGCATCATCAAAACATTATTTATATATAAGTAAATTAGTAAAAAAATGTACGATTTTGGATAAAAAATTATAGTTTTAAAAACTTAATTTAGTGAATACGAACAAAAGCCCCAGGCGGATTCGAACCCATGATCTGCAGTTCACATACCCGATACTTTAACCACTAAGCTCTGACGATATACAAGCAAATCGGTTGATACAAACAATTTAACAAAAATCGTCATCTTGTGACGTAGTGTCTTAAAAAGTATAAGTTCAGATGTAGTGAGGTACCTTAACTACCTATCGCAATGGGTTAGACAGGTCGGGGGAACTATTTTCTGTGACGTCGGAATAAATTTCCATACTAAATGAGGCACCAACGTAATCGAAAAACGGACCAATCAGCTGAATGACATTCCTGAGTTGAAATGCATCATGTGTTACTGCAAAAAATACTACGTTTAGAATATGCTAGTTTTTCTAATTGCTTTTGAAAAGGCATAATTAATTTTTTCAAGCATTTTGTACACTTAAAATAATATTTACATCATCATCTGCTAATTACATGCTCACATTTATAAACACTCATTTTACAATGGTTAATATTTGGTTTCATCAACTATATTGTATAAGTTCATTTGTTGACAAAAGCCTTACTGTCAGCGCTGATTTCTCAGTGAATACATATTTCACGTGAATTTCATGGTCCTAAGCATTCGACTCGGAGGTGTTCGTACATTGTCAGGCATTCAAAAGACCTTATGTGGCCATTTAAAGCCTAAGTTTAAATGGTTACGAGATGCGTGTTTGGTGCGTACTATATACAGCGAGTATGTACAAAGATGAAACTATGTAAATATATGTAAATATTGTTCACTGTGTACGTTATATGTTATTTTATGCTAGTATTTAACAAACATACTACTTATATATGTAAGTACAAATGTACGTCCATATTAATTATTATTATTGTGTCATATGTCATACAACAATAAAAATATGTATCAAAATGAATTCAGTTTTAAATTCTAGTCAACAAATAGCAATACAACAGCGAAAAACACAAAATTTACGAAAATCAAATACTGGAATATAATGACTTATGAAGACTTTGTGAGAGGTATTTCAATGTACTATTTAACATGGAAAATCGGCAATGTTTGTTAATGTGAGCACGAAAAATCTTAATTAGTACATAATCTTTGCATTTTTTTACAAAAAAATTAAAATTATTATGAATTGACGTTCCAACATAAATCGTAAATTAGTCTAACCACGTGTTTATTGTGAAAACGTAAACATGTAGTACATCACATGTGTTGCTTTTTATTCACTGATTGGACAGTTGTTCGCGGTACGCATCGCTCTGCGCAATGACAAGAACATCCATAAAAGGTAGTTTCTCGACCTGTTAGAGCGTTAACTACGAATCTGTAAGTTATGAGTTCGAATCCCGCTGAGAATTTTATTGTTTTTACCTTTCCAAATATCTTTAAAACAATTTTAGGTCAAATATTAATCGTAACATTTAAACATTTTAAATGGTTAAAGTATTTTGATTGTTATGTTCTTTTATCCACAATAAAATCGAGAGGTGTCCCATACCACTTTAAAAACGTTGTTTATTACAAAATCATACGAATTGGACTGCCTTTCTTAGCTAATGTGTAGTTCTAAAAATGTTTATTTATTTAAAAAAAAAACATCTATATGTCCCCTACCCCCCTTTTTTGGCACGTGAACTTGAAAGATGCAAAATATTGTGATTCTGAGTTTCGTTAAATGAATAAACACATATTACATAAATGATTTAGAAATACATGTATTACTTCTAGATTTAATCCTCTAATGGAAATAGAAATAGAGAGATTTGGTGGATTATTATCTTTGTGGACTTCCATATAAATTCCCTCTATGAGTTTGAAGGAATTGAGAATTTTTTAAACACTAGTTAAATTTAAATATACGAATAGCTGTATCTTAAAAGAATGTAACGAAATATGTTTAGCATAAATTGAAATTAAAGGTTGATGATATGGTACAAATGAATTTAAAAAAAACACGACAATTTAATGCAGAATATTTGATGTCATTATGTCGTCTTTTACATGTTCACCAAGAAGTGTTCTATATTAAAATGGAAAAACGTATAACAAACTTAAGAACTCCTTCAGTGTTCAGACTCACACGCATAGATATATATTGAGAAGTAAGAGGTTTTTATCATACGTGTGATCAAAATGATAAAAACAGCAAGTTTCATCTTATTTTAAATGCCAATTTGATTACAAATTTAGGAAAACATATATTAAGCGCTTTTATTACAAAACACCTTATTGTTTTAAACTACTAGATGATATCCTGCGCAAGCACGGGAATTAACACTTTACACATTAATACGATAAAATGCTTCATATGTTGAACCATATTTTTTGTTCATTTTTGCATATACTGTGTCCGAAATTTGTTTTTATTGCTTTCTTAACCTATTCTTTAACATTGAAATAAGAAAAACAACTGCATGGCTGGATGTTTAGAGGAGCGGGCAGGGATGAAAAATCTAAACTGAAATGAATGATATATACATGTATGCAGCCTTAACTCTTTTTGTTGCAGCTGACTGAAAAATAATAAACTTTTTTTTCAAATCAGTTAGTGGGCATTTAGTGTGTCGTATCTCTAAATTTTGTTCTTAAGGTCATATTTCAGTATAATTTTTATCACTGTTCTAAATAAGAATTTCAGATAAAAGACTGTTTTGAAAGAACAATTGGGGAGGGGGATCACCCAACCCCCATTCAACTTCCCCGTTTTATGCATACATCATTAATTTTCTTCATAGGCGTAAAACACATTCTCTTCATTGTTTACAAATTAATGTACAATGTTTATTAGTTACTAATCTCTCGTGGTATGAAAATGTATGAAATTCAAAAACGCTATTGTATTTATTTGCATAATTATTCTAAACCAAATTTGTCAGATCACACAAAGAGCACACGGCGGGTGTGACTGGTCAGCAGAGGATGCTCACTCCTCCTAGGCACCTGATCCTACCTCTATCTTGGAGGTCCGTGTTGCTCTGCTTTGAATTTGTATTTTGTTTTATGGATTTTTGAGATGGTTGACGGTTTGTTATTGTCATTTTTTCATCCAGAGTATTTGCCCGATGGTTAACTCGCCTTAAAATTTCCGCTATAATGTTAATTAGTCAACCTGCGTTTCTGGGCACCCCGTTCTGGAAATTTCTTTACACCAAAACTAAAATCGCATCAAATTGTTCCATTTTATCTATTAACTTGTTATATTAACCAAAGATGTCCGATCCAAGGTATCTGCCCGCGATGCATGATGAACCCGTCCTACACTTTTCGCCATGACGTTAATTAGTCAATTAAATAAGGCGTTCTTAATTACCCCGTTCTGGAAAGTTATATCCCATTCTATCATTAGAGGTCGCGCTTTGCAATGAGTTCTATCAAAACTAAAATCGCGCATTCAAGAAACGAAATGCCTTATTTCATATATTCATCATTTGTCATATCTTAACTTCTATGTATACTCTAAATATGTTCCCAGTAAATATATTCACTCTTTACGTAATCATTCAATATTATTTCATTGCAAGTATATATTTTTATGCTAACTCCCATTGACTTGGATCCGCCAAAGCGTGTCGACCATCTTACTCTCATTTTTGCTATTTCCGGCTGGTTTATGGAAAATGAAATAGGTTTTTAATTAATTTTGCAATAATTACTTATCAGATACAATTCAATAATAGTCAACGGACATCATATCACACGTGTTGAAATACAAAAGGTGTAAGCAGTTACTCTGTTGCAGGCATTTTTCAGTTTATTGGCAAAATGTCTTAATTTATAAGTATACATATTAATAGTTAAGCTATTTAGGTAAATTCCTGGTACAAGCTTTAAAATGAAGTAATCCATCATTCTAGTATAAAGTCAAACTGCTGTACACTCATATAATAATAATTAAAACATAATTTATTTTGATAATATTCATATAATAAACTATGTTATTTTTGTTTTCTGTCTATACACCGAGTTCTTTTTATAGAATTTTTATAAATATATTGCATATTATAATTATTACAATGCGTTGTATAACTCAAAGAATATAATTAAGGGAGATGTACGGCCATCTTGTACATTTGAGGACAAAAATGTAAACTTTTCTAGAACTGGGTTGTTTCTGCCGAAGACTGAGCAAAACTTTGGTCATAAGATAAAAAAGCAATTAATATGAGCAGTGGAAGGTATGTTCTTATTATCATGTAACATATTGCTTCTTAATCTTTTTAAGTTGGTATGGGACACCTGTCGATATTAATGTGGATAAAAGTACATTATAATCAAAAATACGCTCATCGTTTTTAAATTTTAAAGTATTTGACCAAAAAATGTGTTTTAAAATTGTTCTGAACTCATGACTTACAGGTTAGTATTAAACGCTCTAACCCATAGTGCTTCGCTGTTAGAAATTTATGAGAAAGAAAAAAATATAGAATTATATCTAATGTTATTTTTTATTTTGATGGGAAATACGTCACAATATGGAGGTGTCCCATACTATATTAATCGACTGATTATGGTCAAGCGACAATTTTTGTCATTAAACGTCAAGGATTAATTTCACACAATGGTAACTATTGTCTTTGCACTCATTTTATTTTTGAAAACAGGATTAGATTATCTTACTTAAAATAGTCGTTGCAACTTAATTCCTGAAAGACTTGCAAGGTTCATGAAAAAGGACATTAAAAAGAAAAAGAAACAACAACCAAAGCACCTTGCTATAATGATGATTTTAAAATAAAAATCATATTTAAACAACATAATATTATTATTATGCTGATCACTTTCACGCTACGCCCATCTGGATAAACAACTTTCTCCGTTTTCTTTTACAACCAGGTATGTTTTATAATATATATCTAAAGAGAATAATTGATTCTAATCATGTACTGTTTATTTATGATAATGATATTACATATTTTGAAACTTGTTCTTTGATTTATTGCAATCGGTCATCTTTCCAAGTCAAAGTTTCCTAATCAGCTCCTTTACTCACAGGGAGAGTAATGGATCAGAAACATTTGACTTGTGAATATGGTGATTGGTATATTTTTGTGTGTGCTGTATTATGTTTATAGTTAAAGCTTAACCATACTTGTAAAAGGCGTTGTCCGTCATATTTCTCTTTCATCGCTGCTATCCCTACAACCCCTTATATTAGCCACAGACTTCTTAACAGTTCAAATTGAAATTATCAAATTTTACCCACTTTTTCCAAGCCAAGCGGAAAGTAATATCAAAGATATACAGGTCAATGCATCATTTACAAACAGAAAATATATATAAAACAGGGAATAAACGTACAAAATATAAGACAACGAAAGAAAACTACACGTCGGCCACAAGTTTCAGGTGTGCAATTGGGTGTAACGAAATCAAAGGGTTTATATACCTTTGTACTGACTGGTGCCTATTTATGAGTATGTTCAGCTTTTAGGTGGAATAACACATCATCACAAAATGGCTGACCTCTGATCGAAACGATATTTCGTTTTATTAAAAGAATTTTATCGACGGCAACATGTAACTTACACCATAGCCAAGTGGATAAAGTGTCGGGCTTGTGTTCCGTACATCCCGAGTTCGAATCCCGGGGTTTTTATTGTTACTTAATTGAATTTTTTAGGTATTCATTTTTTTATCCCCAAACTGCAAATTTTTCGCTTATTTGACATATGTACAGTTTATTTATCATTATATCTTTTATTATCAAATAATTTACTGTGAATTTGAGTGACTTGTTCCAGGTGTGTTATTCCACCTTAAGTAACTATATTTAGTTGTGTTTATTCATTTATTTCAAACTCAACACCATTGTACCATGGTACACAGAGATTACATGTATAATTACACAATATATGAAAATCACAAGTTTATTCATTTATTCTATCTTTCATTCTATGTTTATTTCCTCCCATAGGAGATTGCATGAAGAATAATATTTTAATACAAATTATAAAATTAATGCAGCACGTGAGTGACGAAGTTAATAGAAGTTATAGTGGAGAAAGAATATAATTTCATATGTACATTGCATTTGCTGGCGAGAACATATTTCTCCGGACTTACTAGTATGGCAAGTTTATTGAATAAACTCCAAGTGTCTGTTAAGCTCTATTTACACGATGTGATTTTACAGATCTGACTTCATATATGATTTCACATCTGATTTCAGTGTTGCATTTACACGATATGATTTGTCAGACATGTAGTTCATTAATATTTCCCTCGAAATTTTTTGTTGTTTACAATATAATATCAGAAGTTGGCTATAACTTACTACCCATTAGTATTTCACAAATATAAAATTTTAGTACAATGGTATTATCCATAGATTTTATTCTGTTCCAAATTTTTCACATTTATTTTTCTGTTTTCTTTCGAATTTCAAATCAGTTGTGTAGGATGCACTAGTACCTATGTAGGTTTAACACTTCCAACTCAAAAATCCATCAAATTCATCTTAAAACTAATCTAAATTAATCAGTTGCAAAAGTTCGGGAAAAGTCCACGTTTTAATTGTACTGTATTTATATCAACCTTTCTGACCTTGTTAATGATTGGTCAAAACCATCTGACTTGCCAGACAGATTAGAGCATGTCTCTATTCCATCTGACTCCATCTGACTTCATAACTGTCTTATGATTTTCCTATTTACACGGTGTGATTTGTAAGATGTGGCGAGTCAGATCTGAAAAATCACATCGTGTAAATAGGGCTTTATACCATGCTGCCGTATACCTTAGGAGACGAAAGTTAAGGATGTGCAGGCTGCGCTCATTGTGATAAGATACGGTGACAGAGAGAAGTCTTGAGCCACACACAAGACATATTTCCGGAGGTAAAGTTGGAAGACTCCATGACTTGACAACGAATTTACAGAGTTCTATTTCGTAAATATTGGATGGAAATTTCTAAATAGCGTAAGGGGGTCTTCCTGCGTTTATGGTATTGAATAAGGAGAAATTTGGGTCAGAAAACATGCGCTGATGTCTGGAGTCGATGTGGAAGTTGGTTACAGCTGCTTTGACAGTTTTATTCCAGAGATCCTTAGGGGGGAAGTAACCAACTTGCAGATAAATCAAGAGATATTGAGTGAGATCGTATCTAGCCAAAATGTTGATAACGTCGTGAATATATCCAAATTGTTTGCGCTCAGGTAAGTTGATATAGGAAAAGAGTCGGTGAATAAAAATCTTCTTAGTAAGGGTTTGGGTGTCCAGATTACATAGGCGGCCGAGAATTGAAATTTCCTTTTGTCAATTTCGGATGTTATTGGAAAAAACCCAAGGAGTGATTCGCATATGTCGGATCTGGTACTCTTTGGGAGCCCAATTGCATGTTTGCAAATAAAATGCTGAAGAGTGTTCAGATCTTGCAAATCTATTTTGCGTAGGTCGTACCAGAGTTCACAGCCATACACGATGAACAACTCTGGTGTAAAACCGGGATATGGTATCTGGGTTGACAATTGATCCTTTCCCTCGGGCGAAGCCTTCGGGAAATATGATTTTTCTTGGGGAAATAAATTTTTGTATTCCCCCCACCGTCATGCAATAAATGTATAATGTGCATTCTTCAAAGTGTCAAAGGAAATTCTTAATGTATCTGATAAAATGAAAAAGAACAAGCTGTTTCTCTGTACAAGCTGTGTTGTGTTGATATTTAAACTTCGTAAAGGAATGAGTATATTCCGACGAAGTTGTCTTACACTTGATACAAATCTTGGCTTTAAATTCAGTAAAAAACTGTTACATGTATTTCAAGTGAACTGCAAAAAATTAAAAATTTAATAAATGCTGAGGCTATTAATTAATCAAAATACAACATAAAGATACAAAAATTACAAAATTAATCTATGATTTAGGCATTTGTATGAATCAAGAAATTGGGAGGAGGGGGTAATTGGTTTGAAAACATCAAAAATATTTTTGAATAACTGTGGTTTATCTAATTTTGGATTGATCAAACTATACATACCTCAAGCTGAAAGTGAAAGTAAAACTTACTTTGATAGATCAATTCAAGTAAAATTGGAAATCTATTCTTTAATAGTCCCCTAAAGTCTTAAATTATAGAAGTTATAAGAAAAAAATTACTTTTTGTAGATTTCAACCATGTAATCACCATCTACCAATTGAAAGTGGATGTTGGGCAAATATTCCGAGACATGAAAGAATCTGTGCTCATTGCAATCGACACAAAATAGTAGATGAATTCCATTACATCCTTAGCTGAAATTCATTGGAACAATGACACATTCAATGTTCATTAAAATAAAAAATGCTATTAGTTTTAAAATAATAATGTCCAGTACAAAACGCATGTTTTTGAGGAACTTATGCGCCTTTATTAGAGAAATAAATAAGAGATGCTCCCCAGTTTGGAACCCCAATATATCACATTTGTATTAACGAGTCTTAGTTGATCTTTTAAACGTTTTTTTTTTCCTCTCACGCATGTGATGTTTATTAGTAAACTTTTAGTAATTATCATATATTTTGTAATTATACATGTAATAAATGTGTACCATTGTACAATGGTGTTGAGTTTGAAATAAATGAATACAGTTACTTAAGCTGAGCAATGCTTACATATAGGGACCAGTCAGTGCACGGATATATAAACCCTTCGATTTCGTTACACCCAATTACACACCTGAAACTCGTGGCCGACGTGTAGTTTCTTATCGTTGTCTTAGATTGTGTGCGTTTATTCCTGGTTTTATCTGCATTTTCTGTTTGTAAATGATGCATTGACCTGTATGTTTGATGCTACTTTCCTCCTGGTTTGGAAAAAGTGCGTAAGATAAGATAATTTCATTGTGTCTGATCATAACACGGAGATGAAAAACGTACGTCCACACAGGCGAGACCTCTACAGCAAAACAATTTGAACTGTTAAGAGGTCTGTGGCTTATATAGGGGTTGTAATGATAGCGGCGATGAGAGAGAAATATGGCGGGCAATGCCTTTAACGAGTATTGTTCACCTTTAACTATAAAATTTATACAGTACATTTAAAAGTATACCAGTTACCATTTTCACAAGTCAAATGTTTTCGATCAATTACTACTGTGAGTAGAGGAGCTGATTAGGAAACCTTGACTTGGAAAGATGACCGATTGCAATAAATCAAAGGACATGTTTCAAAATATGTAATATCATTATTATGAATAAACTCAGTACATAACTAGAATCGATTATTCTCTTAAAATATATTATAGAACATAACTGCATTTGAAAGAAAACTGAGAAAGATGTTTATCCAGATGGGCGTAGCGTGAAAATGATCGTAAGACAAAATTTCTATAGGTAACCCCGCTACCCGGTATAACGGGGAATTGACCAATCAGAATTTAGAATAAGTTTAACAAATAATCCAAATTGTGGATATTTTTACAAAGAATTAGGGTAAAAGCACGCAGTCACGTGATGTTTACACCTAAACACGGTAGATTAGTTATCTGACGGTAATCACACTGCGCAAGACCCCAATATTTTGATCTCATTAAGAAAATCGATTTATACGAAACTTCGTTTGTTTTGAGTTTTTTGATTTTTGCATATGTTCAATATTTGGGTTAAAATTCTGGAAAAAATTAATTTAGAATTCATAAGATAACCATTATTAACAATTAAAAAAAAAGGAAACGACAATTAATTTATCTGTAAAATGAAAGGAAAAAACTTCAATATTAAATTAAAATCTACATTTATTACTTGAATAAATCATTTATCAGCTTAATATTCCTTTATGTTTTTTAAGTATGATTTTTGTTTTGATATCATCACTATAGCAATGTGTTTTGGATGTTTTTTCTTTTCTTTTTAATGTCCCTCTTCATTGATTGTGCATATCTTTCAACGAAGTACTACTAGTTAGTTGCAACGACTTTTTAAAGTAAGATAATCTAATCCTGTTTTCAAAAATAAAATTAGTGCAAATTAAAGACAATTGTTACTAATGTGTGATTGTGTGATAAATCCTTGACGTTTAATGACAAAAACAGTCTGTTGCTGAACATAATCAATAATTTAAGGTGGTATGGGACACCTCCATACTCTGACGTACTTCCTATCGAAATAAAGAATAAAATTAAATATAATTTTTATTTTTTTCTTTCTCATAATTGTTATCTAATAGCGTAGGGCTATCGGTTAAAATTTCAACTACCAACCTGAAAGTCAAGAGTTCCAAAAAATTTTAAACCATATTTTTTTTATCAAATTTTGTGATTATAATGTACTTTTAAACACATTAATATCGACAGGTGTCCCATACCATCTTAAAAAGATTAAGAAGCAATATGTTACGTAATAACAAGAATATATACCTTCCACCTAGCAGCTCATATTTATTGCTTTTTTATCTTTTGGTTTAATTCGTGATAAAATGGACATTTCAAAATAAAATGAAATTTGCTGTCTTCATCAGTTTGATCACACTTATGATAAAAACCTCTTATTTTTCATAACGTTTCTATACGTATGGGTCTGAAGACTGAAGAAGTTCTCAATTGTGTTATACATTTTTCTTTTGTAATCAATTGGTCTCTTGAGTTATGACTGTATAGAAAAATTGTCTATCAATTAAATGTTAATATAGAACACTTCTTGGTGAACATGTTAAAGACGCCATAATGATCTCAAATGTTCTACATTTAATTGTCGTGTTTTTTAAAAAATTGATTTGTACCCATATCATCAACCATTTAATTTCAATTTATGTTGGACATGTTTCGTTACATTAATCTAAGATACAGCAATTCGTATATTTAATTTTAACTTGTGTCTAAAAATTCTCAATTTCCTTTCACTGCATAGAAGGAATTTATATAGGAATCCACAAAGATAATAATACACCAAATATCTCTATTCCTATTTACATTTATAGGATTGAAAAATGTAGTAATATTTCTAAATCATTAATGTAATAAACGTACATTCATTTAACGAAACTCAAAATCCCAATATTTTTTCATCTTTAACGTTTATGTGCAAAACAGGGGGAAGATATATACATGTAATATTTTTTATTAATAAACATTTTTAGAACTACACATTAGCAAAGATATGCAGTCCAATTCGTATGATTTTGTAATAAACAACGTTTTTAAGGTGGTATGGGACACCTGTCGATTATATTGTGAATAAAAGAACATTATAATGAAAAAAACTTTTACCATTTTAGAATTTTCCATGAATGTTACCATTCATGTTTGACCAAAATTTGTTTTAAAGATATTTGGAAAGGTAAACATTATAAAAGTAGCAGCGTGATTCGAATTCATGACTTTCAGATTGCTTAGTTTGATAGGGAGTTCGTCACGATATGGAGATTACCACCTTAAGATTTTGATGATGCCCCTCCGGGCAAAAAAATATAATCTAGGGTATATAATGTGTAATAAATCGGTTATTGCACAAAACGCACGTCAATTTTACTATGTGGAAAATTGGTTAGATGAGAATGAGTTATACGTGCATTGTTAAGTTGTTTTGGATTTAATGTATAATAATAATAATAATAATAATAATAATACGATATTCGAATGTAAAGTTTTATTTTAACGATATTGCTGCAAAGTAAATTGCATTATTCAATATAAGTGACAAAATAAACAATAGTAAACACACGCGATCAAATGCCTCCCCAACATCATGCCAAGTTACGCTGTAAGATGAAGTGTTGAGGTCTTCATTCTCGGGAACTACCGTCTGTTTCGGACGTTTGATCTTGGTCCACCGCCATTAAACATTCTTAGGTCTGAGAATGTTCTAAAAAAAATTTACATAACCCACTAACGCGGGTTATGTATTTTTTTCAGCAATGTCGCCACCTTTATATCCCGCATGAATCACCAAAGAATTAAAGCATTTTATTGTTTAAATTAAACATATAATTCATTGCCCTAATTTTTTTTATCAGAAATATACTATTAAAGGTGCATAAAACTGTTTTACAAACAGTGAATCCGGTCAGACAGAAGGATAGGAAATCATACTATTTATTTTTTTGTTAACAAGTTAATAAAATTCTGTAAGAGTAACAATATTTATATCATATACTACTGTGTAGGTTGTTATACCATAATTAAGAGGTTTAACGTGTAAACAGCGGTAAAGGCATTTCTAGTACAGTAAACAACGTTAACGATGGCATTCATCTGTTCAATATAACTAAGGATTTTAATATCATCGATCTCCGTAATCTGTATTCAGATCTACGTGATCCCAATTCGTTTTCTATTTTACCCGTCTTAATACAGGGTTAAGCTGTGTCAACAGACCGAGCTAACAGCTTCCAAAGAATGAAAATATATTTCATTTCTACAACATGGATAATGAATTGGATGATAATGAGGTAATCGTTTGAAATGCATGTAATAGAACAGTATACCGATGTTTGGTTTTATTCTAACGATATAGCTGCAAAGTAAATAGCATTATTCAATATCAATGACAAAATAAACAAAAGTAAACACATGCGATCAAATGCCTCCCCAACATCCTGCCAAGTTACGCTGTAAGATGAAATGATGGGGTCTTTCTTCGCAGGAACGATTGTCTGCTTCTGACGTTTCCGTGAACAACTTAGATAAAAGCACCGAGCAAAGCCTCGCAGACATCCGGTAACCGGTGTGTGCTCGGTCCGGAAGTAGAATCTTAAGCCAATAACGACAGCAAAGATCATGCCGCAGCCGATGACCATGTCCACCAATAGTTTATAGGTAAGAAGGGATACGTTTGGCTCAGACGATTCCGGAAGTTTGTCTTGTATTATAGTGAGAAAAACCGCAATGGCTAATAACACGGTAATAGAGAAGCCTATCCGTTCCCCGGATTCGACCGGAATTATAAACACAAGCAGTTGTAAGATATTCATCAATAGAATCGGAAGAAGAAGACCGGCTATGTAGTAAGTCGTACGTCTCTCCATGCTTAGGGTAAGTTTCAAAATTTGGAAATCCGTTACTTGTGTAGCGACTGTTACTGATGTGTTTGTAATTTTCCAGAGTCCATTTTCTTCATAAAGTACCATATCAATGGTTGGTTCAGATGCCTCTAAGTTAATGTCGTCCGTGTAATACCCAGGGATATAGTATTGAAGCGAGCAGGTCTGTGAATCGAATGGATAATTTGTGACATCCGCGTCACAAGTGGATTCGAACATGTCTGGTAAGATTAATGATACAAGACCAGTATTGGAGATCTCGCACAACATTTCACTCACACCTATCATCTTAATGGACCCGTAAGGATTCATATTCACCAACTTTGGAACCCATATGTCCTTGACATACAAGACAGTTCGTTCAAGGTCACTTCCATAAGATGCTGGATTCCACGCCAACCTCGTATCTCTCCAATCGAATCTAAAGGCTCCCACTAACGCGATTTTGCCTTCGCTTTCAGAAAATTCCTTAAGAGAAATTGCACTGAAAGCAATCCCAATTATCGTGGGCATGCCTCCATCGCTTGGTCTAACCCTTCTGTCATATCCTGTCAATAAGTCGTTGTGGAGCTGAGTTTGATGAGTGACACTGTAACTTTCTACTCCAAGATAATGGAATGACACTAGAAGTAAAACTAGCGGCGACATGATCAGCTCTACACTATTTCTTTCGTCTTTTCATCAATGCCCTTCATAAGTTTTCTGTCGTGTTTATGTACTGAGCTATTTTATCATTGGTGTTAGGGTCTTGATGAAGTTGTAAATCCTAGAGAAAAAAGAAAATAAAAGCAAACATTAACTATTATTATACCTCATTGTGATAATTCTATATAACGCCCCATCTGATTGGTTAGAGTCACGTGACAGGGCGAACAAAACGTCATGTCCCTAGGGGAATAAATATCACATTCCACCTCTTCGGAAATCTCGAGATTTCCATTCCACACGAAACATACGATATAGACAAATAATATAAGATTTTAAAAAATAGTCTGTTTTTATCTCTTTACATCACAAAACCTAATTTAAGTATCTGTGATTTAAATTTATGGTTGACGGTTTGTTATGGTCATTTTTTCATGAAAGAAAAGAGAGAAGGTAGAAAATCACGACGTCATTGCTTTCGAGAAGTCAAAAAACTATTCGAAATCGACGTATTTTGTATAATCATTTGTTGTTCGGTATAATAAAACCTTAATTGAATAAATGTTCGGGAAATGTGAAGATTTATTCCCCTAGATAAAACAAATTTCCCTTGGGCGAAGCCTTCGGGAAATATGATTTTTCTTGGGGGAATAGATCTTTGTATCCCCCCACCACCATCATGCAATAAATGTATAATGTTGATTATGCAAAGTGTAAAAGGAAATTCTTAATGTATCTGATAAAATGAAAAAGAACAAGCTGTTTCTCTGTATAAATTGTGTCTAAATGTTGCTATTCAAACTTCGTCAAGAATGGAGTATTTTCCGACGAATTTGTCTTACCGGTGACACAAATTGTGGCGCTAAATTCAGTGAAAGACTGTTACATGTATTTCAATTGAACTGCATAAAATAAAAATTAAACAAATGCTGAGAGTATTAATTAATTAACATACAACACAAAGATACAAAAATTGCAAATTAATCTATGATTTAGGCACATGTATGAATCAAGAAATGGGGGAGGAGGGTAATTGGTTTAAAAACAAAAAATATTTTGAATAACTGTGGTTTGTCTCATTTTGGGTTAATCAATTAAACTATACATACCTCAAGTAGAAAGTAAAAGTAAAAAATACTTCGATAGATCAATTCAAGCAAAATTTGAAATTTATTCTTCAATAATCCCCTAAAGCCTCAAATAATAAAGTTTTAAGGAAGAATCAAAATTTGAGAATTATTTTAATACATTATCCCCAAAAATGCAATTACTTTTTGTATATTTCGACCATGTTATCACCATCTACCAATTGAAGTTGAAAGTGGACGTTGGGCAAATATTCCAAGACATAAAAGAATCTGTTCTCATTGCAATCGATACGAAATAGGAGATGAATTTCGTTACATACTTAGCTGTAATTAATTGCAGCAAGGACGCATTCGATGTTTATTAAATACAAATATCAAAATAAAAACTGCTATTTGTTTTAAATTAATAATATCCAGTACAAAATTCATAGTTTTATTTTTTTTAAAGGAAATCATGCGCCATTATAAGAAAAATAAACAAGAAATTCTCAGTTTGGAACCCAAATACACTGTACATCACATTTGTATTAAGGTGGAATAACACACCTGGAAAAAGTCACTCAAATTAACAGTAAATTGTTTGATTATAAAAGATATAATGATAAATAAACTGAACATTTGTCAAATAAGCGAAAAATTTGCAGTTTGGGTGGGGATATAAAAAATGAATATCTAAAAAATTTAACTCAGTAACAACAAAAGCCGGCCTCTGAGGAATTTGAACTCGTGATGTACGGATCACAAGCCCAACACTTTATCCACTGGGCTATGGAGTAAGTTACATGTTACCGTCGATAAAATCCTTTTAATAAAACGAAATGTCGTTTCGATAAGAGGTTCGACATTTAGTGGTGATGTGTTATTATAGCATTGAATGATTTATTTTTGACATTTAGCGCGTTATGATAATTTGTCTGCTCAACTGACGGCAGTTATTGACACGACAACGTCAAAAATAAATCTTTCAATGCTTATATTTACATTCCCTTACTGATGAAATCAATTATTTATTTAAATAAATCGATACAAATTGCAGATCACGGAGGGAGTAAATATGTAACAGCAAGAACAGCTGTTTTATAAACTAGTTATCACATAGACTGTTGAGTTGAGATTGATGAGCATGGAAATATAATCCATAAAAAACAATTCTTGAATTTTGCTTTTAACAATAAAATCAATTTTTTGTTGAATAATTCTAAAACATGGTGTTTTGACAACATGTATGAAATATATTTTTAACCGATAACATGGAAATCAATGTTTGGGAACTACTTATGTCAACTACATATAAATTCATACGCAGTAGTTAGTTGTTGCATTTAATGGCATTTAAAGGATGTAAATATTCCACCTTAACGAGTCAGAGTTGATCTTTTAAACGTTTTTCTTTCTCTCACGCATGTGATGTTTATCAGTAAACTTGTAATTATTATACATTGTGTAATTATATATGTAATCTCTGTGTTGAGTTTGAAATAAATGATTAATACAACTAAATAATAAAAATTACTTAAAGCTGAACACCGCTCGTAAATAGACACTGTCCGACATTTTTATTTATCCCCGCTATCCCTACAACACGTATATAAGGCGCATGTTACCGTATAACCTGGGTTGGGGCAGTTTACGCTTTGTAATCCGCGAAGTTCATTCTTTATAATTTAATTTTCTGTAACTTTCTGTACAAATTGAATGCGTTTTACTTTTAAAAAATGATATTAATCTGTTTAAATTTCAAACGTAACGTCAAGCGGATTATAGTACGTTTTTTAAGGTTGGTGCATTGTGGCGTGTCTTGTGACGTGCAAACCAGGTTATACAAATTTAACTAATTTTTTCTATCCAATCAAATGCCGCGAAATTGTTGTCTAATCTTGTGTGCGTTTATTTCTTGTTTTATCTGCATTGTCTGTAAATTATGTATTGACCTGCAATTTGCTTCTTTCCTCTTGGCATGGAAAAAGTGCGTAATATTTGATAATTTCATCGTGACCGAGTAACACGGAGACGAGAGACGTACGTCCACACAGGTGAGATCTACAGCATTTGAAATGTTAAAGCTGACATGCATTCATCAAAGCATTCTTTTAGTCGCCATATTAGTGTTTGATTTCTCCTCAACTCGACGGGGTGTGTAGCGGTAAGCAGAACAATAGAAATCGACAACTAATATGGTGGTATTCGGAGATAAAAGGGGAAATGATGCGTATAAATTTATGAATTTATGTCAGCTTTAAAAAGTTTGTGGCTTATATAGGGATTGAACAGCTATTTACGAGTATTGTTCAGCTTTAAATATAAGCATTATACAGGTCATTCAAAAGTATACCACTCACTATCTTCACAAGTCAATGTCTCTGATCCATTACTCTCCCTGTGCGTAGATGAGCTGATTATGAAACCTTGACTTGGAAAGATGACCGCGGATTGCAATAAATCAAAGGACATTTTCAAAATATGTAATATCATTATTATTAATAAACACAGTACGCAATTAGAATCAATTATTCTCTTATTATAGAACATACCTGCGTGTAAAAGAAAACCGGGAAAGTTGTTTATCCAGATGGACGTAGCGTGAAAGTGACCGTGACGGGCAAAATTCCTACAGGTAACCCCGCTACCCCGTATAATGGAGATCTGACCAATCAGAATTTAAATAAGTTTAACAAATACTCCGAATTGTGGATGTTTTTACAAAGAATTAGGGCAAAAACACGCAGTCACTAGATGTATACACATAAACATGGTAGATTAGCTATCTGACGGTAATCATCACACCGCGCAAGACCCCGTTATTTTGATCTCATAAAGAAAATAAACTTAAACGAAATTTTGTTTGTTTGAAGTTTTGTGATTTTTCAAATGTTTTGTGATTTTTCAAATGTTTAATATTTAGGTTTAAAGGACTATATGTGGTTTGAACCTAAAATGGCCCCCTTAAATCGTCATTTTATTGTAATTCTTTGTTTTATTTGTACAGATATACATTTGAAGTTTTTTCATAATTTTCATTTTGTTTTAAGTGCCCACAATTTAAAAATATGACATCATAAAGTTTACCTTTTCCCTCCATATCGCATTTTTAGTATAAAACGGCTTGTTTTCAAACAACTTTTCTTTAAGAATACATTGAGCGATTGTTTGAACAAACAAAATTTTTTCACTAAAGATGTATCTCTCCAATACCAATAAGTGACAAAAAGTTCGTTCTTGTTCAAAGAGTCGCTCTATATCTCCCATTCGAAAAAAGATCAGAAAAATGTAAATTTTTTACTGATTTTGATTGAACTATAAAAATACAGTCACTTCTGACGTCATATGCTGCCAGTGGGTGCATATAAATCAAATAAATAGGTGAAGAACATACATGTATTTGATGTCACCTCTTCTAAAAAATAACACAACAAATTAATGTAACTGAAACACTCTGAAAAATGGCAAATTATGGGGGCCAAATTTGACTAATATCATTTATAGTTCTTTATGGAAAAAATCATTGGAAAACCATTGTTAACAATTAAAAATAAGGAAATGGAAATTAATTTATCTCTAAAATAATGAGGGAAAAACTTCAATTTTAATATAAAAGCTACATTTATTACTAGAATATATCATTTATCAGTATAATAATATTTTATGTTGTTTAAATATGATTTTTATTTTAAAATCATTAAAGCAAGGTCTTTTGGATGTTGTGTCTTCTTTTTCTTTTTCATGAACCGTGCATATCTTTCAACGAAATAATTTGCAATGACTTGTTAAAGTAAGGTAATCTAATTTTGTTTCAAAAAATAAAATTATTCAGCTATGGAATAATTTGTCATTGGAAACAAAATGTATTGAATCCTTTTCATCTTTCAAAAATGTACTTAAAAAAACAATCTGTAGAAATAGCAAAAAATGCCAAAGTTTACAATTATGGAAATCGCAAAGAAAATATTGCTCACTGCCAACTAAGAAATAAATCTAGTAACTTTCAAATTAAACCCACCTTTTTAACAAACACTGAAGTGACACTTCAACTTGTAATAATTGTGGCCACACATGTGAAGACAATCTTCATTTTTTCCTTACTTGTCCAGCTTACATTTCTCATTAACAGTATTCAAAATAATATAAACCTAAACAATCTCAATCCTGAGTGATTAATAATTTTACATAATGTCATTCTAAATTTTACCTCAGTATATATATACAAGCACTAAATATTTTATACCTCTTAGTATTCTATTTCATATATAATAGTTACTATCATTATAAATTTTCTAATTTTCATTTGTTTATATGACCTTTATTTTGTTATATATTTTTTTCTTTCAATTTTTTTTGTTTCCTAATTTTCTTTCTCTGTTCTTAATCCTACATGAATTCCAACTCATTTAATGCTACAATAATATGATTCATATTATATTATAAACTTATTATATTATATACCTAATTATACTATGATACTTACTATGTGTATATATATAATTCAGATGTAATTGAAATATCATTTGTAACTTTGATCCTTGAGGAGAGAACTAACATAGGCACAGCCTGATGTCCAGTCCTATTATGTACCAATTTGCATAATAACATATTTGTTAAATAAAATATTAATAAAATTAGTGCTAAGACAATAGTTACTATTGTGTGACTAATCCTTGACGTTTAATGACAAAAGCAGCCTGTTGCTTGACCATAATCAATAAATTCAGGTGGTATGGTACACCTCCATATTGTGACGTACTTCCTATCGAAATAAAGAATAGAATTAACGATCTCTGATCCTCAGCAATGTTCGATAACTCTAAGTTATCCGGATTTTTCTTATTCGTACCATAAATCTGCCTTTTATATAGAAAAATTTAATTAGTTTTGTTGTGTTAATATTACTTTAAATAATTCAACGAACTTCGTAGCCTTGTGGTGTCATGGAGAACTACTAGACAATGGGATTGGGGATCGAGCCTCCGATCAGTCCGATGCACCGGTACAACTGGTTTTTTGTTGTTGTTTTTTTTTTTGTCTAATTTGATTTAATATTGAATACTTATTCCATTATATCCATCGTGGGCAAAATTGCAATAACTTCGTAAAATGCATGGATACCATCAGTAAAATTTCATTTCATCTGGATTTTTGAGATGGTTGACGGTTTGTTATTGTCATTTTTCATTTATAAAGTTTGAAGGATAAATAACATTTTTATGATGAAATAAATACTTTGAGGCTGAGGATCGGAGAACCTTAAATAAAGTTTTACAATTATTTTCTTTTCCATAATAGTTATATATCTAACAGCGTAGCGCTATGGGTTAGAGCGTTAACTACCGACCTCTAAGCCACGAGTTTAAGGGGAAATAGCCACGCACGTTGCAGTGTATATTTTTTTTCAATGATTTTTTTTTTTTTTTAATTTGCTTTTTTAACACATTTACATTAAGATATTCTGCATGGTCAAATATTGTAAATGTAAAAATTATAAAACGGTGAGTATATTTAAATTCTAAAACGGTGAGTGTATTTTAACACAAAAAAGGGGGAAAATATATTTATTTTTTAAAGTAAATAAACATTTTTAAATCTACACATATTTAGCATAGATAGGCATTCCAATCCCTATGATTTTGTAATAAACAACGTTTTGAAGGTAGTATGGGACACCTGTCGATTTTATTGTTGATGAAGAACATTATAATCAAAATGCTTTCACCATTTAAGGATTTTCAACTGTTACAATTAACATATGACCAACACGATATCTGTGAGCCAATGATCACTAGTGATACCCCCGCTCTGATGTTAATATGCAAAATAAGCAAAGTCGACATTTAACAGAAAGTTGGCATCCAATTGGTACAAAAATACATCCCACGATATAGCATGCCTATACAAATACTATGTAAAAATTTCAAGCATCTGCGATAAATAGTTGCTGAGAAATCTTTAACGGAAATTTGTTTGAAAATGTTGGCTAAAAATAAACAAAGTACTCATTTAACAGGAAGTTGACGTCCGATTGGTAAAAAAATATATCCCACAATATGGCATGCCTAAACAAATAGTGTGTTAAAATTTCAAGCATCTGCGATAAATAGTTGCTGAGAAAACTTTGACGGAAATTTGTTTGAAAATTTTGGCTAAAAATAAACAAAGTACTCACTTAACAGGAAGTTGACATCCGATTGGTACAAAAATATATCCCACGATATGGCATCCCTATACAAATACTGTGTAAAAACTTCAAGCATCTGCGATAAACAGTTGCTGATAATTCTTTGACGAAAATTTGTTTGAAAATTTTGGCTAAAAATAAACAAAATCGTCATTTAACAGAAAGTTGACGTCTGATTGGTACAAAAATATATCCCACGATATGGCATGCCTATACAAATACTGTGTAAAATTTCAAGCATCTGCGATAAATAGTTGCTGAGAAATCTTTGACGAAAATTTGTTTGAAAATGTTGGCTAAAAATAAACAAAGTACTCATTTAACAGGAAGTTGACGTCCGATTGGTACAAACATATATCCCACAATATGGCATGCCGAAACAAATAGTGTTAAAATTTCAAGAATCTGCGATAAATAGTTGCTGAGAAATCTTTGACGAAAATTTGTTTGAAAATTTTGGTTAAAAAATAAGCAAAGTCGTCATTTAACAGGAAGTTGACATCCGATTGGAACAAACATATATCCCACGATATGGCATGCCTTAACAAATAGTGTGTTAAAATTTCAAGCATCTGCAATAAATAGTTGCTGAGATAAATGCGACAGAAATTTTTGTTACGGACAGACGGACAGACAGACACACAAGGGTAAAACAGTATACCCCCTTCTCCTTCGGAGCGGGGGTATAAAAATTGTTTTAAAGGTATTTTGAAAGGTAAAAATCATAAAAAGAACTAGTCTCAGTGGAATTCGAACTCATGACTTACAGCTCTAACCCATTGCGCTACGTACATGTACCTCACTACACCTAGACTTATAAGACACTACGTCACAAGATGGCGATTTAAAAATGTTTTGTTTAATTGTTTGTATCAGCCGATTTGCTTTTATACTTTCATTAGCTCCGTGGTTAAAGCATCGGGCTTGTGAACCGCAGATATGAGGTCCAATCCGCCTGTGGTTTTTGTTCATATTCACTGAATTAATTTTTTGAAAATATAACTTTTTATCCAAAATTGTTAATTTCTGTATTTTTTTTTTATCATGCTATCTATCATAATCAAGAAATTTTCTGCTGATTTGGGAAACTTAATGTGTAGCGAGCCACCTTAATTAAGTTATTTTTGGGGGGAGGGAGGGGGGCAAATGTATGAAATTATACTTGATTTTATAGCTTTTTAACTCACCTCAGCTGAAAGCTCAAGTGAGCTTTTCTGGTCACAATTTGTCCGTCGTCCGTCCGTCTGTCTGTCTGTCTGTCTGTCTGTAAACTTTTCACATTTTGAACTTCTTCTCTTAGAATTATAGCTCTTTAATATATCATGTGATAACATTTTTCAGTTAAGTTTAGTCATCAGTCAAGTGAGTAAGTTTATGAAACGTCATGCAAATTCACGCCAGGTAGACGACGATCGTTCATAATGGAGAAGACCAATTAAATTTTTGAATGTTTTTAATTTGAGGAATTGAGTGCATTGAGGTACAATTTTCTTCTTTCACATATAGGAATTTTTTAAAAATAAAATACAATAATTAGTAAGTAGTTGAGGGAGAAAATGTACCTTTATGCTCTCATGTATTTTGATTGCTTTATAAAGTGGTGGGGGTAGGGGGGCTAAAATAAAGGGAACTGGAAGTTAATCGTGAACTTTAGTTAAATATCTTGCATAGAATCTTATTTTCGGTAAAAATGGTATTTCATATAGATGCAATGTCAAAGATTAAGTGTATGCAAAAATAATTGTAAAATTCGGATACTTTACGGTAATTTTTTGTGTTATTCTACCGAGGGGCCATATGGCACAATATTCTTTGAACGCCCATATAAAGCCATTGTTGCTCAGGTGAGCGATGTGGCCCCATGGGCCTCTTGTTTTATTGGAAGTACTTCACAACATGTAGGTTACCACCTTGATGATACTCCTCCGGACACAAAAATTAATCTAGTGAAAATGATGTCTAATAAAATCGGTTATTGCAAAAAACTCAAATGAATTTTACTCTGTGGAAAGAATGATTTATACGTGCATTGCAGTGGCGTCGGAAGCAAATTGAAAGTGGGGGAGGGAGCTAGAGTTATCAGAAATCTTGACAAGCAAAAAAAAAAACAACAAAAAAGGTTTCTGGTATGGTTATGTCTAACTTTGCAAAAATGTTCCGTTCCGACGCCTATGCATTGGTAGGTAGTTTTAGATGTACGTAACACAATAATAAGGTATTCCAATACAAGTTTTATTTTAACGATATAGCTGCAAAGTAAATAGAATTATTCAATATCAGTGACAATATAAATAGAATCAAGCACAGCCGATCAAATGCCTCCCCAACATCATGCCAAGTTACGCTGTAAGATGAAGTGTTGGGGTCTTCCTTCTCGGGAACTACCGCCCGTTTCGGACGTTTCCGTTTACAACTTAAATAGAAGCACCGAGCAAAGCCTCGCAGACATCCTGGTACCGGTGTGTCATCGGTCCGGAAGTAGAATGCCAAGCCAATAACGACTGCAAAGATCATGCCGCAGCCGATGACCATGTCCACCAATAGTTTATAGGTAAGAAGGGATACATTCGGCTCAGACGATTCCGGAAGTTTGTCTTGTATTATAGTGAGAAAAACCGCAATGGCTAATAACACGGTAATAGAGAAGCCTATACGTTCCCCGGATTCGACCGGAATTATAAACACAAGCAGTTGTATGATATTCATCAATAGAATCGGAAGAAGAAGACCGGCTATGTAGTAAGTCGTACGTCTCTCCATGCTTAGGGTAAGTTTCAAAAGTTGAAAATTAGTCACTTGTGTAGCGACTGTTACTGATGTGTGTGTGATTTTCCAGAGTCCGTTTTCTTCATAAAGTACCATATCAAAGGAGGATGCAGATGCCTCTAAGTTAATGTCGTCCGTGTAATACCCAGGAATATAGTATTGAAGCGAGCAGGTCTGTGAATCGAATGGATAATTTGTGACATCCGCGTCACAAGTGGATTCGTACATGTCTGGTAAGATTAATGATACACGACCAGTATTGGAGATCTCGCACAACATTTCACTCACACCTATCATCTTAATGGACCCGTAAGGATTCATATTCACCAACTTTGGAACCCAAATGTCCTTGATATATAAGACAGTTTTTTCAAGGTCACCCCCATAAGATGCCGGATTCCATACCAACCTCGTATCCATCCAGACGAGTCCAAAGGCTCCCACCAAAGCGATTTTGCCTTCGCTTTCAGAAAATTCCTTTAGAGAAACTGCATGGAATGTGATCCCAATTTGTGTGGATGCGTTTCCATCATCAGGTCTAACCCTTCTGTCATATCCGGTTAACAAGTCAATATGCAGTTGAGTTTTATGGGTAACGTTGTAACTCTCTACTCCCAGATAATTCAATGTCATCAGAAGTAAAAGTAGCGGCTTCATGCTAAATTCACTTTTGAGGATGTAATTATTTATTATAGAATATAAACCAATAAAACGCCCTTTGCTCTTTTCACCTTGTGTTTGTAAGCTATTTAATTATGGGTCCTAGAAAAGCCTATTGCAATTGCAAGTCCTAGAGAAGAAAAAAAGAAAAAAGAAAATCAAAGCAAGTCTTAGTATGAATTAATGTTTACTCTGTGATGTGTCAAATAAAATTCTTCATGTGTCTGATAAAATTAAAACGAACATGCTGTTTCTTTGTACAAGCTGTGTCGTGTAAATATTAAAATTTTGCAGAGTAAATTCGGACGAAGACCTGAATTGCATTTTTAAGAAGGAACCAAAAAAGGTAAATTGAACTTTTTTTTATACTGCAGATAATCTAAACAAATATTGGCGATGATGGGGTGTTTTCTAAGAAGTCATGAAATGGTGGTGCTAAATTCAGTAGCGCAAGTGAAATATTGCTAAATTCAAAATAAATGTTGATGGTATTTATTTAATATCTACACACACTTCACGATAAAATTTGTACAAGAGTGACATTCAAAATTATACAAATCATTATCAGAAACCCTCGACTTGTAAAGGATACAAGATTAATCGCAATACTTTAAAATACTTAAGATATGAATACTCTAGAATGAATGATTTTTTTTAATTCGTATATAATAATTATCAATTGTTTTCTTAAAATACATGTATCGTTTTACATACCTGCTTGTCAAAGAGAAATTTTTAAAGAGAATGTTGTTTATTCAGATAGGCGTAGCTTGAAAGTGACCGTGACGGACAAAATTCCTGTAGGTAACCCCGCTGTCCGGTATAACGGAGAATTGACCAATCAGAATTTAAATTCAGTTTAACAAATAATCCGAATTGTGAATATTTTTTTTATAAAGTATACGCACGCAGTCACGTGATGTTTAAACATGACCAGGTTAGATTAGTTATCAGTAATCATCTTATTGCGCTTGACCCCGAGTCAACAAAGTTTCATAAACTGGAACATTTAACATTTATGTGAATTCTATTTATTTGTGAAATTGTCAACAATTTTGTGAAATTTAAAAAGTGATTCCACAATTTCCAAAAAAAATTAATTAATAAAGTTTGCAAGAATTTCTTTTAATTGACCTTTGAAATATTTTCTATAACATAATTAGTGAAAATATTCTCGAAATTAATAAAAATGGGAAGATGAAAAACTTTTAATTATCAGTATAACAATAAAAAAAAAATTTTTTAAAGTTAAAAATAAGATCTGCTTTTACAATAAAATAATACATGTTAAATCATTTATCAGTAAAATAATAATTATATTTATCTAGGTTTAAAAGATAATATTTCAAATCACCATTCTTGCAAGGTTTTATTGTTTTTCTTTTTTACTTGTATGTTTTTTATGTATGTTTTTCATACATATAGATCTAGTCTCTCTGCGAACTCAGCTGTGGCGACTATTTATATATTAAGTACGATAATCTAATCTTATTTGTGTAACAATAATCCTTGACGTTTAATGACAAAAACAAATCTTGTTGCTTGACCATAATCAATGGATTAAAAAGATTAAGAAGTTACGTGTTACATGATAATAAGAACACACCTTCGACCTTGCAGCTCCGAGCTCCAGTGACCATGCTATTGTGTTCTGGTCTGGGTATTTGTTGCTGGGGTAATGGAATATTGGCGTAGATTGTACGTAGATAATATATCGCCGCGGGTCCTATTTTTCTCAAGTTAAAAAGTTGGTAGACCGTATACACGAAGGTCAATGTCCATTCTAGGAATAAATGCACATCATCCAGTTTTCATTTAACGGGTGCAATCGAAAACTTACAGATATCTTTCAAAAACCTTTATTTAAAATGTTAACGAAAATAAGAAATTATTGGTTAATTAGGTTTAATTTACTATCACGCTGCATGTGGAATTTATGTCATAGATTCATTTAAATCACCGTACTTGCAATTACTCAGTTCTTACTTCTAATCGATTTGAATCGAATTAAAGATATTTTATTGACCAAATATGTCAAAAGAATTGCACACAAGTTCTAATAACTTAGAATGTCCTCTTCTTAATACATATTTTTTGAATTACACTGCCAAACAAATAAACATTCATAACTATTTTCGTTACCTGAATTTTATTGTATCAAATTAAATTAAGTACACGACTATATCTATAGTCATGTACTTAATTTAATTTGTACAATATAAATTTCAGTAAACGGCACAATTAAAGTACAAGTGGCAGAAAAAGTACTTTTTTAAATGTCTGTAATATTGTGTATTATAAGTAAAAGTTGACAGTCTTATAGTGTCCTTTACAAAAATTTAGATTATCGGGAATCAAAATTTGTCATGTACAAATTTTGATTCCCGATAATCTAAATTTTTGTAAAGGACAATTCATTGGTCGTTTTTACTATCCTGAACTTACATGTAAATAAACGAGTAAATGAGATTAACTAACACTTGAACCTAACAAAAGGGTTTCCTGACAATAATCATATTCAAACCCTGAGAAAGTATTTTAATTGAAATCGCGCTAAAATTTAGAAGAAAAGGAAAATAAATAGAAGTAAAATCTTTGACACGATAACCGGACGAAATACAAATACATTATACATTCAACTTTTCTAATCGATATTATATAAATAGTGCCTGCTTGGGAGGGTACCCTCCCAAACAGGCACTATTTATTTAATAATACTGAATGTCTTAATTTTATAGCAAATTTTACTGCTTTTATATAGAAAAGACGTGAGTTCTACGGCGAACCGTACGCGCATAATTTACGCGCATGTAACAATTCGTTTTATTATACTTTCGCTAGATGATACCCCGCGCAAGCGCGGGAATTAACAATTATTCACATTAGTATAATACAATGCTTAATTAATATGTTGAACCAGGGTTTTTTTGTTCATTTTTCTATGTACTGTGTCCGAATTTTTTCTTAATTGCTTTTCTTAAAATATTTTATAAAATTGAAATAAAAAAGCAACTGCGTGGCTGGAAATTTAGAGGAGAGGACAGGGATGAAAATCTAAACTGAAATGGAGTATATACACATGAACATTTACTTAAAATCTTTTTGTTGCAGCTGACTGGAAAAAATTAGACTATTATCTTATTTCAAACCAGAGTGTGGGTGTATAGTGCGTGGTATTTCTTTTTAGAACTTTGTTCTCTATGTCAAATTTCACTTATTATTGCCCAAAATAAGAATTTTAGATAAAACACTGTCAACAAATTAATTTGTAAGGTTTACTACCAATCTGTCGTGGTATAAAAAATGTATATCTTATTTAAAAACGTGTACGCACTTTTCGCCCTAGTGTTAATTAGTCAACACCATTTTTTTGGCATCCCGTTCTGTAAAGTTCTTTCCATTAAAAATAAAATCGCGTCTATTGGCCCATTTTATTTATTAACTTTTTTGTATTAACCAGATGTCCGATCCAAGGTATCTGACGCAAAGCATGGTGACTCATCCTACATTCTCCACCATGACGTTAATTAGTCAAACCGCGCTCTTGTTTACCCCGTTCTGTTCATCAAAACAAAAATCGCGCATTCAAGAAACGAATTGGTTCATTTTATTTATTCAACATTTGTCAAATCTCAATTCTTATGTATACCCGAAATAGGTTCACAGGATATATATTCACTCTTTACATAATCATTCAATATCATTTCGTTGTAAGTATATTTTTTTATGCAAACTCCCACTGACTTGGATCCGCCAAAGCGTGTCCACCACCTAACTCACATATTTGCTATTTCGGGCTGGTTTATCGAAAATGAAAGTAGGTTTTTAATTTATCTTACAATAATTACTTATCAGGTAAAGTTCAGTTAAAGCTTACGGACACCAACTCGGACGTGTTGAAATGCCAAATGTGTGAGCAGTTACTCGGGTGCAGGCATTTCGAAGTTTATTGGCAAAATGTCTTAATTTATAAGTATAGATGTTAAATACTGAAATGTGATTGGTTAAGACGCAGTTGACAATCCGTTCTCATACCCTCAGCGTTAGCAACACACTTAGCAACGGGCCGATAGAACGAATTGTTACATGCGCGTAAATCATGCGCGTACGGTTCGCCGTAGAACTCACGTCTTTTCTATATTAAAGCAGTAAAATTTGCTATAAAATTAAGACATTCAGTATAATAAAATAAATAGTGCCTGTTTGGGAGAGTACCAGTTGAAATTGACACCCCTCGAAAACCGCTTCGCGACGGTTGACAATGGTTTTCTCGGGGTGTCAATTTCAACTGGTACCCTCCCAAACAGGCACTATTTATATATTATCGGCCCGTTGCCAAGTGTGTTGCTGACGCTGAGGGTATGAGAACGGATTGTCAACTGTGTCTAAACCAATCAGATTTCAGTATTTAACATAAAAGTATAATAATACTGATTGTTCTCTCTTTACTTATTTTCATTGCAGGATTGGATCCTGTACAACTTTATAGAATTAATCAAAGTCCGTGTTTATTTATTTGACGAAGCTCGATTTCAATTAATATTTAAATTACAAATGCAAAAAAACAAAACAAAACAAAAAAAAAACAACAAAAAAACTAAAAAAAAAAACAAACCAAAACGTAGATGTATAAATAAACAATAATAAGAAGCACTAAACATAATAAGAAGCACTAAACAATCAACAACACTCGATATCTGTAGGTGCCGGTGATCTGAAAAATTCACAGTTAGAACACGAGATATAAAAAAAAACACAATAAAAACCAACGAAACAAACAATAAAATGTTGTCAATTTTTCTGGACGACCCTTTTTATAGACAAAAAAAAAATAAGAACACATTGCCTTTTATAATGCATGTAATAATTAAATGATGGGTGAAATACCAAACTTAGAAGGGCAGATTGACTCCTATGATTTTTATGATAAATAAAGAAAATATTTAGGTGTTTTTTGACGCTACTCCTCCGATCAATAATTTTCATGACGTAGATTAAAATCAGTTATTGCATAAAACGCCAGTGATCTTTACTGTGTCAGGATGACAAATTAGTGAAGTAAATTTCCAGTGGTTGACCTTAGTAGCCTCGGCAACAATGGTATCAAGATGACGATTTCTCTTGTTCTAAATTTGAACTTATATTTTTGCATAATTTATGCTAAATCACAAGTACTTTTTCTTTTGTTGAGATACTTTTTGACACCTGTATTTTACATGTACATACATGTACAAGTTAATAAAATTATGTAAGCATAACAATATAAATTTCGTAAACAGTGTGGTCAGTTGTGATATATTACATCACAAGGAGGTTTATGGTGTAAACAGTGGCAAAGGCAGATCTAGCACACCGAATTACTTTAAAACCACTGTTCATATGTTTAAAATTATTCAAGATTATTTTTATATTTAGACTTCTGTTATATGTATCCAATCCAATTTCGTTTTCTATTCTACCTGCTTGAGGTTAGAAACATGAGTGAAGGTCATTCACGTGTAAAGTTACGGTCAATAGACCGATAAAAGCTTCCAAAGAATGCACATACATCTCAGGCCAAGAACATGCGCCTTTCGGAATACAGGAACCGAACTTTGTCGGAAAGACCCGAAAAGTTGCGATTGAGAATTGTAACACGACATTTGTTAAGTGATATAGCATTGATGGTTTAACAAATAAATTTTGTGATGTATTTTCAAAAGTGACAAAAGCACATTAAAATATTTCTAAGCATGGTATATTGTGAATACATGTATTTCTAATGCATCGAAGAATAAACCGATGAAAAGAAGTGCAAATGTTGTCCACCGGAGAAAGAATGTTGGATCTCTATTAAAAGACTTCATGGAGATAACTCAAAGATTAAGTGCCAAATGGGAACGATTTTGTAGTTTATTAATTTAATCTGGCGCCATAGAATAAGATTACAATGAGTTTAAAAACAAGGAACCCTGACCATGATATATAGGTCATTTCGATTAGTTTACGCACCAAATCCTGCCCTCTATGTGATTAGAACGTATTAAATTCTAATATCTTCATAGTATGACGATCTTTCAAATAAATAACAAAGTCAAAAGTACGGCGGTACTTGACGGGAAAAAATAAACCTTACATTTCTTGTTGACGTAGTAGGCTATTATAATTGACTTAAATGGCAAGTTTTGTAATGCTAAGGATCAGTATATGGTCACTCAATGGCGGTGTCTTGCAAAGACAGCACGCTGCCAGCTCCACTGATGTTGTAAAGATGTGTTTTACTATCTTCATTATCACCCCCATCATACGGCTCTTCCGAACGCGGAGGACTCAGTAGAACGGGGAGCAGTGTTTAGTTGACACGGAAAACCTAAGGTCTTCGATAATCCTTCAAACTCGCTAATAAAATGTTTAATTGAAATGTCTTTTAAGTTAAAATCATAAAGGGATGATTAAGCTTTCAAATGGTACAAAATTCTAACAAATCGAGAAAGAACTTTTTCCGCTTTTGGTGTTTAAACATCAAAATCGTCGATAATTTTTGTAAACATAAACTTTAAGTAACAAGTGTGACCGTTCAACGCCATTTCAACGCAATTCTAAAGAATACAAATCTGTCAAAATCATAGATCTACATTCTATCCAAATTTCAAGTCATTATCTTAACTTTGTAATGAACTATGAGCGTTTAAAGGGAACAGGGTCGATAAAAGTTGGATCGCACGAACGCGGATGTTGGCTCTGCTGAACTTGAGGACTATGTTGTAATGGAACTGACTGAACGCAGAGGAAAATTTTGTTAATAATATACAAATGTAAGCGTTTTGCCTTTCATTTTCTATAAAACAGTTCTCGTTAGTGACAATTTGTACAAAATGCGACCTTTTCATATTGAGATGGACCAAATCTGCATATGATCGGCATGTTTAATCATTTGTAGTGCCCATATATCAGTGAACAAATATATCTCTAAACGTGTAACGTGTAATTCTTTTGTATCACATATAATAGATGTAGCGGGTTTTATGCAATTACTGCCTATAAAAAAAGACAATTTAAAAGATATAATTGATCATTGCATCAAAAACCATGGAAACGAACTTTTGAAATATAGAGAACTTCGGTTGAACGAAAACAACAAAAAATTTATTTACCAAACAAAAATTTACAAAGGATTTATTCTTTCAAATGTTGTACAAGTGCATCGTAGTTAATGATTTATAGTGTACATGATATTAGGGATGAACTAATTAGATGTTTAAAAGTGCATTTAAAACTTTTGAAAATGACATGTGGTGATAACGAACAGTGTTCAAATTCAAAAGTCCAAAGGAAAATTACAAAACAGGAGCAGAGCGAACACGGACCACTTAAAAAAATAGAGGTAGGATCAGGTGCCATGGAGGAGTGAGCATCCTCTGCTGACCGGTCACACCTGCTGTGTGCTCTTTGTCGTAATCGGGGATAAACGGAAAAAGTCCGTGCACAATTAGGTGATTAATTATGGTCTAACTATTAGTATAAAAAACGTCAGTCAGCATACGATCCAGTGAAAGATTGTTTTTGCTGACAAGGTCGTTGTATCGACCATAGAACTTACGAAAAGATGACTTCAAAAGAGACTATTGATAGTCCTGTTTTATTAACTGTTCATACGAAGAGCATGCCCTTGCTAATCGAAATAACTGAGAGACAAAAACACCATACGCAGGTGATGCTACATAGTAAGGAAAGTTGACTATAGAAAAATTGAATTCATCAAGTTAATCATAAAGTTTTGTTGTTAGTTTACCATCAATATCAATTTCCAGTAAAATATCCAAATATTAAACAGATGACGCAGACTCTGCGGTATCTTTTATTTCTAGTTAACTGGGATATATCGTGTCGACGTAAGTATGGAAGTAACAAATGTTAATTGATAATACGTCGTCGATATTATATAAATAGTGCAATTTCAACTGTTATTATTATGATTATTATTCCGTGAAACTGTAGAACAGATAAAACAGATAAACAACCCAAATTAAATAATTATACAGTCTAACATTATACATATTATTCCAATACAGATTTCAATACAGATTTATTGTAAATCGTAAATCACGATTTCTTAATCCAAAACTAATCTGGATCAAAGCGATTTCTATATGCTTTCAAAACATGGTTAAGTTGAAAAGAGAGGACACAATTGCCATGCTTTACTTTTCTGCAATAAGTGCGAGCTCTATAAACACTAATACTTTGAGCTTACTGTGGAAAAGATAACATAACATTGTACAATGTTTTTTATTCGCATGATATTTTTTTTAATTGAAAATGAAAATATAATCTCTTCACAAATCCAACCGTCACTCTGCCGATATTTAGAAGCATTCTTTTATTAATTAATTAATTAATTGGTTAATTTATATCTTTCTTTCTTTCTTTATTTATTTATTTATCCTTCCATCCATTCATTCATTCATTTTTTTAAACGTGAAGTTACTCTAAAAATTTGCCGTACTTTGTAAATTATGAGAATGTTAATGAATTTCATTGAATTAAAATGAAGAATTGCCCACGATGTCTTAAGATGGCACAGCGGTTCCAGTGGGGTAACCCATTCACCATGATTGTTCTCGTCGGAAGAATCAGGACAACTTGACTCGCCGCCATTATCAAAAAAAGCGGAAAACTAGGACATTGCCAAAATTAAAAATACAAATTTTTACAAAATATTTGGAAACTAATTACAGATTGTTATGACATTTACATTGTATCTTGAATAATGATATCATTACCATAGTTGGATGAATGTAAAAAAAAATTAAAGCGTTTATTGGAGCAGTCATGCTAGTCATAAATGAAAAGTGCGTTAAAGTGCATGATTGCGGGGAAGTGTGTTATTTGGGTTATTTCTTTCCTAAATACGACATAGTGGCAGTTGTTTGCAAATGATAATATATAAGTTCTCTGATTTATATGTATCCAGTTTAATTCAATCTTTACTTTAATTTGCCAATACAAAATCCTGGCTTGATTAAGATTTAAATCGTATTGTGTTGCTTTATTTTATTTTTCTTTGTATAGAATAAAATTACGATGTACTGTCATTTCAAGACTTTGTTTTACAATCATGAGAATTTTGTACAAGTAAGTAGGCGCGTAAGTTACATTAAGTAAGTACGTAAGTTACGTAAGTAAGTTAAATTGAAACTTGTATTTTAAGGTTCAAAATTCTCTTAAATTTACATTAAATTTTGTATTTTAAGGTTCAAAATTCTCTAAAATTTACATCCACTATGAGTAAATAATTTTTTAACATAATGAATGACAATGATGGAAATTTTCTCATGTTCATCATATGGTATATGGGTTGTGTGAATATACTGGCACATCTACATATACATGTACATTGTACAGCATTCCATCAATCCTGATGACTGGCGCTACGCGAGCGGACCAAAGGATAGGAAAGAAAATGTATATACATATGTATATAAAAATCAACTAAGTGCTAAGTGCTAGAAAAAAAAAATAACAGTTAACATTGTGCATGAAAAAGTATATGTACATATGTATTTGCATAACACTTTATAGAAATTTTAGAGTTATGGGACATAATTTTGGGACTACAGTTTTGAACTGGCCCAAAGAGGCTACTGACACCACTGAGTGTGAAAGGGAGTTCCACAGTGTCACTGTGTGAGGAAAAAAGTTGTTTTTGTAGTAATTTGTCCATGTACTGGAGGTCTGGAAATGAAGAGGACTAGTATTACGTGTGATGGTTGTTGTCTGTGGAACTAGATCTATACTGTACAGGTTTTGGTCTATAGAAACTGAATGGTGTGTGATTTTATAGAAAATTAATAGCCTACATAGATTTCTAGTGCTGGCCAATTAAAATGATGTAGCAGCATGTTAGATACACTACTAGTATTATGATAGTTGTGTGTGACGTGTGCGTGTGGCATGATCAGTGTTGTTCTATATAAATATATTAATTGTTCTTAAATCGGGAAGAATTTTGTTGCAATTAATGAAGAAGGTGGGATATTTCTAATTTTCAATCATGGTCCGGGTTAATGATGCACCTTACTAACTTATAATAATCCAATCTGTCTAAAAACAATATAAACTACATCAAAAATCTGACTTGAGCTTTAAATATTTCGAAGTTTATTCAGAGACATTTATGTCTCTGGTATATTGTATTTTAAAAAACCCCAAAAGAACTGTTTTTCATCCAGCAAGATTCTTTTCGAAATCTGTGGCAATTGTTAAAATACAGAATATAAGAGGTACTGAACTCATACGGTACAATGTAACATTTCAATTGACTAAGTCATCAAAGAGGTATAGCGCCTTTTCCCATTATTTTGCCTACACCTGTGTTTGGACGGAAAGTACCTGTTACTAAAAATAGTTTCAGGTACCAAGCTGTCGCAATATGATTTTCGACACTGATTTTATTTAAGAAATAAGGAATCATTCTTTGAGTATTATGGGGTGATAATTTTGGTCGGGGCGTGATCAAATCTAATAATGATAGATTTGATCACGCTCCGACCGAAATTATCACCTCATAATATTCAAAGAATGATTCCTTATCACTTATATTTATATAATTTTAAGCCATTGTACGATTAAATATTAAAATATAAGATAAGCAAACCCCGTTGGCGCCCCAATTATACGCCATTTGAAGTTATGGGTTATATAGTACAAAATCGATACGTAGTGTTATCACAGGCAAAGACACTGGAAAATGTAAATATAACGGTGTCTTTAACAACTGATTTGTCATAAATCCGGGAAACTCTGTGTATAATAGTAGCTGATATTCTGAACCGTGATAAGTTCAAGCAAAATGCAATGGACCTAAGTGTAAATAGAGCACATGTATAGTGTTAATGAAGAGATCTACATGTATATATATATATTGGGTGTGCTCATACTCAGACTGAATTAAACAAAATGGTTTTTTAAAAATCCAGAGAAGAATTGATACATGTAACTTAACCTCTCTATTCTTTTCATGTTTGAACAATTTAAGTGAAAAAATAAATATTTACTACTTGGTGGATTCGATCCAGCGACCACAAAATCAAAAAGATCTCCGCGTTACCACTAGGCCACGCATCTAACATTAGAAAAGATGCATTTTCAATATGTATGGCTATATATATACATCATGCGCGGATCCAGAAAATTTTTCCAGGGGGGGGGGAGGGGGTCCGAAGGGTAATTGTGTTTTCCGGGGTGGGGGGTCCGAGGCATATTTGCGATAATTTTACTATGTAAATTTAATAAATTTTCATTTTCCAGGGGGGGGGGGGTGGGCCCGACCCCCCCCCTTAGATCCGCGCATGCACATGATTGTTTTAGAAAAGACATTAATTGAAATATTTGTCTAATTTTCAGTACGAAGACCACGTTAAACCAAAACTAATTCAATGTAAACGTGTACTACAATACTTGTAGAACATAATTTCTTTGGTTTAGAGGAATTCAAACAGTCAAATATCAAATTTTTTATCGTATACAAACTACTTTCCTATATAGCCCTAACAAAACCTGAATATTTTAATGATGTCGTGTAAGATAATTAAGACTCTTAGAGCATGGTGATAGTGTAATTTGTGTTTCTTTGAATATATACCTCTTTTAAAAGCATAGTTTTACCGCGGTATTTCTCGGTTATCTTCCCTTGTTCGTGACGTCACATTCACTTCAGACGCCATTTTGGAAATATTTGGTGCCTCCGAACGCAAGTAGGTAATATCAGAACGATGCTAAAGCTATTGTTAATTTTAAATAAGTAAAAAAATCTCATCTCCGTGAAATAAAATTAAAGTAATCTCCGGAAATCATGTAGTCCCGCACCTCATTTAAACATGGAAATATAGTGGATGTTTGTATTCAGCCCGAAGACCATTCCGGGCAAAATAAAATATTTGCATACAACAGGCACGCACCTCGTGTTGTATGTTTCGGCGATATTTTACCTACCGTGTCATATAAAATGGCTTTAAATGATGCATTGGCGTTGTAGATGCAAAGCATTGGTTAATAGCAGATACTGAGATATGCACCTCCATACCCCAGTGTTGTCTTCTTACATGC
The DNA here is from genome assembly GCA_020458035.1 of Magallana ariakensis. Lineage (NCBI taxonomy): Eukaryota > Metazoa > Mollusca > Bivalvia > Ostreida > Ostreidae > Magallana > Magallana ariakensis. The sequence goes on along the minus strand of CM035812.1, from coordinate 69,076,358 downwards.
CTGCATGTGGTATTGTTGTCACTCAGATAATACATAATGAAAGTTGCCAATACATCTAATTTAGTAAATTAAAAAATTAAAATGAGTTTTTCCTGCTTAAACACACAAGCTTATAGAGATTGAGGAAAAGTGATTTCATATTCACTAAGGCATATGAATTAACTGTACATAATGATGTATGTGTAATGCTAATGGGATATGGAAAAAAGTAATAATGGACCCAAGGGATTTGAATCTGGGGCTCCTAAAACTTTTGTTAGGTTCTCTACCAACTGAGCTATCTCATATCAGCGATCGAATGGTCTGACCTTGAAATTCCTCCTAGTGATGCACAAACCTATGATTTACCAAATATTAAAATTTTATACAATATATTTCCATATATATCATATGAAAAGACAAACTTTTGAAAAATTACGGTGTTCAAAAGTAAAGTAATCAAATTTATAAGAGAAAAATAGAATTAAGCTTTGGGCCAACACAAAATTATTGAGTTTCCCTTACATTTCATATAGCCACGCTGCCCACGCAAGCGCAGCTAGGGAATGTAAATACTTCAGCGTGGCATACATCATGAGCCAGTGGCCTCTCTATGAAACCTGATGTCTTTAAGAACTATATATTTATTAAGATGCACTCTCTATGAATGCATATTTCTTACTACAGAGATCAAATAACTTCAAATTAAGATTCTTTTCTCAGTGTGTCAATCCCTCTGTAACTATTTTTAGACAGCAATCGCAATCGCGTGTCGACACTCAATTTATTTAATATCAATGTCCAAAACAACTCGGTTTATTTACATATGTAATTTCCAGATGAGTTTTGACGACTTCTAAACTGATAGGTGATGACTTATAATGTGTGAAACCTTCCGTATGATGAAATTTCATATATTTCATTTAATTTATTTCTGTTGTCGTAACCAAAAAGAAAAACATCTTTTTTGAGTCACATTGTCACTTTAAATCATTCCTGTAATGTTCGATTTTTCTACAGCCAATTTAGGTCCCAATTTCAACCCTTTCTATCTCCTTGCGAATAGGAAAGGTTTTTTCCCCAATTGAACCTGTACTTTTGCTGGGTAATATTATGTTGCCCACATTGAAAAAACCAAAAAACAAAAACAAAACAGAATTATCAGTTTTGATTTTAAAGAGTCAAAGAGAGAAACACTGAAAATCAGTAATAATATGTTGTAAATAATAGATAGAAGTTTAACAAATCAATTTAATTTACTGTATAGATTATCAATATAGTACCATACAATTATACTAGTTTTTCCCAATTGACCAAAACTGAATGATTTCCCAGTTCAAAAGCCACATTCTGGCCCCTTTTTAAAAACAGAAAATTCACTGTCCATGAAGATTTATATCTCAAGGTTATTTCCACTGTTAGGAGTTAACCTGGCACCAAAAGTAACAGGATGAAATAATGATGGACCAGACAAGGATATAAACCCAGGTGCCAATTAGCTCATTTGACCAGACATTCAGGAGGCCTTGGTTCAAATCCTGTTCTGGTCTGTAATTTTATCTCCTCCCCTTTTATATGTATAATAAACAATTAAGATATTTGTTTTCACAAGTGAAGTAGATTAAATTTTATGTTTTGAAATCGAAAAATCAGTCATCAGCCATAAAAATTAAATGCAAGTGCCTGACACACTGAAATTTAAATATATCAAAAGTGATATAGGGAATGCCAAGGATGATGGTTAAAGAACTTTTCATTTTATTAAAAGTTGCTTGTATTTAACCACAGTTGCAAGTAAATGACGACAAAAGTTACAAATAAAGGTACAAATGAAGGGGACAGATATTGAATTAGCGGCCCAGCCTTCAATTTTATTAACACTAGTTTTCATTCTATCTTAATAAATTCAAAAGTCTTGGTTTAAATAAATTTTTCATTACTAATATATACTATAACCACTAACATTTAAATAACATTTTTATATAATAAAAAGTATTTGTATTGTAGAATGGAAGATGACTTAAACGAGAAGCTGGGGAGTTATGAGGGAGGAACGGTGACCCTGAGTTTGGACGATGCCACACAACTTATCCTCCAGCAGCAGGGACTGCAGGGAGGGGCCCTACCCCCCGGGACCTACCAAATTCTGACCCAAGATGGAATACAAATTACTGATAATGCGCTGACCATCACTGATGAAAACTTGGCACAGATATTGGGTAGGACTTTTTATTGTTTATATGAGGATCTGATGTGAATTGAATACTTACGCCAATATGGTACTAGTTTCTTGTTGATTGAATAAGAGCTTTGAATAAATTCAAATATATTCCAATATCTTTATAATTAGCTCTTCTTCGTAAGGAGACCAATATATCTAATATGGCTATGACCATCATTGATTAAGCCCTTTTATAAAGAAACATTTACTTGTTTAAATCATAAATACATGTATTAAATAGTGTTTTGTGTTTGCTCTTGATAGGTGTCCAGAAATCAGAGGATTTTGGGGATCATGCTCCTTCAGATAATGCAGGGGAGATTACTGGAGATGAGATATTGAACACTCCATCAAATGATGCACAGGCAGGATCAGGGGAAATAACTCAAGGTTCCGTAGGAAAACTGAGGATAACCAATACAGCAGTGGATTCAGGAGGGGCCGCACCTAATGGAGAGGGAGGGATTGAGGCGGCGGAACCACCCAAGGAAGAACCAACAGACCAACAGGGGGTGTGTATTATAACCATCACTCTTAAACTTATATGAGAATTCTTCCTCAGAAAATCTTCTTCCTGACACCATTTACGTATTTTCGCGCTTACTTCCCATGTGTAGGGGATGAACGTCTATATACAGTGCTAGTAAAAACTCCTTAAAAACAGGTTAAAAACATGATTTGGTTTGGCAAACGGCAAAACTGGGCAGCTGGGTCTTAAAGCTGTCCAGTGTCTTGGCATCCACTATGTCCCCTGAAAGCTGATTCCAAAGCCTTATTAAAACTAATGTAAACAAATTGAAAAGTTGTTAAACCGTAATCCAAATATGGTTAATTATTTGACGAAGGACTATATATGATAAGAGTCAAATTTGGCCCCATGATTCAACATTTTAAAAGTGTTCCAGGTATATCAAATTGTTTTGTTATTTCGAAAAAGAGTTGGTATAAGATATATTTTTTTTTCTTTTTCTTTTATTTAACTTCATTCATTGGCAGTATATGGCACCAGAAGTGATGCTATATTTAGAATTCAATCAAAATCAGTCAAAAATGTGCATTTTTCTGATCTCTTTTTGAGAGGAAAATATAGAGCCCAGATTTAAACAAGGAATTACTATGTCCGTTATTAGTTTTGGATGGACAAACCTTTGATAAAAATGTTTTGTTTGTTCAAGCCTGCACTCAATGTTTTCTAAAAGACAAATGCCTTGAAATAATTAGGCCACTTTATTTGCATAAATGGCGGGAAAATGTTAAATTGACTATGTCATATTTCGAAATTGAGGACACTTGGATCAAAACGAAAATTATGAAAAAACTTACACATGTACAAAAAAAAATATCAGTACAGTATAAATATGAGGTTCATTTTAGAGGGGCATCTTAGGCCCTTATCATTTATATTTTTTTTGGCAATTGTGTAAACCCTGAATTTTATTATGGACAGCAAGTCTACATGTAGTAAGGGATAAACATGATGAATTTGAATAAATAAAAAAAGAATATGCAACTGATTTTGCCATATATTTATTTATTAAAGTTGATTAATATATTTGATTTACCTGTAGAGATTCATATTTAATTTACATGTATATATATACAGGATCAACATGTAATTACTTGGGAAAATGCTGAACAAACTGGAGAAGAACAGGATGAAATAATTGAGAAATCTTCCACATTCTTATCTGATAATGCTGAGAAAGCAAAAGGTTTGTGTAGAATTACAAAAGTTTCAAATGATCATCGTAGAAGAATAGATTTATCTAACCAGGTACCCATTCTTGCATTTCTTTAACATTATGCATGTTTGTAAAGATTTTCATGTTGAAAGTATTTTCTATTATTAAACTATCAGAAAGTAGGTTTATTAAATGTTGTTATGTCTTACTTTACAGAAACAAATGACAACTCAGGAAATTCCACGGATCCTTTGGAACAAAACATGTCTTCCAATCAACCAATCAAAGATGTCCATGTGATCATAGAGCAAGAAGCTCCGCCCAACACAAACACCCCAAACACTGGGGCCTCGCTTGATCTCTCCAAACCGATCGAAGTGACCAATGAGACCATTGTTATCATTGACGGCAAGAAATGTGTTTTATCTGCTAATCCAGACACCGGACAATTGTGTGCCTACCCTGTTGTGACCCCAGAAGGTAAGGTCAAGGTTGCTGATTCTATCATAAGCATCTTGCTTATGTCTGGTATCTGGGCAATTACTCAAAAACAGTCACTTCTTGTGCACCGATAATACAGTGTATCTATTAAAAATTTCATGAGCTAAATTGGATAATTTTGATAGTGCTATACGTTGCTGAAAGGTTCTTTTTAAATGAAAGGCATGTATATACTTTATTTATGTACAGTCAAAAGAAAACGTGGAAGGCCTCCAAATTCAGCTCGCAAAAATCAGATTATAGAGCCTTCACCAAAGAGACCCAAAAAGAAAGACCCAGTGCTAATAGAGACATACATAGAGCAAACAAATGCAGCAGAGGGTCTACTGGAGCTGTCCAATACAGGTAGAATATACTAGAGCTGTCCAATACAGGTAGAATATACTGGAGCTGTCCAATACAGGTAGAATATACTAGAGCTGTCCAATACAGATAGAATATACTGGAGCTGTCCAATACAGGTAGAATATACTGGAGCTGTCCAATACAGGTAGAATATACTAGAGCTGTCCAATACAGGTAGAATATACTGGAGCTGTCCAATACAGGTAGAATATACTAGAGCTGTCCAATACAGGTAGAATATACTGGAGCTGTCCAATACAGGTAGAATATACTAGAGCTGTCCAATACAGGTAGAATATACTGGAGCTGTCCAATACAGGTAGAATATACTGGAGCTGTCCAATACAGGTAGAATATACTAGAGCTGTCCAATACAGATAGAATATACTGGAGCTGTCCAATACAGGTAGAATATACTAGAGCTGTCCAATACAGGTAGAATATACTGGAGCTGTCCAATACAGGTAGAATATACTGGAGCTGTCCAATACAGGTAGAATATACTAGAGCTGTCCAATACAGGTAGAATATACTGGAGCTGTCCAATACAGGTAGAATATACTGGAGCTGTCCAATACAGGTAGAATATACTAGACCTGTCCAATACAGGTAGAATATACTGGAGCTGTCCAATACAGGTAGAATATACTAGAGCTGTCCAATACAGATAGAATATACTGGAGCTGTCCAATACAGGTAGAATATACTGGAGCTGTCCAATACAGGTAGAATATACTGGAGCTGTCCAATACAGGTAGAATATACTGGAGCTGTCCAACCAATACAGATTGTGTAGAATTGATAGATGCTGTAAGCAATAGACAGACAAAAACCTGAACTGTCCATTACAGGTAGTGTAGAATTGATAGATGCTGTGAACATTAGGGAGCCAATACTAAAGTCATACAATACAGGTAGTGTAGAATTAGAAGATGCTGTAAGCAATAGACAAGCAAAAACTTGAACTGTCCAATACAGTAGTGTAGAATTGATAGATGCTGTAAAAAATAGGCAGACAAAAACTTAAGTTGTATGTCATGGTGAAAATCATCAGCATTTTTTTCTTTTTGTAAATATTTATCTTTCTTTTCTTTTGCCCCATCGTGACAGGTCCAGATGGAGTTAGGAGAAGTGGTCGAAACAGAAAGAAAGCCAAACTTCTGGATGGTAGGTATTCATTGTGTGCAGCAAGTTAGCTTACTGAGGCTGAATGACTCTGTAATTTTAAAAAACAATTTGAGTGATAACATTATATGCTACAGGTCTTAGGTCTAGGTTGAACCCTAATAAATATATGTTATGTATATACCCATCAAATAAGATTGGAAATCAGGAAGAGTTTTATGATTTTGACAAACAGGGTTATTGTATTTGACTGTAATGATGATGAAAATTAAAATGAAGCTTCATTAAAACTGAGAATATTTTAGGTATAATCATTATCGTGTTGTTACAGACTATGAAGTGACAGAAATAACCAGTGATGATGAGGCAGAACCAGGCCAGGATGAGCCCGCTGATGATGCTGAGTTCTCCCTGCCAGGAGTCAGAAAGGTCAAGACCGAGCCTGCTGAGGTCAGCCCAGTGACCTTGACAACTATGACCCCAAGAAGCTTATTCACACCTACAGGGCGTAAGTTGTAGTACCGGTAATAGTGATGATGCAGTAAAGTTGGTTCATAACACGTGCTGTAGTTAAGCTTTGATGATCATATATTGCTTTAAAAAATACAAAACTAGTGCCTAATGATAATGGCAGACTAAGCATTACTGATGATAAACAAACTCATTAAAAACATTCTGTATGAGAGTAACATGTCTAGAATTTCTCTTACAGCTGTCAAGAGAGCAAGGGGTAGACCCAGGAGATACCCTCCCCCAGGGCAGTCTAACCTCCCCACCCAGATCCCAGCGGTCATCATCCCAGGCTCCAATGGTCCAACCATAATGATGGCCCCTGTACAGGTATATGCAGCAAACAATTAGGATATTTTTTTTTGTTGTTGTTAAATTTTTAGATTTGGCTAATGATAGAGATGTTAAGACCCAATTCCTTGTGTCAGATTGATTTAAATATTTTTACATTTGTTTTTAAGGGAATTTCCAACATGAATGCCTTGGCAGAGCAAATAAAGAACTTGCCGTCCATTGTCACCACCAAAGTGGTGTCTCCTTTGGCTCCCAAACCTGCCACCAATGTGCCTATAGCTGTCAGGGTGGTGGGTGTTGGGACACATAGTTCTAGTGGCTCTACCACCACCACTACCACCATAATACAAACCTCAGGGGCGGGACAGGTGCCCTCAAACTTATCAGTGGACACCAGTGTGGGGTCTAGTCTATCTACCAGCATGGCAGGGGTGGGGCTGTCAGGCATGGTCACCTCTCAGGCCTCGTCCAATGCTGACACCCTGTCCATCAGTCAGTCTGTGTCAGATAGCGTGCCCTCAGAGACACTGCCTGCCATTACTATGGAGTCAGATGAGATTGACACAAAAGAACAGATCCCTCTGTTGCCTTCTGAAGGTAATCTTAAGAAGTTTTGTACATATGATAAGGTATAAAGTAGAAATATTTACTCAAGATTAATTTATAAAATCTTATTTAAATTAATTTAATTATTTAATCTAAGTCAATGATATCCACTTATAGATTCTTTGTGGTTCTTGAATTGGTTAAGAAAGATAAACCAGTGCATGTATTAAATTATTGAGTTTCTACATAAGTGAAGAAAAAATGTTTATAAGATTTTGATTTTGTAACATAATGCAAAGGAACTTTGATGATAAGATTTTTCTGTTGTTTTGTTTACATAGGAGGGGAGAATTTGGATATGGGTGAGACGTCAGGCTCCACTGAAGAGGAAAAGCCTGAGCAGCCATCGGAGGGTAAGCAGCCTAGATACAATACATGTCAACACAACAGCCTAGATACACAACATGTCAACACAACAGCCTAGATACAAAACATGTCAACACAACAGCCTAAAGACAAAACATGTCAACACAACAGCCTAAATACAAAACATGTCAACACAACAGCCTAAAGACAAAACATGTCAACATAACAGCCTAAATACAAAACATGTCAACACAACAGCCTAAATACACAACATGTCAACATAACAGCCTAGATACAATACATGTCAACACAACAGCCTAAATACACATCATGTCAACACAACAGCCTAAATACAAAACATGTCAACATAACAGCCTAAATACAAAACATATCAACACAACAGCCTAAATACAAAACATATCAACATAACAGCCTAAATACAAAACATGTCAACACAACAGACTAGATACACAACATGTCAACATAACAGCCTAGATATAATACATGTCAACACAACAGCCTAGATACACAACATGTCAACATAACAGCCTAGATACAAAACATGTCAACATAACGGCCTAGATACAAAACATGTCAACATAACAGCCTAGATACAAAACATGTCAACATAATGGCCTAGATACAAAACATGTCAACACAACAGCCTAGATTCATAACATGTTAACATAACAGCCTAGATACAAAACATTTCAATACAACAGTATAGATACAATACATGTCGACACAACAACCTTGATCCAAAACATGTCAACACAACAGCCTAGAGATACACATAATGTCAATGCAACAGCCTACATACACAACATGTCAACACAACAGCCTAGATACACAACATGTCAACATAACGGCCTAGATACACAACATGTCAACATAAAAGCCTAGATACAAAACATGTCAACATAACAGCCTAGATACAAAACATGTCAACACAACAGCCTAGATACACATCATGTCAATGCAACAGCCTAGATACACATCATGTCAACACAACAGCCTAGATACACAACATATTAACACAACAGACTAGATACACAACATTTCAACATAACAGCCTAGATACAAAACATGTCAACACAAAGCCTAGATACACAACATGTCAACACAACAGCCTAGATACAAGCATATCATTGCAACAGCTTTGATAAAAACATGTCAACACAACTGCCTGGATTTTGCTACGATCTTGAGACTAACTGTTTCACTTTAGCATGAAGAATTCTTTTTGGGGTCTTATGGTTTAGTAGAAGTACTGTCTCACCTGAGTTCTTTTGGTTGAGGGTATCAGAAACTCACTCGAGTATGTTTCATATTATGGTCTTGACCCACTTGATTAATCATCATAATGTACCCTGGGTGTGTATTATTTTGGTACTGCTGACTTTTAATTTTGCCCATTTCAAGGTTTTATTTTTCCTGGAATACAATAACATACTTATTTGAGATGCAGAATTTTCATGAACTTTTTATTAGAAGATAGACTTGTTCTTGTTTTCTTTTAGTACAAAATTTTGCCTCAATAAAATTATCATGTATCAAAAGTGGTTTACAGTATCAGAGTTTAATCTGAATTCAACGAGTAATTTTAGTTCTTCATTTGTTTTAAAAGATTTAGCAAAAAGAAATTTGATTAAGCCTGCGGATGACCCAGATCAGCAAACAATCATCAGAATTCCGGAGAACCTTCTGCCGTTGTTTATGCCAAAGAAGGATCCAGTCAAGTTGGGTAAGTGTATCGTAATCGATTTCTAAAATAGTGTTTGCATGAATTGTGAGTTCAACCAGAAAGCTAGATTAGCAACCATTGTTGAAGAAATTGTGCAGTGCTCATAAAAAGATGATATTTAAAAGTTCATGTACCCAAAAAAATCCAATTATATAGTTCAGGATTAATTATCCTATTAGCTACCCCAGCTGAAAGGACAATCCCAACTCAAAAAGGGTCCTTATTCATCCAACTGAAGTGCTCATTTTCTTTATGATCATTATACACCCCTTAAAATAAAAAAGGATTTTAGTACATGAAATTTAAGCTGGCTTCATTTAAGATAGTCCTATACTCGGCACTAAATGGGCTCAATCATTAAAATCTTAGCTTTAAATGATAGATATACATTCTAGCAATACATATACAAAAGAAAATATGTATGTTTACATGGTAGTTTGTTTGTTATCACCTCTCAGACAGGTGTACCCCCTTGCGAAAATTATTGATAGTGATGAAATTTGCCAGACATCCGATTTTCCTAAAAATAATTACCAATTTTGGGAAAATTAGAACTGGACATACAAAATAGAGTGTACACATTTATTTAAGCCATATCTCACCAATAATTTTGCGCAAATTGTTGTAAGTAATTATGACATTATGAACCTGATGTATCAAAATAAAATACAAAAAATGCGATGCATGTACTATTTTATGGACTCAAACTTAAATTCATGGTGTTTATTTAATAGAATGACATCTTAGAAAAAAGAATTGGTAAAATAAATCATATGTTGGCGGATTACTTTTCACGCTTTAAGCTCTAAACCAAGTAGACCCTGACGAAAAAATCCGTAAAAATCACATTTTGCTACAGTTTTCTGCTTAGATCTGTCATCAATGTTAGATATCATTTAAACATTAATCAATTGACGATTGATTAAATTCAAAATAGCTTCTGTCTCTAAATTTAAACCGGTTTTAGTAATAGAAAAATAAAATTCGGGGGGGGGGGGGGATCAAAACAAAGAAGATATAAGCATAACTGAGATCCTGGTTAATCAGAATCTTCGGTTTTCATTTTACTTTAACAGAATCGATTTTCTCAACATTAATCATATTTATCTTTCATAGAATACATATATTACAGTTCTAATTGCTTATTATTGCCATTGTTTACAACAGCGATGTAGAGCAAAATCAATACCGGGTATCTAAAACGCTATGTAAAAGTCGAACCAATACTGTAAAATCTGTATTATGATGTACATTGTAGTGTGATACTCGGACTACTTTAATTTGCATGTTCCTGTAATATCATAATGCAAAAAGTTTTTAACAAAACAACACAAATCCAAACATAATGAGTGTTAATGGTTTTCCCCAATATTCCTGGAAATGATTCTTCTTTTTCAATCTTAGTGGCCCTGCCCCAGTGCAGTTAGTCCAGAATTTTTAGAGCACATGTATGGTGATGTACCCATTAGGCTTGGCAAGTAGTTCTCAGCAATTTACACCTCATTGCATTATATTGTTTTCAATGAATTAGTGGGATTTGTTTAACTGCATGCTTACTGGTACACGGATGGTATCATTGCTTCTTCTAAACTTTGGTCATGCATGCGCTTGAGCTCTTGAATTGGGACTTAGTATTGATGGAAAAAGTAGAGTGAAAATGGACATGCAGATATCTCCACCCTCCACTATATATTCTTTGGACTTTGTACATTGACTGATGTGAACAGTAAAATGTGAACAGTAATACCCTTAACTTATTAATCATTATGTCCGCACATCACATGTGTAACGTACGCCCACCCACAGCATGTGGTAAAGGGTTACAAAGAGGAAGCTTGAAGCTGGAAGGCTACATTGTACTGTTGGTTGATTGTCACTTGTGTCCTTAACATGGCAGAAATATGTATTACATCTTATCTGTAAAAGGGCCCTTAAATGTTTACAGGTTATTATATAAGTTTTCAAGTTGATGGGCTACTCACACATTCTGATATGCGTATGGTTATAAAGTTGGATTGTACAAAAGATGGAATAGTTAGAAGGAATAAGAAGATTGTTATGCCACAAATATTATGACAACTGGTTTAATCCCCCTTATAAGGGTTTTAGGAAGAGAAACAAAATTTGATTATGTCATCTAAATTGAATAATATATATCTTAATGCTTAAATATTACACTTTGTATATGCCATTTTTACTCTTTAAATTATCATATTCCATGTTCTGGTAATTTTCTCTATTAAATATGATGAACATATTTTTGTATTAGTAAGATTACAAATCCCTCAACCATAGAATATTCACTTGTTTAAAAAATAATTTGAATTTCAATTCATTTTAAGTCCTAAACCTTGTGCAACATTTTGTATGCAATAAATATGCAGTTTTTTTGTATGGATGGAACTATAGCTTTATGGTCTGTCAACCCAACTCTCCCGTAGAGTTACAGCTCTGTAGCTAGGAAATTTGTACAGAAGACTTAAAGATCTTTGAATAAATTTGTCATTTAGGTATTTCTTTCTTAAATGAAATGAAAACAAGAGCATTGTATTCTAAATTACAAAGTTTGCAAACTTTTTCACCAAGTTGTACTGTGTAAGCTTCTCCACTGGGAGATTAGAGGATTGAATTTAAAGAAAAACAGATTATTATATTCAGTTTAAAAATTATACATGTTATGTCTAGTGTGAGCATTTAAGAAAAAAAGTTGATAATGGCAGAAATTCAAAATAAGGAACACAATGTCATTTTCCATGAAATTGGTTATTCCTCTGTTATCCAGTTCTGGAGATTAAAATCATGTCACATGACATTTTGTGCACATTTGTGCATCACATAAGTGAATCTCATTTTTAATTTCAAAATCCTGGTATGAAGTTCCCCCTAGTCAAAGTGTAAAACAGCTTGTAGTCAGTTTATGGAGTTGTCTTTCTTGGCCCAGCTTTTGGTTAGCTTATAAAACTACACCAAACAAAGAAACGGAGAAAAAATCAGGTTAGAAGGTTACTGATTAGAATTAGGGTTACAGTCAGTACAGGTTAAGTATAAACTCCACTGCTAGAGAGAGAGAGAGAGAGAGAGTGTGTGTGTGAGAGAGAGAGAGAGAGAGAGAGAGAGAGAGAGAGAGAGAGAGAGAGAGAGAGAGAGAGAGAGAGGGGGGGGGGGGGGGAGTCAGTCACTACTTGTCAAAATCTAGAATTATGTCAATTGAGCTGTGGTAGTGATCTATAGTGGGTTTTTTTCCCCATTCTTTAGGTAATTATCTCAATGCTTGTCCCCATATATTTCTTTAATGAGGCCTTTGATGATCATAAATTATGCACTCAATCCATTGTACCTACTTGTTCTTTAACCTCAAAGGAATTATGAACATGAATAAACAAGAGTTCAGGAAAAAGTCCACATGCAGAGGCATGAAGTGAAAATAACCTGTTGTTCATTATGATGAGAAAAGTCTGTGAATGAAATATAAGACTATTTAGGTTAAGCATCCTTTGAAGAGGTAATCCCCCTGAGTGGATCACTGAACTCAGTGTACTGTGTGTGCAGGGTTCGAAAATCTCACTGAAAACTGCTCACATGGACTCGGTCAGTAAAAGCAGCCATTCTCCCAGGCTCGTATAGCACCAGCTTAATTATCAAAATAAACCTTATTGTGAGTTAAATGGTGGTTAGGTCACTCAAGGTTAAAAATAAAAATATAGAAATATTGAAAACAGAGCTTGTTGATTAGAAATGAAAATTTTGGGGTTAATAAAACCATGTCTTTTTGATCTTTGATAGCATTTATCATTGCGTTTTGACATTCACACACTAGAGGTGGGAAGTTGGCTTTCAGCTGACTAATAAAGATTAAAGCCCTGTGTTGATTTATATATGTGACACTTTATTTCGCTGATGACACTTCTGTGAAATTTAGCAATCTGTCAAAACAATGTATTGCTTTTGAGCTAAAAATGCCAAAGAATCGCAAAATTCCATGTAGGTGCAGTAATTAAATAAATTGGTCTGAATCACAGCTAAATTCCTATATTTCTTAGGTTAGTTGAAATTATTATGTAACTTTTAAGATATCTTCTCTGGAAAAATTGCTATAATTGTTTATGTGTAAGGGAAGTCAAGTTAAAAAGGATTATCATGTTTTATGCAATGTGTCTGTCTCCCCAACAAACAATAGCAGTCTCCGCTGTCACCAGACTAGATCTGTGGAATGAGGGTGTGTCTGTACATTATATTAAATGTATGTCATTGTGGTCAGAAATAGCTGTACTGGTTATAGTTCTCGGAATGCCATGACAGAGTACCAGTCAAGTCGAACCAAATTTGGGATATATTTGCATACCGGTAAAAAGAAAGTTGGCATAGTACTGACAAAAAGAATTAAAAAGTTTAATCATTTATAGTGCTTTTTTTTAAGTTAATCTACTATTTTATATATTTATGTTTAATTCTTACACATCTAGCATTAACAGCCCAAGGTTATACATTTACAAGGTCAAGGTATCAAGGTTACAAGGTCAAGGTCATTAGTCATCTTTTTACATACATCTAGAAGTAATATCAGATCAGCACCTGCATTAGCAGATATTCTATATATGTCTAAACAAGTTTGAGACCTTTTTCTGCGTTTATAGAAAAAACCTGATTGATGAATGTTTCATGCAAATTCAGTTATCTAATGAAACTGTTTGTTATAGAAGTGCGCTATCCATGTCACTTACAGATATGTATAATGCTTCACTCCCTCAATGATGATAAATTAATGATTAATTCATATAAAAGGGGTTTTAAAAAAGTATGTCAGGAATGACCTATAAATTTATGCTGGTGTTTGCATTTGTAGAGGACTTTTTTCACAAGAAGCACAATTATATCCTTTTTCCTGAATTCGCTAAAGAAGTTATTATGCAGAACTTCCTTATTCCAAAAATCCTCGATTAAAATAGTCTCCCTCTTTGTCATTCATCTTGGACCAAGTGGAGACTTGAACAAGGGTGTTTTGTTTTGGAGTGTGTTAATATATCAAAATTTCTCCTCGGATACCTAACTGCACTGTTGGTAGGATTATGTAATGCCCAAGCCCTGATAAAGTTGCATTAAGACATAGAGCACATGCTGCTTAACTGTTTATCTAATTTTCAACAAGACTCTTTTTTTGAGAATGAAAGTAAAGTCTAAAAATCTTTATGAATGGCTTGGGAAATTTTTTTTATTTGTCAGAAACCGCAAGAGGCACTGCAAGGAAAATTATTTTTTCAGAAGAAATTTAAAACCACAGCCTCCAAAATAAATTGTCATATAAGTTTTCATGGCCAAAAACAACAAAATCTAGTTTATTGATACACGAAAAGTCCACAAGTACAGAGGGAATGCACTGTCCTAGTGGCTGTGTTGGAATGCATTCTATTCTGGCTTGTATCAGGGTACCCTCAGTGGATCTGACAGCACAGATGTCAGGCAGGGCGCATTTCCTGTTGTACAGCCTCGTCAGGAGCCTACAAATCTTTGTGTATTCACAAAACTCTTTCATTCATTCATTTTTTTTAAACTGGAATTTGATCCTGCATATTTTTGGTAATTGGTATTACATGGTCATATCTTTTCTTAGTGTGGTCTAGATTTATCTAACCTTGCTTTTTCTTTATGAAGTGAATAAAAGATTGTTTTTTTTAAAGTACTCTTTAACATAAGTGTAGATTTTCGTGTTATTGGTAATTTCATTTCTTTGAGTGACTATGGGAACCAAAGAAAGCATTTGACACCAAGCAATTGAATGCAAGGATGTTCTTAAATGAACCAACCAGTTACAAATAAAAGGATCTCATTTATTTCAAGAGATGAATGAAATACTGCTATAATTGGAACTATGCAAATTGTACATCCTATTTTGTTGAGTTTTCAAGGTCTAAAAAAAGCTTAAATTCATTCATTAGAAATACAGAGAGGAAATAATGTAGCCCTGTATTTAGTTTTGGCTAAAGTCAATCTAAAAGGAGGAAATAGAAAGTTTGAAAAGATATGAACCTTCTTTCTTTCTTTCTTTCTTTCTTTCTTTCTTTCTTTTGTGAATGCATTTTCTAATATATTTTTTCCCACTGACCCACTTATGTAACAGGTTTTCCAATCAGCTGATATGTGCCACCATGTTCTGTTTGGTATTTGAAAAATGAAAATCTGTGTGTGATTAGATTAACTCTGTTTAAATGCAGGAAGATGACTAATCTGCTACAGGGATTTTTTATGGCAGATATTATCAAGCTCTGGAAATTTCTACTGATGCTGCAAAAAATGGACTGTTCCCTGTTCACCAGTATTGGTGCAATATATACAACTTGTTGAGCTCTTGCCAATTGCAGTGTTCCATGCTTAGATGAAAAAGAAGTTTGAAGTAAAGCACATGACACTCATCGTGTACATAGTTTTTCACTTGAAATTGATGTGCAATCAAGACTCCATGAGCTGGATTTTCCATTTTAATGAGTACTGATTCGTTTGCATAAACTCTTTTATGTAACATTTTAAATGATGTGGTTTTTTAATTTCAATTGATGATATTTGGTGGTTGATATCTCCTTAATAAGTTGTTATCCGTGCCAATGATACCATTGTCTCCGAACTTCCTGATCGCAGCCCCCTCTAGTGGCTGGAGTGTAAACTACCGGTGTCAGCAGTTTTTGTCATGAATGAATCGAGCCTCTCTCCCACCACGACTGACCTTGGCTGGGACTGGTAGTAGTAAGGTCACTAGTACTCAGTACCCCGTGTCACACAGGCTGTGAGCGAGTTGTCGGTGACAACAGTGCCTATCACTATACACAGGATGGGCCCCACCAACCAGCGCTGCATCAACACAGCATCAAGTGCAGGCATTTATAGAAACAGACAAGGATGCAGAGTGGGGGAGGTCTTTCGTACCGGCAGCTATAGTCCGTTTTAAATAAACCTCTACAGTTTTACCGTACTGCCAACACAGCAAGCACCAAGAGTTTCTCATGGTTTTAAAAAACTATATAAACCTAAATTTGTTCATTTTAATATTTCAATTTATACTTTATAAATTTTTGATTGTTGGTTTCTTTATAAGGGGGACAATAAAGGCATTATTTGTGTATACCACTATTTGTTAAATGTTACCAAAGTTTTCATATCATATGAAAAATTTCAAGTTTCATGTGGCTAAGGTAAATGGTTTCAAACAAAAAGGAAAAAGTTTGGTTGGCCCAAATCTGCTGAATCAGCAGTTATGGAGGACAGCAAGGGTTTAACAAAATCTGCTACTGTATGTGGCCTATATAAAAAAGAGATATTGATATTTTTTTAAGATCACTAGCTGCCATGTGGTTTTGGTAATTAGGGCCCCACTGCGTGTGCGCACTTGTTAAAGACATATGACTTCGCCTGAAAGGATTATTTTAATTTCGTTTTGCAGTAACGCAGCACCTTGCATTGAAGTAACAGAAAAAACACGTTAGATTTGGGGCCCGTCAAAATTAATCTTAATTGTCCAAACATTCCTCACAAATGTTTCTGTGGTTTTAAGATTACATGGAGTCCACATCATCAAAGGTTTCTGTATTTTAAAAAGAAATATCAAATATGAGAATGAAAATGACAAGGAAGCAGTGTTTTTTGTATTGCAATTTCACCTTCCATCAGGGATGTGAAATAGCAGTTTCCCTTTTTGATGTTTTAATAAAAGTTTACAGGAAATCTGCAGAGTTTAGGCGCTGCAGTACTTGACAAGATTTTTATGAGTTTTGGAGTGTAAGGAAAGCACAGCTTATTAATTATATTGTTCAAAATTTTATAAGGGCTCTGTGAGACCATCTATCTAAAGTAGTTTCTGCTTTGGTTGTCTCTTTTTTGTAATTAGAATTATTTCAGTTATACAATAATTTTGAGATTATTTCCGCTTTAATCCATGCAAATGTAAAATAATTAATGCTTTAATTGATGAAGTTAAAATGGTGACTGTCACAATTTTTTTGAGGACTTCAAGTCTACTTGTGTGTGCAAAACACAGTTTATTATTGGATTCAGTACATGTACTGTATAAAAATCAAAATGAGACCAACTGTCAATTTATAATTAATTTTTTTCATCATAATTTTCCAGGTTTGAAGCTAAAATTCAATGACCAGGAACTACAGAACATGAAGTGTCCTAAATGTGACTTTCAAGCCTTCTACCCCCAACAGTACCAGAGTCACATCGCCACCCACCCAGAGGAAATACAAAAGTGCAAGTGCTGCAACTTTGTCTCTTTTGAAGCAGAGAGCCTTTTGGCTCACTTCAAGGTGATTGGCAGTGAGGGAATGATTTTATAGCTAGCTTTCAGAGAGAGAGAGGGAGAGAGAGGGGGAGGTGGAGAGAGAAAGAGAGAGAGGAGAGGGAGAGAGAGGGGGAGGTGGAGAGAGAAAGAGAGAGAGGAGAGGGAGAGAGAGAGCATATAGCTAACTTGCACCGAGAGGGAGGAGGGAGAGAGAGAATAAGTATATAGCTAGCTTGCATAGAGAGAGGAGAGAGAGAGAATAGGCATATAACTAGCTTAGAGAGATGGTAGAAGAAGAAAGGACAGGGTGTAGTACAAATGATTGTGATATAGAGACAATGACACATGGTACCGTTATATACAGTAGATAATGATCGAGTGACCCCGGTCTGGGAGTGGTGTGTCCAGAGCCTGACCACCCTAGCTGTCGGTACTCTCACCCCCTGATAAAACTAGCTATGACTTTCATACACGCTGCAACAGATGCTGAAATGTCACTCACAGAATCCTAAGGCAAAAGCGGTGGCTGGAACCCTGTCAGTTTAGATTTCATTCTACGGATACCTTCCCACTTTTTTGTGTAGTTGGTGGTATTTTTTAACTGTGAGAAATAACTTGGAATGACATATATCAGAGAAAAAGTGGCTTCATTGAGAAGAATGCCATGAATAACTGCCTGCTACTTAAACTGTGTGGCATTTCCTCACTCCACCTTCCCAAGACAATGGCTTGTTCCAGTCTTTAACATTTTTTATAACTTTCTTCATTTCTTACATATCATTAGAATGTCTTTTGTTTAGTAATCTTGACAATGATACCCTAAAAACCAAAGTTTTATACATACCAATTTATAATCATTTATGTTATTGCATGGTCAATTTTACAGAGGGGCTTAATTATTAACCAAGTTTTATAATTCCAATTTTAGGAGAATCATCCCAGATGTATTTGCAACATTTGTGATTTTATGGCAGAGCATGCTTACATTATCAAAAGACACATGATGAGACACAATATGGAGGGCTGCACTTGTCACATGTGTGGAAAAGTGTACAAGGTAAAACTTAAAGCATCTGTTGCATATTGCTCACAGGTATGAAGGTATAACACATACATAATATACATTATAATTTGTTAAACAAATCAATGGGTATATTTTCTTGTCCATAATTATTTCACAAGATCTATAGCTACCTATAAGCCTCTTTATAATCTAAGATTTACGCATTTATGGAAAATCGAGCGATATTGTGGTAGTTTAACCTCTATCTTCAGTAGGTGTTGTACGTGAGGTTAAATGTGTATTGACTTCTATTCCTCCAGTTTTATCACTGGCATGATTCTGAGGGCCCCCTAAACTTGATTACAATTGCAGAAAATATGTATGAAAGAAAGCGGGGCTAATTGAATTCTTGAATAAAACTTTAGACATCCTACTGACACAGAAAGAAACTGCATTGGGGGTTTATGATATTTTGCTCATTAACTGAGAGATGGGGGGAAGATATTTTGGCTGTTACCACCAATGTGCTAACAAAATACCAGTAGATCAAGGGAAACCCATCAAGTTCAAAGCTATCGCATGTATCTAAAACTCTAAACCATATAATGCGTTAATAGCTTTATTTTTAATAACAGGAAGTATGCATTGAAGTTTGTAAAAACATTGTGATAGGAACAGGGTCGCGACCTGAAATGGACACAGGTCATCTCCCTTCAATCCCAGCACACTGAGCACTTCCTGTGTAGGGGGCAGGAGAGTGCTCCAAAGATGCTGGCTGATCCAGTTTCCTCCCAGGGGAAACCTCACCCAAGTCGACTGTTTTATAAAATCATGTACCTAAACACTCATTTAAGTGAATAAATCATTATAGAACAGAGAATGAATGGGTTTTGGTTTTAAATGTTTTATATTAATGAAATTATTTCCAGAAATCAGAGAGAGAGAGAGAGAGAAAGAGAGAAGAAACTCTAATTATTATTCAGTTATACCCCTCCCTGGTTTTATCTATCACAGCCCTAATCCCCCCTCCCCCTCCCATTTCTCCGCCTCTGTATTTAAAAAAAATGACCCAGTTGTTAGCCATGAAAAATTGTCAAGTGCTATTGTTTTCCTGTGACTGCTAAATATGATACAGAATTGTGTCTGACACAGTACAGAGAGTTGAGAGAGCACCACCAGCCTGTGGGAACTCTACAAACTCTCATTCAGCAGAATCAAGTCACAAACAGGACTTTACTCACTTAATTAATTGTGTTTATTTATTGCAACGGTTCTAATTATTATCATCATTAAATGATGAGAGGTTAATGACACATGTGGCAGTCAGGCTCTAAAACTACTATTTTCGGTATTAATGTAGAGCAAACAATGCAGCAATTTTGGAGTGAGAAAAAAAATTATTGCAGATAGAGAATCTCAGTTAAATGCTGGTCTTGACTAAGACCCTGTACTTGTCCAATTTAATGCTGAGTCAGCAAATAGTACAAATGATGATAATCTGGGTTGGAGATCAGACAACAGGCCTGGTAATCTGCTCGGTGTCCTTTAGGAAGCCATCTGCAGGCCTGACTCACCATGTAATCACATACTGGAGATGAATCAGCCATTTACATGTACACTACTACATGTACAGTCTCCAGACTCCGTGTTCACATAGTTTACATGGAAGACTCATACTCAAGAATAAGAGTGATAGAAAAGTCCTTCAACAATTCAGTGAATTAAATACATGAATTTTCTGCTCAAGTTATGAACTTAAATCAGTTGAAGCTGATTACATAAGCCTAAGTGCCCATAGAATAACACATTATAGAACCAAATTTATCATCGTTTACATATATCAATGAAAATTAAGTACCATTGTAATTTTATGCAATGTCTTAAATTTGAATTATGTAAACTTTGCTAGGCCAGTCAATCTTTAAAATACTGATTTATTATGTTTATCTTTATATTTGTATCTGCATAAACTTGCAAGATGAGTGGTTCCAGAAAATACCAAAAGAGTACTTAATAAAGTATAAAATCATTACTTACTATAGAATTTGCATACTACTTGCAGGACCAGTATATCTTGAAAATGCATGTTAAAATGGTCCACATGCCTGCAGAGGTCCTGTTTGAATGTACAGTCTGTTCTAAGAAATTTACACGTAAAGCCCATCTGAAGCGCCACCTCCGGATCCACGAGCCCGAGAAGCCGTACAAATGTCCGCATTGTGACTATCGGTATGTTGTGGCCCAAATTTATTATTTGAAACAAGAATATAGTCCCAAGTTAAACAGTTATAGTTTGGTTTACTTGATGGTTCATTTGTTTTTCTTATTTAAGATGTAAGTATTAAGTTCAAAGTTAAACTGGTATTTTTTTAGTTTATATACAGTATCAACTTTTAGTTGAAACTTTGAAGATGATGGAAATACTCTGAAAACTTTTTATTAGCAACAAGGGGTTATTAACTTATAAAAAGTAACTGTACTATGTAAGTTTTTGATTATTTATTGTTTTTTTATTTCTTTCTTTTTTCCACAAACCGGTTTTTGCCACCCTTTCTTTTTCCATCTGAATATATATTTTTATGCTACATCATACTATTTTATAAAAAAGTGTATTATTTAATTTGTCATTTATATCTTGCACTCTATATGTATTACCTTGCACCTTTTGGAGAAGGCTTACATAGGCATTGCCTGCTGCCTTGTCTATTTATGCGAATATATATTGCATAATAAAATATGTTCAAATCAAATCAGAAAAAGTATTATTGGTGAGGATAAAGCTGTATCGGTTCCTGACTTTGTGTACTGGTAGATGGACTATCTACAGCATTGCCGGTGGTATACAGACAAGGTCTCACGTTGCAGTGTGTTACTCCTCGCTCTGGGCTGAAAGACGCACTTCCTTCCTACTGGTCATGTGGACTTTCCACCAAAAAAATTCTTTTGGGATTACTGAAATGATTGACAAGAAGTGCCATTTGAAATTAGCAATAGTAAATACCAGGGTATTGGTAGAAATGCAGTTAATTTTGAAACCTGTACTCAATATTGCTTCATATTACACTTTCATGTGAATTAGATAACTATGAATTCGAAATAAATAAAAATGATGAAACCTCACCTTTCATGGTGATAGAACAAGGCAATGAGTGATAATATATTATATGATGAGGGGTGATATCGCCCGAAACTATTGCATTCACCAAACTTGTGCAATTTATCTGACCTTAACAAAGCTTCTAAGCAGATAGAATGAAAATTTTCTTTGTCATTTGAACCCCAAACTTTTAACAATTTTAAACAGAAAAAAAAGAAATGAAACCTTTTAAATATCCCCTCTTGATCGTTCAAAAGCAACCTTGCTTAACTTAACCGTTTGACCAATGACATTTGTGTATTGGAACATTCTCACATCTCTGAACATAGTCAGGCTCTGGGCAGGTTGATCACAGGGAGCCGTCATATTTAGTACCTGTCCAAGGTTTTCTATCTACCTGTAGTTACAATCTAGAACAGAGGGTTTCATGATGATGCCTCCGCCCCCAAATAACTTAATGATAGGGTGTAGGTAAAAGTGAGTCTAGCCACAGACAAGGTTAAGTCCATGCTCCTACACAGGTATGACCTTTGTGTCAGCGTTTACCTGTATTGCCAGGTAAAACAGTAGATTTATTATCAATTACAGGATTAATGGAGAGCTGCACTGGTAAGAAGATCAATGGACCGGTTCCCCCCACAAATCCCACTGTTTTGTACTAATTGTCAAATTATGTCCATTGACATACTGGGAATATTCTTTTACGAGAGAAATATTTTGGGAATGTTTTTCTTATATCTTGATCCCATGTGAAGCTTGTTGGAAGGTGTTAATTGTTTGATTAGACAGGCAATATTAGAAAAATAAGCAACTGAGGTAATAAAGGACCAATACAAGATGGGGAGATGTTTGAGTTTTCAGTGTCAATGGCCTGAATTCCGCAGACGGAGACCCCCGTTAAGTCGGTACATACAGAACAAGAATTCCGTCTGTGGTGTATTAGGGCTTGTCATGTACAACAGGTAAATTGTCTTAAAAACCTAGACAAAACTAAAGTACACATCATTCATACCTGCATGCTCAGGTCAAATCCTAGAGAGGTTTTTTTGCATTAATTTGTTAGTGAAGGTCTTTGAAGTGAAACATGTGTCTGAGAACTTTGATGAGGTTATATTGTCCTGAATGTGGATGGCACAGTCTATATCATGAAGTGATCCAGTTACGTCAATTATGTTGCAACTGTCACTTTCAATGACATGCTACATGTGTCCAGAACTCGGCTCAATTAATTAAAAACTGCAAGCTGTGATTTAAGCTGAATAAGTGTTTTAATTTAGGTTTGTGTGACCAAAAAAAAAAAAAAAGAACAACTGGGTCAATTTTATGTGTTTGTTTTACAGGGGTTGTGAAAAATCTGATATATCAAAGCACATTCTGATCCATGAGGAGCCGAAGCATGTCTGTGATGTGTGTGGTAAGGCCTTCCGTCACATCAAAAACAAGGAGCTCCACCTCAAAAGGTAGGCTGTCCTCACCCCTCCACACGGAAATTCTGGGAAAAACTCGGGGGAAAATAAAAGCTTAATAACTTGCCCAATTGTTGCTGAGGTTATAATCCATGGGTCAAGGAAACACTGTCTCTTTCTAGTAACATAGAATTGGCTAATCCTTAGAAAAGAAGTAAAATTTTGCTAGTTCAGTAAGTGTAATGTCTAAACTAGGTGTGAGAACATCTCTTGCTAACTCTCTGGAACATCCTCAGCACTAATTTGCCCTTTCTGTTAAGTGTTAAGCTATATGATCAGTAGATACACTTGAGTTTGAGCTCTCTCTGGGGGTCTCCCCCTCTTCTTGTTGTAGACACAATGGACAGAAGGACTACAAGTGTGGAGTCTGTGAGTTCTACGGCTATACCTTCACCGACATCAGGAAGCACATCGAGAGGAAGCATTCGGACGTCAAGACCCATGTCTGTGAGAAGTGCGGGACCATCTTCAAGTCCGAGACTGCATTGAAGGTGAGATATATTATATTGATCAGGCTCCAGGGCCAGGGCTTGGAAACTTATTTGAGCACACTACTGATCTCAGTCTCACCTTTATAAAAGGAACTTTTTGGTGGAAAACTTAAATTAAGATCAAGATTAAGCTTGTTAATTTTGTGACCCAAGGGTCAGATCTACCAACAGATTGTTCTAAAAGATGGTTGCAGCCCTCTTTGCAACCAAACTTGCCCAGTATGTGACCTGACTTTATATCTGCTTCACAAAGCGAAACCTCGTTGATACTAAAGATCTATTAAAATTTGGTTGAAATTGAGAATCCAAGAAAACTACCACTGTTGAATGGATTTTGTCTATTGTGATAGTGAATTACTTTCATAATTCTAGATGAAGTATATTGTACAGTACATTTATATGCAGTGAACAAAAATTGAAATATTGGTGTTGTATTTATTTTAGGAACACACTAAAAGTGGTTGCGAGATATTCATGATCGAGCAGGCTTTAGCGATCGCCACATCGACAGGGGGAACCAGTCAGGCCACCATACAGATTCCATCCAACTCTCTCTCTGTGGATAATGAGTTCATCTCCAAGCAGGCCGGCTCTGGGGCGGTCAACATTAGTGTAGAACAGGTGTCCCTCGGAGGTGAGTGGATAGAGCAAGAGTTATCTCTCTTAGGCCATAGAGGATTGTAACAATAATTGAACTTTTGGGAGGGGGGGGGGGGGGGTTAATTGAAAGAAAAGTTCTTTTTTAACTGAAGATATATAGAAAATAGTTAATTATTCTTGTGTATTAGTATTTTTTAATTGAAGATATTTAGAAAATAGTTATTTATTCTTCTGTTTTAAATATCTTTTTATGAATGTGAAAAAATATCAGGAACCAGTGTTTTGACTTATAAGGGATTATATTTGTTGGATAATTGTTTGGGGTTTTTTTTTTTGGGGGGGGGGGGTGATGAAACTTAAGAGAGTATGAATTCTACTGGGATTTGAATGTTAAGTTGATTTTCACATAAATTCAATATAAGAAATGATAAATAAATTTACATTTAAGTTTAGATTTTTTAAAGAGGGGTTATTATAGTTCAAAGAATTTAAGCTTACAAATCATCATGTAAATTCTTTCAGTGAGTAGTGCATGACATACTGTCTTTTGCTGCAATTCTTTTCACCATTTATTTTTCCATGTTCTCTCTGTTCTAAATTACAGAAGTATCTAATACATATATTTATACCTCAACTGAGTTATCTTTCTTCATATAGTAAATATGAAATGCTCCCTGCAAAGACAGTTTCTCTATAATTTATGTAAATTTATGCCCCTAGTGCAAACATTAATGACACACAGTTCATATCTTTTTTAGTTGATTTTATGTTAATTCAAATGTATGCAGTTAATGCATCATTTTACTAGAGATGAAAGTTAAATTAGGCATTCTGGTTTTTTTTCCCTTTCATTTTGAAATCAGCTGAGACAGTGTGATGTCACAGCTTCAGTTAAGTGACGGTTATATCAATGTAGTAAGCTTAAAAACTGCCGAGTGGACTGTATTATGTAAAGAGATAAAAGAACCGCTGCACTTCAAAGGAAATCCTGTTGTGTATCTGTTGGAAATCAGTTATCACTGGTGTACTCAAATTCAACTGGAAATCTCTCTTTCCCTTTCTCTCTTTCTTTAGATAGATAGATCAATAGATTGAGACATGGAGAGATTGAGAGATAGATCAATAGATAGATAGATCGATAGATCGGTAGATTAGATAGGTAGGTAGAATCAAAGTTGGAATTCAGCATACTGGTAGAGCATTTGGACCAACATGTGATTGCAGATGATCCTTTCGCTCTACTTTCTTCCTTGTTGCATCTTAAAGCCGTTTCCTGTCGGCAAAACCTATTAAGGAAGTAAAGATTTTATGCTGCAACAAAGAATTTGCAGGCCTCTTGTTCATTGGACAAGTACAATGCAGGTTGCAAACCTAAAATAAGTTTTACTTGTAATATGACTCCAGGGATTCTTTGAATTGATATAAAAGCTGAATTATCACTTATAAAATCCAAAGCTGTCTGTTGCATAATCTGAAATTTTTGGTATTTGGGGGGTTTGAAATTTCCAAAATAGGTGTTGTTTAAGTAAAGTTCACTTCTCTTTGCTTTATATGTTACCTTGATATCAACCAAATGTTTTATGAGGGAGAGGGAAACTCCTTTACCATATCAACAGGACCCAGGGTCACGAATGAGGGGAATGCTGCATGATTGGGGAAGAATGTGTGAGAGACCCATACACCGGGCAGCAAGGCTTATGAATGGCATACCTCACAGCACAAATTGCTTTTATGATGTCCCATTTAAAATATCAATTTCCTCTCGTTTTGATTCCTTTTAAAGGAGATTTGTATGTGTGAGAATTTGATCACCGGTTGGTCTTGCAGGTACTGAGGGAGACTCTAACTGCATTGCTCAGATGGACAATGAAGATTTGGGTATACCTCTCAACTACCTGACCATAGAGCCACAAACATCTTATCTGCCTTCATTTCTCATACTTCACATTTTCTTTTTATTCACAAAACAAGCTTGAGAAATTTAAAAAACAAACAGGTTTGGGGACAGGTATGGAAATTGCAATGTAAATATTTAAAGATTAAAACTGAAGCACAGCAAAGTTCAGAGTCAGCAAAATTAAAGCGACTATTGACAAAGGCTTTGAGTTTACTGTCACTGAGCCCTGGACCAGCATTAGGGGCCATATGTTGAGAGGGGGGCTCTAAAAAAATATAGGTCAAGGTGTCAAAAGTATGTAGTGGTCAGACCGAGAAAGACCACCTTGTACTAAGCCAACATCTAGAGGAGTGCCATTGTTAACAGTCCAGTACGCAAATATGCAAGTTTATTGTTGTGTCAGATTGTGTTGTTTCAGTTAGCTCTACTCAGGAAGGATATGTCAGTCTCCCTTTTTTCTGACCAGTATAAATGCTGGGGGGTCCCCATTGTCCAACGACTCTTTGTAATTCACTTTCCTTGCAGTTTCCACCTTTCTGACCTCTTTATTAATCACTGTGGCAAAAATGAAAGCTGACTTGGCGATTTGGCTACTTTTTGCCACAACCAGACAAAAATTGTGTTTGCTAAAGAATTAACTGGAAATGAGGACAAATTAACTAAAAAGCATGACAGGTTTAAGTGTGAGAAAATATTTTGAATGATTTGGGTTATTGGTGTGTATTCTTTAATCTTTGGGGTATATACGTGAAATTTGAAGCATTTGCATAAAATTGTATAAAAAAAATATATATATAATTGTGAGAGATTGTAAATACCATGGTATCTGATGCTGAAGGAGGTTTAAAGTGAACAACTTTTTATGATATTTCAGTCTACAGTAATTAGATATTGTAGGCTTCAATCAAAAGGGAGGAATCAAACCCATAAAGCATGAAGTGTGTCATCATGTTTAATAGAAATATTTTTATATCTAATTTGGATAAATTGACAGATCATTTAATCTGCTGGGTTGAGAAAATTTTAAATGCTGCAGCTCGCATCATTTACTTCTATGGGTATTTTCCGTACCATTCAAGAGGTATTAGGTGGAGGGGGAAAAAAGAGAAAAAACCTGGGGTCTTAATGGTTGGTCAAGACAAGTCATTCAAGAAGGGAGAAATTGAAAGAAGAGGAATGTGGAGAATTTCTCTCAGCAGCTTGAGTTTTCATTGAAGCTGGTCAGGGGGCACAGGGCCTGCAGGATGGAGACCCCGATTGATGTCACTTTCCACAGTAGCCTAGGGACAGACTTCCTGTGTATTGTGGGGGCTTTCTATAGAGGATAGCAGAGCTATCACCCAGGCACATCATTGCCGTATTGTTATGGCCTTGTAAAACATGGGTTTTTGGAAGGTCACAAATTCCTTGGTCCTCTGTGAACATATGGTACATTTTAAACTCCCCGCCCAATGTCATGAATTTTTAGAGGGAAAAAAATTATTGGTGAACTTTGCTGATTTTTCATAACAAGGACTACTTATGAATTATGAATGTAGTTTGGAACATTTAAGGAATTATATACGAATGGAAAAAAGCTTACTGAAAACTGGTTCTGTCAAATATAAGTAACTTAAAGCAGATTAATTAAACAAAGTAATTCATTTAAAAAAAACCAGTTAGCTTGTCATTTGCAGAGCTCTGTTTTTATAGATATTTTAGAGGATGCTATATGGCATTATAGTGGACAAACAATTTGCAAATTTATTCATGCAATCCCATTGAAAGTCTACTCTGCTAAAGTTAAAAATCTTTTAAATTTAAATATATTGCAGACATTGATTTTTAATAAAAGAAAGATTTCTTATTTTTATTTAAAATACTGGGTTGATATGGTGTACTAGAAACAGTAGGGGATTATACAGGAGTACCATAGGGGAAGTCCCAGAGGGAACAAAGAGTACATGACGACTATTAAGGAGGCTGGGTCATGGTCAACAAATTAATCATCAGATCGGCCTTAAACTTTAACATAAGATATTTTTGTTAACCATCAGATCTGCCTTAAACTTTAACATAAGATATTTTGGTCCATAACATTTAGTAAAGAAAAGAAGTCCAAAATTTTAGCTTCAAAATATATCAGTTTCCTTTGTCTTTATACAGAGCTCTTCTACTAAGGAGATTTAAATAGTCTAAAAATGGCCATGGCCATCGAGCCCTCTAAGTAGTAAATTAGGTTTATGGAAGACAATTTGAAATCACAATTAGAATGATAAACCTATAGAAGATGGAGCTGTATCAAAGATCTCCCCTAAATATGACTGGAGGATGAACAAAGATCTAATCACTTAATCAGGTGTACTATTGCATCCATTAAGTCTATGATGTAGACTGATAGACAGGAGATCAGGCTGGGATGTGGATCGGTGGGTCTATTACAATAATTAGGTGGATAAGTAAACTGTAGCTAGTAGGTGGTCACAACTCAATGCATACATCCAGAGATAAAAACTGTAAACTTTGCAGTTTATTGCAAAATATCATGATTTTAATAAGTGATTTGTTCAAGGAGTGCACCATATCAAAGAGGGAGTTCAATACACAATTAGTTCAAGTGGATGGAGAGGCTGCTGATAAACTGCACTTGTCTCCTGTACAGGTGGTCCTTGGTGCAGATAAACATGTGTTTGTGATTGCAGGTCGTTGTTACTGATCTCAGGTGATAGGTAGGAGGATGTTGTCTCCCACTGTATCACAAAGTACAGGTGGGGAGGCTGATTACGACTACTTAGTTAGGTGTGTTCTGTGGTCCATTGTGTTGTACATAAATTATAGACAAGTATGAAGGAGGCTGATTACAACTTAGCTTATTGTGTTTTCTTGGTCCATTGTGTTGTACATGTAGGCAAGTATAAAGGATGCTGATTACAACTAAGCTAGGTGTTTTCTGTGGTCCATTGTGTTATACATATAGGCAAGTATGAAGGAGGCTGATTACAACTTGGCTAGGCATGATCTATGGTCCAGTGTATTGCATATTTAGGAAGGCATAAAGAAGACTGATGAGGACTCTTTGCTTAGCTATAGGTGTGTTGTTTGGTCCATATATTTATATGGAGGCATAAAGGAGACTGATGAGGACTCTTTGCTTAGCTATAGATGTGTTGTTGGGTCCGATGTATTGTATGTAAAGGCAAGTTTAAAGGAGACTGATTACAACTTTGCTAGGCATGTTCTGTGGTCCAGTGTATTGTATATATATGAAGGCATAAAGGAGTCTGATGAGGACTGTTTGCTTAGCTATAGATGTGTTGTTGGGTCCATATATTTATAGGAAGGCATTAAGGAGACTGATGAGGACTCTTTGCTTAGCTATAGGTGTGTTGTTTGGTCCAATGTATGGTATAAATAGGGAGGCATTAAGGAGACTGATGAGGACTCCTTGCTTAGCTATAGATGTGTTGTTGGGTCCATATATTTATAGGAAGGCATAAAGGAGACTGATGAGGACTCCTTGCTTAGCTATAGGTGTGTTGTTTGGTCCAATGTATGGTATAAATAGGGAGGCATAAAAAAGGCTGATGAGGACTCCTTGCTTAGCTATAGATGTGTTGTTGGGTCCATATATTTAGAGGAAGGCATTAAGGAGACTGATGAGGACTCTTTGCTTAGCTATAGGTGTGTTGTTTGGTCCAATGTATGGTATAAATAGGGAGGCATTAAGGAGACTGATGAGGACTCTTTGCTTAGCTATAGGTGTGTTGTTTGGTCCAATGTATGGTATAAATAGGGAGGCATTAAGGAGACTGATGAGGACTCCTTGCTTAGCTATAGATGTGTTGTTGTGTCCATATATTTATAGGAAGGCATAAAGGAGACTGATGAGGACTCCTTGCTTAGCTATAGGTGTGTTGTTTGGTCCAATGTATGGTATAAATAGGGAGGCATAAAGAAGGCTGATGAGGACTCCTTGCTTAGCTATAGATGTGTTGTTGGGTCCATATATTTATAGGAAGGCATAAAGGAGACTGATGAGGACTCCTTGCTTAGCTATAGGTGTGTTGTTTGGTCCAATGTATGGTATAAATAGGGAGGCATAAAGAAGGCTGATTAGCAATAAGCTAGACATGTTTTGTGATACAAAGTATTGTACATATAAGAAGACATTGAGTATACTAATTAGGACTCCTTTCTTAGCTAGGTGTTTTCTTTGGTCTAAAGTGATGCTCATATAAAGAGACATATTGATGGAGGCTCCCTAAATTAAGGACTCTTTGCTTAGCTAGGTGTGTTCTATGGTCCAATAGGGGAGTTGTTTTTACTAAAGAGGTTAGAAAAAGGTTATAATACACATTTTACTCCTACTGCACTACACTATAGTAGTTTCTTGCTAAAAGATGCACAAAAGAGATTCAGAGTAAAATGACTTTATTGTTATAATAAACAGAAGTTGCACTGTAAATGAGGCAAGCAGTTCATATTAAATTGGTGAACTATAGAACAGCATATAAAATCATAGTTTGTCTTTGGTGCTCAGAGGCCATGAAGACTCATAATAAGCTGACTGTTATGATATAATACCCGCAACCTTCAAAATCTCTTTAACAAATCACAAAGCAAGAGTACATTAGATGTTGATTGTTGAGAGATGATTTTGCTGTTCAAAGGACTGAGTAATGGATTCCCTTTATTGTGAATAGACTGTATGAACACTCTGAGCAGTTTACACTATCATTGTGTGTGTACTAGGTAATATGGATTGAGTTAAGATCAAAGATACTAACAAAGACTGAGAGAATTGGGAGGAGCAAGAAGCCCCAGGAGAAAGCAGCATGGATGTATTAATGGAGACAGTCTTTATGTATCATATTTGAAGTAAAATAAACACATTAAAAGTCCTTCATACAGGGAAAATGATAAGATTCAGTAATATAACTGTAAATATCCCACGTGAAGCCAGAGAAGATGAAACTATATCACATGAGCATCAGACAAAACAGGGTGGAAGTCATCAGCCGTGTTAGGTCTCAGATCGGCGAGGACTTTGATTCCCTGTAAAATTGCTGGGGTGAAGCTGGCATAAAATGAGCAATAAACTCTTGATGGTAAATATTTATGTGAGGAATGTTGAAACAAAGAAATAGACTGGGCTATCACTTTTGATTGCCTGACCAGTAAAGCCAGTGGATGCACTCAACCCAAATAAACGGAGGGGGTTTGATATCAAAGGCATTGCTGTAACAAGGAGGAATGAAATTGATTAACTGGTTGTCAATTTTGGGGGGTATGATTGACTGTGTATTGAATTTTGGGAGATGTTTTCATGTCTTGGTCAGCATGAGCCATCAGGGACAGAGGGATGGATGTAACAGCTCTTGCACTTCTGTTGAACTTAGGGCTTGGGCATTATCATTTATGTATACTGTAATATATGTTGATGATGAAAGAATTAAGAAAAATTATTGTAAGAATCAAAGCCAACAGCAGACCACTTAAAGTACTTTGGTGTGTGAGTACTGACCGGTTAAGGTACTTTGGTACCTTACTTAAGGTATGTGAATAAAGCACCAATTCACCTTTACTGACCATGAAACATTGAAGCAGATAGAGATAGAGTTCCAGACATATAATGGGATTGATTACACCATTGATGATAGGGCCTAAAGGTCATATAGACAGGTGATCTCTAAAACTGATGATTTGATAGGTATTTACTTCATAGACTCAGGAAATAGAGATTTGTAACCATTGTATGATGTTAAGGCCATGAAAAATATGTTCTATGAGAACCGAGTGCATGCTCATGAGACTTATAGATCGGGCCAAGATAAGACATGAACTGCGAGTAGACTAGTCTGATGTGAATCTCAATTGCAGCTCCCTTGATTACTTTATAATCCATGCACATGACAAATTGAGCTTTCTCACCGATTTTCTGTGATGTGGAACTGTATCAATAGTTTTCCTCCAGAACTCGCTGATCCCAGGAGGCCCGGTAATGGCCAGCCCTGTGTCAGGGTGGTTCAACACCAGAACAGCTGAGAGGTCCCGTCACAGAAAACACCTTCCTCTGCAGGGGCTTATAAAGGGGAGACGATCAGGTTACCTTGAAAGGTGTCGATGGATGTGCAAATGAGGACATATATTACCTACGTAATGTCTTTGATCTGATACTGGGTGACATCTAGTAAATAGAGTATTATACACATTACATACAGTCATGGGGGATGAGTAATCTTTAAATTATTATACCACACTGATTTTTTCGCTATCACTCGGTTCAATTAATATGTTATCGTGATGCTTGGTTGGTGTTGGACAAAAAAAGATACAGTGGGATTATGACTTAGATCAGCGGAGTGCACACTTGCTAATGCTGCAAAATCCAGAGATCAGCAAAAGCCTTAATTTAATTTAAACATATTTTATTGAATAATCAAATGGATTGGGCAACAGGCAAAGCCTATGCAAACCCTCTCCCAAAAGCCTTGAAGCTGGGAATCACCAGATAATGTTAATCTACTTATTTTTTTTCAAAGGAAATCATTTGGTGAAATAAAAATTTAAGATTTCTGGTATTTTATTTTATTTTCAATCTTAAATTTCCCCACAAAATTTGTCTATCATCTCTACAACCAGGGTAAACAAAGAGAGTTGATTACTAATCTTGTCTCTGAGTTTAATTCCAACATCATATGGTTTGTAGCTCTAATCTTTGTTTAGGTAACTGTAAACTGCTCAAGACAGGACACCGACAGACTTAAATGAGATCACTCATAGTTCAAACAGATAAACAAATTGATTTTATAGAATTTCACATAAACCCATGTTTGAAATGGTCTGATGAGGATCCCTGGTCACCACGACTGCTGCCGATATTCTGTAATGTGTATTAAAGAGAACCCAGGATCGCTTTTATGAAGCAGACATCAAGAGAGTCCAGATGAGGGGTACACGATAGTAACAAGTTGTTCTAGTGCATTATACAACATGCAAAGTAATATAAAGAGAGGAGGAGAAACAGACCAGGCCTTGTACATCTTCACGCAATCTAGGCCATATTAACAGCATTATAGACAAAAGCAGAGAAAGAGGGCCTGCTTGCCTGATACCAAACAATGGGTGATAAGCATCTCTCATTATTATCCCTGTGTATTGGTATTGCTATGATCCCCTCTGCAATACACATAATACCAAAACTCCCACAAGGGAAGATTGTCTAGCAATGAGAGCTGTCATAAAGTTGATATGGTATGATTTGTTCTTCTTCACTGACTTCAGGAATGTTATAAATGGTTGGTGTATTTCAGTGCAGCGCCATGTTTGTATTGGGGAGGGTTGGGGCTTTGTGTGGAGATTTTGTGGTACAACAATGAATGGGATGAAAAACACTGGTTACAATTGGTCTGGCACTGACTGGAGCCCTCTACATCCTGTCATTAACATTTAACATTTTCAGGGTCACAAAACCCTTTGAAAAACATTTGCACTAATTTTCTTGAACTGATTATCTGAAGCATTCTTTTGTGAAATCAGTTCTAGGGGTAAAAGATAATCAAAGTTTTTTAAGGAAAATATATTGTGTGTTTTGAAAATGTTTTTTTTCAGAGTTTTTTTTTACGACTGTTTAGGAGATAGTGATCTATGCAAGTGTCAGGGACTGAAGTTTGTTAAAATTCTGAATAAACGTCAGTAATGTGTATCAGTGGGGTCAATTATCAGTCTTTGTATTTGTTTTAAGGTATGAAGTGATATTGAATGGATAAATGAAATGACATCTACATTTATTCTAATGTATTTTCTTTTTATCTTTCTTTCTGTTGTGTTTTGCTTAGTGTCTGCATACCAAACCTTTGTTTAGAACAGAGATATATTTTATCAACATTGCATGTCAAAAACAGATACACATTCATGTTGACTGATTTGATTTCAATGAAGAAATCTACCCTGTACAAGAAAGAGAAGCTGTTGTGTGCAGTGTTGTGGGGTCCGTGCGAGTGAGATTATTTGCAGCATCAGGTGTTTGACATTACACCTAGAACTTAATGGGTGGCTCATACTAAGGTTTAAACAGGAAGCAAGAATTGAGGATATAGATAACTTATCTTTATCAAGTGAGACAGGTAAACCATTGACCTTTTGAGGAGTGGGTAGCTTTGTCTTTAGTGTATGAATGAAATAGAAGTATATCAACCTAGCTATGTGACAGATTGCAGTATTTACAAAGGAAGATCAAGAACTAGACGACGTTGAGGGAGTGTCAAGTACTCCATGCAATGAGGTCTTAATAAACCATCATACTCTGTTAATTAGACTTTAAATTGAAAAAATATTTTTTATAACATTTTTGTGATAAAAGTATGGGGAATTTCTAAATTAAAGGATATGTAAGTCTTTGTTGGAGAGCAAGAGGAGAATCTCTTGGCATTTCCAATTAAGACAGTATATCAGAGAATTAGCCAGGAATTGATGAAGCTGTTGACAGTCAAAACAAACAGGGGGACAGTGCAACTCCTTTAATTATTCCTGCTTAATTTGACACAAATGATCAAACTATTGACTCAGTCATCTCTGTGTGTATGAGGGAGACCAGTGTTTGTTTTCTTACTGATGTAACTTGCCTCTCTGCTGCTCTGATAGTTGACAGAAGAGATAGAGCAGCAATGAAACTGGAAACTGGGTGTAATTACAATGAAAGCAGAAACAGCCCTATCTAATGGAGGACTTTAGTTCCTCTTATTACTTACCAGGTCTGTGATATAGACAACAAATTGACCAGGTCTTTGAGGCTGAGCCTGCTTTGTCTCTGGATCTTCTGGTGACCTGGGTTAACGGGACATAGTTTGAGGTTATCAGTGTCAGAGAGCCAAGATAACCGATTATGAAAGTCTGTTTGTTCTGCTACAGCTCAATTAATTAGAGCTTGATTTACAACAAGGGGGAAGTATTGATAGTCCTGATAACTGATGCGATGCCCTTGTAACACAACCAGACCAATAATATCTCTGGACCTGACAAAGCCTGGTCAGAGGGAGGTGCTTCTGCACAGATATTTGTGTATTGTCTAAGGACTCTGGAATGTAGAAGATCAGCATCACTCTGTTTGTTTCAATCATTGGCCATGACTCTCTTAATTGCAACATTGCTTTGTCATGTTCTTAAGACCTCAGATTTATTTCTCTGACACAGAGAGAATGTAGACACAAACTAGAATACTATCCATTGTGTTTTTTTAGTACTTGAACAAAAATTGGTGTATAAAGTAATGGTTGGGTCAGTCACATTTTAGTAATTAGTTTAAGGGAATTACGGGCTTGATTGGTACAAGGGGTCTGCATAGTGGACATTTAACCTGACAGTATGATGAAGAAGGGGAAGCATGATTGCTGATTGATTTGATATCTGCCTAATTTTATCTTATCAAAGTAATTCCAAAATATTCATTTTCAGCAATTAGTGTGAAAAATTAAGTAGTATTGACACTGTAAAATTTGTAAATTGATTGCAAAGCAGGTGCCTTTAATGAAGTGATGATTTAGGGAATGGTCCTTGCGGTCTTATCTCTCACAATAGTGGCCATGGCAGGAATTGATTCCATGTGTAACAACCAAGGTACATTGTTTTTAATTTGATGGGACCACAAAGTCAGCTGATGAGGGACATCCCAGCTGATTTGGGGAGGGTTTTTTTCTGCTGATTAGGGTCACATTTTGTGACTGTCCGTAAGGGTCTGCCTAATCTTGTCTAGATCAGGATGGCATGACCTTATAATGTTACTCCTGGGGGCTATTTGCAGAAATCTGTTCCCTCTCTACGTCTCTTGGCCGGAGCATGCAGAGGACATTTTATTGATATCTGCAGTATGACTTTGCTATAAGATCTAGAAAATTAAAAGAATTATTAAACCCATGTGGGATATTATCATTGTCATTGATAAGACTGGAATTGAGCTTGCTTAATTTACATTTCAAATAAATTATGTGCACAAAATTCAACAAAAATTGCCCCCCCCCCCTTCCCTCACTACAGTTTTGATGATGTCACACATTTTGTCATGTGTGCAGGTCCATAGGTATATGGCCCAATTTAAAAAATTGAATAAGTTTTATAATTTATTAATTTCCAAACAGTTTTTTGTCATATGAAACATTTTTTTCCAAGAAACTAATTTTATTTTTGTAATTTCCTTCGCTGAAAAAAAAAATGCTTTAAAGTTATATATTTTTGTGTAAAAAGTCATATCTGAGTTATGAAATGACAACAACCCGGTATTACTATTTTCTCTTATTTTAAACATCCATGATATAACATGCAAAGTGGCAATATCGCAAAATTGTCGATCAATGATAGGCTTACAAGACTAGAAAAATTCAAATTGTATTAAAATATTTTGTATGTCATACAAAATATTTGTTCATTTAAATAAATTCTTTTGAATTAATAGATATCTAATTTAAATAGAATAAAGAAGATCATTTTAAACATATTTTACTGGCCAGCTTGTTTCATATATGATATACAATTTAAATTTTTTTTTTATCTGTACTTGAATATTAATTTTGTAGAGTTTTAAAATAAGGTTTTATATATTTTTTAAAAAACACTACCGGGTAATTATTATTAACAACAGCACAAAATTTTTCGTCACTCTTAAAACAGAATAGTAAAATCTAATCTAACATCAAAGAAAGAAATTACTTTAAGTCATTGCTTTGTAACAAATCTAAATTTTGGATTTATTTATTTTTCACCAATTTATCCAAAGAAAGATTAATGAAGTGTTGAAATGATATCAAGAAAAGATCCCTAATGACTTTACCCAATAAATTAAATGTCTTTCTTACGAAAGAAATAGGTATTTGTTTTTGTATGGGTGCTCTCCCATTTGGGACACCTCCATCTTCTCCTGTGAAGACCTGTGTTGTCCATTATCAGTTACAGAGCATTTATCCCCAGATTACCAGCTCCCTGAAGAGATGTCCCCTCCTTTTGGGGGCACCCATCCTTTGATGACTGCCCAGGAGTGAATTCCTGTCCATCAAGCCCTGGCTGAGTGATGCCCCTCATTTACTGCTGACTTTAATCCTGGACCAGTAATTCCCCATTGTCAGGAGAATCCATCATTGTGTCATCAGATTTGATAACCAATATTTTCTCCTGTTTCTTGATATAAGGACATTAATTATTAAGTTAGATTTGGTAAAATCTAATTTTTCTAAATTTTCTGTACTTTTTAGTTGTTATTATTATGAATTACTTAAATTTCAATGAATTTAAGACTTTGTATTTTTTAATACAATATACCAAAGTTGAGATTTTGCACATTACACTGATTTTTTAAAATACTTAATAACATGAATTCTTCTCTTGTCATATGATTATATTTAAATTCTGTTGTTACATGTTCTTTTAAAGGTCAAGGTTAAAACCTCTTATCATCAGGTGAAAGGACAGCGTCTGTCACATTTCTCAAGGTCAATACTAAATAAATCCTTATATTTTAGGAATCTAGATTTAAAATGTATCAAAAATAATTTCTAATAGGGGTCAAGGTTTGACTAAAATTTCTCGCCCTTTAAAAGCACTAGGCATGCAAAAAAAAAAATTCAACTATGTTTGGAATGCTAATGTTTTGACTCGCAGATTCTTAGATTCTTAAAAAGAAAGTGAAAATTGCTATATAAGCAATAGCTGGGGTCAGTAGATGCAACGACGGTGGTTGACTTCTTATTAGGAGGTTTTTTCCCTGGGGACAAGAATGTAAGACATAAAACCTGTCCCCAAGGACATTTATGTTATAATGGAAGGTCGTAAAGTAGATGGCACTAATACCCCTGGACAGGCCAGATCCTGGAAACCAGTGCCATCAGAAACCAGCCAAACTTGACAATTATCATCAGCATTTGAAAGGAATCGGACACTCTCTTGTTTAAATATTTTGAGTGGTGAAGATGTCTGTTTGTTGACAAGGGACATTCGATGGTGACATACATACCTAGGGTCATTCTTCATTGCGATGAATCACCTACAGTATTTTTAGCCTGATGTACATGATTATAGGATAATGGAATGCCATACCTCACAAATAATACTTTTGCAAATAAAAACATAGCTCAGTATGTGTGTCCAGTGAAAGAGAGGTTATCTTGGACTAATATTTGTCTGAATGATAGAGAAACCTCCTTAGGTGTCATATTATCAAGGAGAGAGACTTGCTGATTGGTGCAATATTGTAGGATGACCTATACCAAGCAAGCTCCAATATAATGTAGAAAATGAACATCTGAATGCATTGAGAAACACTGGTGTGGTAACCTTTTATTTTATTACAGAAAGAATAAAAAACTCATAAATTTGAATTTTTTTAACATTTGTGGTTACCAATTATCCCACACTTTAAAGGCTGAATGAATTGATTTACAGCAAAGCTTATAGAAACTGAAACTTAGCCTTGGATTTCAAATACACAATCATGGGTACATTGGGTTTACTTAATCAAGTATCGCCACCCCACTAAATCAAATTCAAGATACCAACACACAAAAAAATGAGTGGGAAGTGTATGGATTTATACTGTGTCATGAATCTTGTTGTGAAGTTAGAAATTATAAAAGAAATGAATAAAAGTGTAAAATAATCTTTATGATTGGCAAGCAATATGATATATTTGTTGAGTAAATCAGTGGTACCTTAAATTATTTGACAAATCTTTGATAGCTCTTGGGCAAATACTGTTATTGGAGATGCAATGAAACTTTACAATGCAAGCCAATTGTACAATGAGTTTGCAACCCTCTGTATTACAGCTTGTTCTCAAGGTATGAATAAAGACACTTTGCCCTGTAATCATTAGGTATTACAAGTCTGTTTATACATCATTTAGCTGGACAATATAGTGACAGGTTGACCATTACAGATGATGATGTAACACTAACAGATTGCATCCAAACACAGTTCATAGGGTGGTGCTACAGTCAATATAATGATGATACTCAGAATTAGGTTACTCCATACTGAAAGAGCTGTCCCTGATTTATACCCTCAACTTCTGCTGGGTTTTAATGAGGACTCCTTTGGGGTAGGTTGGTTTAAGTAATCAGGGTAAGAGATGTCCTACAGAGAGAGACTATGGTACAGACCTAGTCACCCTCAAGAGGTAACAGCTTGGTAGTGGGGAGAGGAGCAGATAGAGCCCTGATATATAGCTTTTGTCCCTAATTAAAGGAAAGGCATTTACTTCTTCTTCTCACATACCAGCAGATCAGTTCTGGACCAAGGAGCCACATAGTTTACCTACATGAAGGCTTTTTCATATCATATTTGACAGTACAATAGGGACACCTTAAGCAATGAATTCCTAAAGCATTAAAATCGCTGATGGAGCATATCAAATATGTTTATCTTAATTTTGTAAAGAAAAGGGTCATATTTTTATTTAAAAGTGTTCAAAAATCATCTATTGAAAATGATTTCTGCTTCAAAATTTGTTTAAATTGACAGAGTATAATTTTTTAAAATACAAATTACAGCATCTCACTTTGACCTTCAAAATGGATTACCAGTACTTCAAGATGGTAATGTAACAAAACTGTGAAAAGTTTAATGGTATAGGTTTACGAGAATTAAGATATAGATCTAACTGTATCATTCAGGTAGCTTTAAGTACTGTAATGAGGACTGTTGGATAGATTTTCAATTAGGACTCTTTTTTGTCCAAATCACCTATCCCCTTTAAAGCAATACTGTTAATGAGCATTATCAGATCGGACCTAACAATATACCAAAAACCGTGTCCTGGGGAAGTGGGACCTGATTGGCTAGGGTTGAGAAGTTAAGAAAAATCAGCAAATGGTGATAAATATTTGTTAACAAAACTGTCAAGTTTGACCAAAACTAACAGAGAAAAGTCTTAATCTCTACGGGGTGGGGAATGACTGTCCAGATCGACCCTGCAGGCAGGCTTTTGATTCTGTGTATTGGACCTTACACACTGTACCAGTTCACATTTGCTTGATTATAGACCCCATATGGTGTTATTTCACCTTGTCTTTCACAGTTTCTCTATCTAAATAAGATAGCTACTTATCTACTTTATCATTAGAATCTTTTCAGATGCTGAATTTTCCTTATTAAAATATGTTACCAGGAGGTCTTGACAAATGACTGTATTGTTTGTCTGTCAGATTCTGTGTTAAGTTATCTGTTGTCATCCTGACCCATTCTTCCCTCCAAACATTATCTTTTGATGCCCACTGCTGACCCCCAATCAGATCTTGTCACCCCCACTCAACATCATGATGACCTACATGAAGCAACATTGCTGGCTACTGGAGGTAACGATTTATTGCCGCTGATTTTCCTGCTGTCTTAAAGTTGTCAAATTATCTCTGTTTTCTGTCTTGAGAAAACAGCCAGATTTCTCTTTCATCTGAATATGTGAATGGAGAACAAATGGGGGAGGGGAATGCTTACTTCCTGTTGTAAAACAATTGCAGAAACCATCAAGTGAAGAATAATGATAATGGTCGTCTGTAGAAATCTGCCAATGCCAGGCTCTCAAACATTTCTAGTCCTCTTAACTTTTTTTATTACCAAATGGAGTAGAAAGGTTGCAATGTCAATAGGTGGTTTTGTTTGGGGGACAATGGATGAATTAGTTCAGTGTTAGCTTATGGACTTTTATGTGTCCTTCAAGAGGGAGAAATTCACACAAAACCTGTAGGACACTGCTGGGTTCTCTCTCACTGCTCCTACAGATCCATTCACTAAAAGCCTGACTGAGTCTCCAGTCAACCTCAAGGAGTTTTTGTCTATTGTGTGCATTTTTTGGTGGTTTGAGGTTTTTTTTAATGCAACAACACTTCATTTCTTCATTTGATAGCAGAGGCAAGAACATGAGCATTGAATGTCACATACCTGCAAAACATTATCCATTGTTGAATAAAATGCAATGTAAGCAGTAAAATTTAAGGGTCAACCTATAATTTTTGTGCATGTCTTCAATGATGGTTGCTGTCGTTTGATTACAATGTGCATATTAAAATGTTCCTTTTCTTGGTTTTTTTTTTTACCACTGGGCTAACCAATAGGTCATGGTATGCGACTTTTTGATGAGGATTCCGTTTTGACAGTGTCTTGTTTGATAATTATATCCCAACTAGGTGTAAAATCAAGGTCAAGTCTATACCCTACAATGTCAAGATCAAGTTTCATAGCCTGATCTCATGCTTTTTTAATCTCGTACTGTTACCTGATAATGACCAAACACATACATTGCTAGAATTCACTCGAATGCATTAATGTGAAAATCAAATTCGGTCAGCTCTCATGGAGTCTGGTTCCAGGGTGATCTGCTTTCCCTTTGTTGGAGATACATTTGAATTTCTATTTTTTCTGCACTTTTTGACCTGGTCTTAGCTGGGAGAGCACATCTCCATCACCCTTACTTCTAAGCAGGCCACCTACAGATAGAGGTTAACATTTCTCCCTTGAATGACCAACCAAATTGTTCCTCTTTTCTTGCCTTTAAAGATACTAAACCTACACCGTCTCTAGGCTGAAATGATCTGCAAAAAGCTTCCAATGTTGGTCATTACAAGGAATGTTGTGTAAACTATGTGTAGGTAGAACTTCTATAGTGGGTCGTTATGAGAATTCCTGTAATGGATTTTTTTCACCCACTTTTGACCTCATCTGTTAAGCCGTTTGGTCACCTTTGTGTAAATATTATGATAACATTTCAAGGTTCTTCTTAGTCTTGCTTTTTATTTATGACCTTTTTTGATACTTTCATTTTGGAGGGAAAAAATAAACGAGCAATGAGTCACCAAGCTGTAAATCTTCTGTATGATTAAGTTACTTTGTAAAAGTAGAAAAAAAGCTAGCAACATGTTGCCCTATCAACATTTTCTTTCTGAATGCATAATTGAAAAATGATGCAGATGGTGCATTTACATAATTTACATAATATGCACACTAATGCTGCACATGCTCCATGCTTGCATTTCATTTCTTGGAAGAAAAAAATTTTGAAGGTTGAATAATTCACCTTTTAGTACTTTATAAATGCTGTTGAGTTGCTGCAGGTTGCAAAGGATGCAGGGTTTTCAAAACTTTGAATCCGAAGACCTATTAAAGTGCAGGTATGCTGATTATTGCTTTTGTGCTGAAACTTTGAGCTGACCTCTGACCCTGTCCTATGTGAATACCAGTGGTCCTATTGTGTTTTCGGTCCAAACAGTTTCATTCATAAAGAAAACAGAAGTGACAAGCTGACAGCCCAGAAGATGGTTGGCTTCAGCTCAATGAAAATACACTAAAACAAGAGGCAACATTAGGGCCACTGTACCAAAGATTCACTAGGTACCAACACTCAGCCTAGTCAAACCCAAAATGGTTACTCTTGCTGAAAGATGAACGATGTAGCTTTTCAAACTTGGGCGAGAGTTTTGATTGTTCAGAGTCTGATTCAACTGTGTGACCCTGGTCATTCACTGAAGGAGGGAGGGGAATGCTTCTTGTGTGTGGCCAAGAGCCCAGGGGCTATACAAGGACCAAAAATATTGTAATTATATGAAATTTTTATGCTGTTTATATTTGGCTATGGCTTAGAACAGGCAATAGTGATTAGGCTGTGTTTACCTTTCCCAATAGGGAGACCACTTGAAGAGACAGGACAAATTTCT
This sequence comes from Magallana ariakensis, assembly GCA_020458035.1. Classification (NCBI taxonomy): domain Eukaryota; kingdom Metazoa; phylum Mollusca; class Bivalvia; order Ostreida; family Ostreidae; genus Magallana; species Magallana ariakensis. The sequence continues at coordinate 69,033,552 of CM035812.1, read as the reverse complement.
TTCTGACAGTGCTTACATTTTCTCCCTGATGTATGAGGCAGAGCTTTGAACTTTTTTTGACAAAAGTCATGAATTTTTTAGACATGTTATTAAGATTTGAACAAAGAAATGTCTCTCGGAAGAATGAAAGAAGTTGAGAAGAGCACTGAATTAACTGTTAACATCCGTTTAAGATGTGTAAATTAAATAACTTGATACAGAATTTGTCAATGCTCCAATTTGAAATCAGCAGGAATTCCACTAGGCTCAGATGACACCAAGTGCATTTTTCTCTTTGCAAAAGAACTGGAAATGTTTTCTTTTTTTGAGGGTTGCATAAAATAAACCATTACTATTAAGTCTTCAAATGCCTTTGCAAAAATTTGAAATAAAACTCTTAAAAAGCTAGCACATACTTGAAAAAATCTTCCCAATCATTAGAATTATAAAAGTTTCAAAGACACTTAAAAAAACTCACATTTTTGTAAAGAAACAAATCGGTTAGTTTGAATAGGTTTCAAGTCTACTTATCAATTAGGTGATTTTTTTAATAGAATGGAAAAGTCATTTTTAAAACATTTAATAGGTCAATTAGAATTTTTTCCAAAATGTCAGGAGAATTGATGCAAAATTCAAATTTTAAAAAAATTTATTTTATTAATATAAATTTGCATGCTTTTTAAAAATGAAAATTGCATTTTGCAGTGCATTTAGATTTTTGTCAGAAAGCTTTTAGAAAACAAGCAGCCAAAGGATATGTGAATTACCAGAAAAAGCCAATCCCTCTACTTGTTATCACTTTAAACCCGTTACAGCTGATGACCATCAAGGTTTAGCCAGTGTAACGGGAGAAAAGAAATTAATTTTCTCAGGTATTTATGGCTTTCAGGACTTATATAAAATGTGACAAAAAAGGTCTTGATTTTTCTGGGGTGACAAAGCTGTTCATTATTGCTGGAGATTTGCTCTGATAAGTATATTTTTGTCCATAAATACCAAGGAACGCTTGACCAACCAGCTACAGTTCAACCCTATCGTGTTACATGGAAGTTTTATGGCTGCTAACCTAACACCCAGGCCCCAGCACTTGTATTCAATTTGATGGTCTTAAACTTCATTTGAATGTCTATCAAGTGATTTTTTTTTTTTGGTGGAAATATTTTTTCTACTTGGGCTAACTTCCCTGGACAGTCAATACATGAAGCTTGAACTTGTGATATGTTTTATTGCAACATATCAGCAAGTTATCTATGCTTGACCACAATTTGTCCTTTCCACACAAGTTCACATTGGGAATATTTAGAAGACAATTTCCATGTTTTTGTTTGTTGTCTTGTTATTTTTTTAGATTCTGAATAATTAAAACAGAACTATTTGCATGTACAATTCTGAGCTAGAATCCTGTTATTATTTAACAAATAATGGTCTCTTCCATAATTATCTGTGTGGTTGTAGAGAACTTGAAATCACCAAATATTACCCTGGTATTCTTTATTTAGTAAATAATATATCAACATTTCTAGCAATCTTTAATGAATAAAATAATTATCATGCAGCAACGATTTTTTATTATCTCCATATAATTTATTGCTTTATGTGTTGTGCCAGATATTAGTTAAAAAAAAATAAAAAGAACTTAATTTGCGAAAAATCCAGTGCTTTTTCTGGCCAATAAAAGTCATGGTCGTCTACTGCTTTGTGTGACCTTGAATCAATTTTTTTCCCCAATTTTTCCTACAAAAATGGGGACCTAAGCATGCTTATATTTACATTCACATATATTTAAATATACCTAGCATGCATGCGTCCTATGCATGCAGATGTGCTTGAAAAATTCAAGTCCTCATTGAATTGACCTTGACCTCAAAAAGTGAATGTTAAAAGATACATTTATTCACTAAATCTGTCCTAATCCAGGGACTTCTTCATCCAAATATTTCACATTATTTCAACTATTGGCTTTACATTGAAAATTGTCCAGAAGATGACATCTCCAGATCCACCATTTAAGCCCCACTGCATTTAGGCTAGCTAGAATCACATCAATATATGATTTTCCTTATTTTAAATTTTTGGGATGCTTTTTGGAAACATGGCATTTATAAACATTTAATTTCTTTGATTAACTTATAGTTAGCAATATTATTAAATAATTTTGCATATAATTAACACAAAATCTTATTAATATTTATGTATTATGTAATAATAAATGTAAGATATATATAAATATATTTTTAAAAAAAATTATTAATGCTTTTAAAGTCACATCAATTGATTCTTTTACTGTCAACTGAGAAGTTCATAATTAAAAAAATTTGTTTTGGGGCAAAAAGAAATTAGAAGTCTCTGAATAATTAATATAATATATATTGTGTACATGAATTCTGTAGATGTTCTTGAAGTCAGCAAGTTAACTGACGGTAACAGTTATCTGTAAGTTTTGAAAACATTCCTTTCTTTAATTCATTTAAGGACTTCAGTTTAAGGCATTTTCCTATCAATTGTCTGAGCCTAATCGTAATGACCGGGAGTAGTTACCGGGATAAACCAACAATGACACCAGCCATTGTTAGGAGAGGTGATCCAATCCCTTTGAAGTATTGAGAGCTATTCTGTTGAATGAACTCACAAGGTGATTCAGGTTACCAAGAGGCTTAGGTTACAAGGTAGCACACACTAAATATTTCTACATCATAATGATGAAACCTGCTTACTTGTGAGGCAAAGGTCATGTACCCCTAATGAATACACATCACCCCACAAAGAGAATGAATGGGATCTCCCAGAATTCAACACTCCAGCAGCACCTACATGTACATTACTGGAGGCTTGAAGTAGTCATCGCAAAGTCTATCCAAACATACAGTGCTGAGTCTAGATTTTGGATGGCCTCAATAAGACTACCGGTAGATTATTCCTATAACCTTTTTTGGGGGGGGGGGGGGGGGGGTAAGGGGGACATATTTTACTCTATTTATTTTGAAACATAAAATCAATTTTGCTGATAATGACAAAACCCTATAATGATGTAAATAAAAAAGATATTTGAAACTGTAGCTTTCAAATTTTGTTACTGATTTTTTTTTAATGTATTTTAATTTTAACTATTTTAACTTGGAATTTCGGTTTGAATTTCCTTATCATACTTAACATTTAAGTGAACTGTGGGTCGAATACCAACAGCCTTGCTAATGATTTTGATATTGTCGATTCTGCATTTTTTCAGACCTAATTAAATGTTGCAAAGCAGAGAAAAACCAGTTCAAAAGTCAGTGCACTTAGTGGGTGGGACATGTTAATTATGTCATGGTGCCCTCATTTTGAAAACTCTTTTTGTATGGTTGCAGTCCTCTTTTGTTGTCCTCTCTGACTCCAGGAGGCTTTTTTGTATGATTGAAGAAATCCAGGAGACAGGAATTTTAATCTGTTTCATTTCTTTCAAAAGGCAGGAAGTTAAGTCCCTGATCAGAGGTAGTCTGGACGATAAATTCTACTAGGGTTGATGTGGAGGGTGAGTTAGGGGAGGGGACAAAATGACAAGCATGAGGGGGGCCCTAATTGTGAAGCTTTCTGATAGCAACTCAGCACCTCTCTATTATAGGATTAACTTCAGAAAAGTGATGCCTATAAACATTATTACCGCTCAACCTGCTGCAAGGACATGCAAGGTAGCAATAAAATAACAATTAACAGTCTCTGGAATGTTCCAAAAGCCTCTTATAGAAGGTTGCTGCTGCAGCAGTGTTCTACTCATTATGGTCTTTTTTTACTGGTAAAAGCTTTACAGGTGATCTAGAAATGAAAACAAAATTAATTATCAAAGTTAAAACAGTTATGTTGGAGGCCATTGAAGAGTATAATCTTTCAAACGAAAAAGTATTGTTAAATCTTTATTATCCCAAACATTGATATCTTTAATCCTTTAACATTCTGTAAAATACTCTCAATAAGACTTGAAACAACATTTATCACTGAGTCATATACAAGGTGTATCAAGCATTTAAACACGCAGAACAATTTGAGTGCTTTGATGAAATAGAATAATATGGTAAGTAAAAGACTTAAGGTAGCTCGCGGGTTTACTGCTTGTGAGACAATTAACCTACCCTAAAAATTTGTCTGTCGAATCAGTTGGTTTCCAAGGTTTATTCCTGAAAATTTTATTGAATTCGTCAGCCTAATTATAATGTTATCTTATCTTAAACACAGCACTGTTGATTAACACAATGAACGTCATTTCAATGAAATATATAGCAATATTTACATTTTCGCGAGTAACAGCATTCCAAAACCATACTCATAACTTTTAAACAAAGCTGACGAATTTTATTTTACTCAGCACAATGATTGCGAAGATGATTTAGAACTAATCGATACAAAAAAATCAATATGTGTTCTCAGCCAATTTTTCGCAAAAAAACTTTACAGATTTGAAATTTTCACGTAACGTTATATTTTCATCGCGACGTTACACCATGTTAGCGCGACGTTATCAGTTTCGTGCATCTGTGTGCCGAATAAAAGGACGGGCATTGTTCGACAAAAAAATTTCAAAATAATCCATGCATTTAGCAAATTCTAATTTCTTGATTTTAGATTTTAAAGCTGCCGTTGAATGATAACACATACAATAGAACTAGTTTTTTTCATTGTACTTAGAAGTGATATTTAAATTTTATTGCTCTCCATTAAACAGTAACTCTAGTAATGGGGGATTAAATTGTATATATAACAACTGTTATTTTATTTTGATATACTAGGCCTTTATAATGTTATATCGTATACTTAGAGAAAATATACCCCTTTTCGGCCCTGTGCGATATAAACCGAAAATTCGCCTACCCGTGCGATATAAATCCTAGGGGTGTGATATAAGATTTATATCGTATACTTATAGAAAATATACCCCTTTCCGCCCTGTGCGATATAAACAGAAAATTCGCATACCCGTGCGATATAAACCCTAAGGGGTGACACCGTGTGATTTAAGATTTATATCACACCCCTCTCCGGCAATCTTCGGATGTTATATCACATCCCTTTCCGTTAATAATCGGCTATTATGACGTAGAGTTTGGTATGTGTCCTTCAACTCGGATCTCCGAGTATAACCTCAAACAATTGCGTCGAAGTCAACTCTGTATACATACAAACAGCTGGCGCAAAAAATTCAGGGAAGTTTATTAGAGATGGAATATATAGACACGGAGCGAATTGTTAACAATAAACATTCATCATATGATGTTTTTATTGCTTCTTTGATATTTTCTATAAGTATATAATATAAAAATTATAACATGGCAATTTTAATATCGCATCCTATATTACCCTCGGTCGCTGTATATCAGCCCTCGAGCCTGACGGCTCTCGGGCTGATATACAGCAACCTCGGGCTAATATAGGATGCGATATAAAGATAGCCATGTAATAATCTATATACTGCTAATGTTATATACATACCCTAGCTGTTCTTGGTATAGATGGTACTATTTAACGTCGAATTCTATTGTGACGTCAGCAAACCCGCGAGCTACGTTAATTGCTATGTACCACCATCTTCCAGTCTGGCAGAGAATCTCACCTTTACCCATTTGGAACTATTTTATTTGATATATATGCTATGAAAAGTATGGGGGGATTGTAAAAAGAAGAAAACAAGGAAATGTAGTCCAACACTGTAGGGATGTAGCTATTCTGCTGAGGCAGGCACTGCTTACTTTTGTCCCATGACATTGGATTAACTGACCAGTAGATACATGTAGGTTGTAATCATTTATGCAATAAAGAGATTCAAAAAGGTTGCCAAGGAGTAGGTTTGCATTGATTGATTATAGACAAGATTGCAGAATGTTGGAATTGTTTAGTGTCTGCAATCAATGATTAGTTCTCTCAAAAAATGCTCAAACTTTTATTGTTTCTCAACTGCATGAAGATATTCATCAGAACACTGTACAATGGATTTCATTAAACGACTTCAGGAATGGCAAAAAAAAAAAAAAAGAATAGAAGCAAAAGAATCAAATACATTATGACTTCATAGAAAGGAACTTCAAAAAACAGTACATGTATGTGTGATGCATTTGATATGATTAATAGAGGCAATTTGTATGAGTTGGGATCTAATGTTTGACTTGTACCTTGCACACCTGTTTTTGGTTCACTGTGCCTGTTAAGATAAGGTGTTGCTGTCAACAGGTCTTTCTTTAAAGAAATAGTCAGATGACAATCACCAATTGATCCCCAGTAACTGATCATTTCACATTACTTGTGATCAAAACGCTCCAGTGATGGTGATTAAATCTGTGTCTGATTCATAAGGACGCTTGGTGCAGTTGTTACATGGTAACAATAGATCCAGAGAACTTATGGCTCTGCAGACATGTGCAACAGATAATGAGGGCAAATAGTTGCAATTCCATTTCCTGATATCTAACAATCATTATTCTGACATTTCTGCTGAATCAGATGTTGCAAACTAAAAAAAAAAAAACGAAAGTAAACCATGATGAAGCATAGAAGTGTGGTCTTCTATCACAGAGTATGACAGTGTTTCAATGAAGTGAGAGAAGGGGCTACCTGATTGAATTATGCAGACATATCTGGGAAGGGCCCTATCAGAAAGAGACGTGTGTTGCATTGCTAATGAGAAGATCAAAGACAATAGTAAGAGAGAGGTGTGAGAGGGCCTACAAAATATTTACTTTAAAAACCTGTCATATGACAGACCACTATATGGAAAGTAGGAGGTGGAAAATCCAGATCTGCAGGCCAAAAAATGTATTAATTAGAGAAGCAGAGTGACCTTGAAATGTATGGGGGTTGCATTACATTAAGATGAATACCCCCTTAAATCATATCTAAAAATAATACTCTCTGGAGGAATGTGTAATATGAAGCAATTTTAATATAACTCTTAATGTTTCAATGTGCGCATAACCATACGGATACACAAACCTATGTATTGACCAAATTCTCAGAAATCTCTTTTATCTCTCTCGTCAAGTTTCAGATTTTCCAAAAATGTTTTAACTATGTGCATGGTGTAAATAAAGGGCAACAAAAAAATACGGTCAAAGCCTTGTCACCTCGATCTACTGTAGTAGTGCTCAAATTCAGTTTACAGAAAACTCAGCCAAATTAAATATTTTATCTGTAACCACATCCTGTGTGCTATAAGGGTAGGATAAATATATCCCTCTTATGATTGGGAAACTATGCAAAATTTTGCAATGCGTGCATGCTTGGTTTTGTTCATAAGTTAAACTTCTCCCCTACCCACCTTTGCTCACTATTGTATAGACAAAACGTATGCATATTGTTTTAGCTCATTTAGATTTACATGCCTTTTAGGGAAATAAGTGTCATCAAAGGTATAATGCTCAGAAAAAGATTTTATGCACCTTATTTTGTGGGCAATTATTTGAATTTTAATTTATCTCTTTTTCTTTCTTCATTTTGTTATTAGTAATTTTTTTCTGGTAATCTCTATATTGTTTAATAATGACATGTAATACTCTCCAAGTTTTATAGCTTTTAAAAGATGAATGAATGAAAACCAGTCTCAGGCTTTTTTTTTTTGTTGGCCTGCATTGGTTGGTTGGCTTTTCCCATTCACTTGACAGGGTAACTTATGAATGAAATACCTTTCTAAGCTAGCGAATCAAAATCATACAGGTAAATCTTGGGAGGCCATGATAAGGGGTCTGACTTGATTGGATCTGACATAGGAATGTTCTTTGTTCTTTTGCTGATCAACAGAGAAAAAAATAAATCAAGAGAGGGGGGGGGGTCAAATATCGGTTTTCATCGCTAATATCTTAATCGTTTTTCTATCCACCCCCTCTCTTGTAAGCAATTATGACAAACTTTTAATAATCTAAGATAAAGGAGTAATCATGTACTGGTAGATAATAAATGAATGTAACAGAATTTTGGTTTTTTTTTAAAGGCACACCTTTATTTTTTAATTTTTAATTCATGAAGTAAAATTTTCCACTTAGTGTATATATAAAGGTTAGTGCGTAGTGATTTCCCTGAGGGAGTTCTCTCGAATCTGTGTAAATGAATACGTCTCTTCCCCTCATTTTGTGGTTACGTCTGGACAGCATTGCTGATTCTACACAATTCCTCTGTCTTGTGCAATAATTAATAAAAAAATTGTGTGTGTTACTTGTAAATGAATGAATGTCATGAATATCCAATACTTAATATGCACTGCCATGTTTAAGTCAGTTTAGTATTTTTATTACATTACTTTTATGCAGGTTTTCGTGTAGAAAAGCAACAGAGTAATAAAGGTTTTGCATATCATTTTTCCTTGTTAAAGTATTATTATTTATTTAAAACTCTTCAAGGGGTGATAATAAGCATTCATTCAGTAAATTTTTTGTTCTGAGAGTGTTCTAGTGTGAAAAACAACAAATTCCTTCTTAGTGATATGTTAAAGAATTATTTTGATGCATGACATACTTTTCCTTTTTTTTTTTTGGCATTAAAAGTCTTTATAATAACGCACAAGTACCATTGTTCATTTTGCAATTTCTGACCTATTGATTTGAATTTCATTTTCATTTAAGTCATTTTCTTTTTTATGTTCAACTGGATTAGGTGTAGGTTTATAAAGTGTGATATTGTGTTATTTTCCACTTTTTTGACATTGGCCATTTGGACATTTACTCCCTATATAAATCAAATGTGTATAAATAATTATAATTCGTTTAACAGCAAGTAAAATTATTATTATTATTATACAAAATTTATAAAGCGCCATGTATAATTTATATTAAATTCTCTGCAGCGCTGTACATATAAAAGTTATGGGCATAAGAGCTAAAAACATAAAGAATATACCTAAATACACTAAATTAAAAACTACATAAATATATATAGCACTAATTATTTACATGTAAAAATCAATGTTGTGCTGTCTCTGTACTCAATAAAATAAAGTTTAAATTGCCTACATTCTTAAGAATAGCAGACAAAAATTGCCAAGCCCCATTTATTTGAATTATTTATAAATTAATTTTGAATAGACTAGACTTCTTTCCTTGAAATTACCCATAGTAAGTTAATTTCTTAGAAAATTTTTGTACATTAAAACTCTTTGCCTGTGATTTAATAAGAATATAATTTATATATATCATGAGCACATTCAAGTAATCTTCATATTTTATCACAACTAAATTCTTAGACTACCTAATATATGTTACACTTGATGTATTTATGTTTTTTTCAAGGAACTTAGAATTTGTGTGAAAGAATTATATTGCATAGTTTAACTCCATATATTAAGTACCTGTCTAACAGTCTTGCATTTACCAGTATTTAAATACATGTAAATACTGTAACAAAAATTATAAATTTTCTCCATGCATATATAAAAACGAATTAACTGTCTGGAATTTTTTTACTTTCATATTACTTGTAAATAATGTTTGTGTGGGTTTTTTTTCTATATATTTTTTGTAAGTTCTCTTTCCACCCCGCCCCCCCCCCCCCCCCCCCCCCCCATTTAGCTCACATGAGGTGAAGGTGCAATTAAGCTTTACTGATGAAAAAAAAATCTCAGACATTTCTCACTATAATACAGCCTTATAGTTTACATATTTTTTATTCTCTTAACTTATTACCAATTTTTGCAATTTTTTTAATCAAAGCACCCTTGGATGAGTGTTTTTCAAGTATTGAAAATAATTTTTGAAACCTGAAAATGGGGGGGGGGTAAGAATCTTCTTTTAAAAGAATTACTGCAGACCAAATGCCAATATTTAAAGAGAGTTGCTTTTATTTATTCAAAGACTCAAAACAACATAGCTCCTTAGAAAAAGGATGTTGCCATGTATAAGAAAAAATATTAAAAGAGACAAAAATAAGCTGAAAAACTTTTAATAGGTGAGCAAAGCTGTCCATGGGCCACTTGTTCATTTTTATCTTTCTTAGGATGGTGTAAAAGATGATAAGAATCATCATTTGCAATTTTTCACAATTTTTTTTCTTTGGTTGAACTTATTGTTATTTCCATTGTCATATTTTCAACTTGAGGGATGGGAAGTTGTAGAAGATATTCAGTGCTGAATAAGGATTATATTAAATTAACATATTGCTATAAGAATACAATACTAAGCATTTAGTACTTAGTGGGGATGAAGTTATGGTAGGAAGGGTGGGGGTCAGACCTGGTAAATAAGACCACCAGAACCAGTATCAGGTAAGTGGGTGTTATACAAAACAGTCAAAAACGTCACTGTTTGGAGTGGATATGAACTCTGAGCCCTGCTGAATTATATTTCTTCTCTATTAAGTACCAGTTGAAATGCACTGTGCACTTTTTAGCTCACCTGTAAGTTCACCTGGTGTAAATGCAGTATTTTATGTACTTTTGTAATGGTTGCATTTCATTTTGGAACATTAATTTTCTAAAAGAGATTATATTGTTATGAAAAAAATTATATGGAATTCAGTGTACTTTTTAGGAAATTTGTTTAATGCTATTTTACTTGTTAATTTTGTTAAGGAATATTGTAAGAGTTATCTTTCTTTTTAGAAGAACTGCACACTAAAGCCAAATAAAGGCATTTAAAACTAATAATCTTCATATAAGTCTTTAACATAAAAGTATATGAAAATACCCAATTAAAAGGTAAAATACATGTACATGTATTTTTTCTGTACTTAGATAATAGTTTATAGAAAAACAAATCATATCTAAAAATTGTTAGGTTGATCTAACGGTAATTTGTTGACCATCCAGCCTCCTTAAGTAACATTGCACAGAATCACCATAATTTATTTGACAATTTTAAGTTTCAGGCACGTAGCATCATTTTTGAAAGTGGAGGGGAGGGCAGACTCATCCAAGAAATCTTAACAAGCAATAAAAAGAAAAAAAAAGGACATGTACAACTTCCCAAAATCATGGAATTCCTAATGGGGGGGGGGGTAGTATACATGTACCTTTAACTTCAATTTCACTTTTAATTTCCTTATTTTCATTTAAATTTTTTACATACTCCTAAAAAAGTGGGGGGGGGGGAGCAACTCCATAATAATTTTTTTTTTATATGTAAATTTAAGAAAAATGTTTGCTACGAGAAAAAGCTGGGGGGGGGGGGGGCTGGTCCCCCCTGTTGCTGCATGACTGAGTTTTTAGCTCACCTGAGCTGAAAGCTCAAGTGAGCTTTTCTGATCACATTTTGTCCGTCGTCCGTCTGTAAACTTTTCACATTATGAACCACTTGGCCAATTTCAACCAAATTTGGCACAAAGCATCCTTATAAGTGTAATGTGAATATAAATTGCAGAAATGAAAGACCGATCTTTATTCAACGCGGAGAAAACCTCGAAACTGTAGAAAAAGGGGGGTGCATTTTTTAAAATCTTCTTCTCAAAAACTACTGAGTCAAATTCAACGTTATTTAGCATAGATAATCCTTATGGTTAGAAAAATATAAATTGCAAAAATTATTGGCTAATTCTCTTTCAAATTTAAGTAATTAACGGAAATAAAAATAAGAGAGAATGGGGGTCAATCAGTTTTAAACTTCGGGCTCGATATTTCACATATCGAAAACGAAAGTTCTGTTTGGAGAAACCAATTGTTTGACGCGTGATAAACGAGTCATACTGACAAATATGAACTTGCTTGTTGTGCAACAGTTTATGTTCGAAGGGAATATTTGAAACATCCAATTTTTATTTGTGCCGTTTTTATGAAGTAAACTGACTTTAGATATTTCAATGCGTTGACATTTTCACTTGTGACGGTGGTTTTAGCTTGTTTTGATTTTGGTTTCTTTTCTTTTTAACTTAAGGGGAACTATAGCATGTATTTTAGAATTTTTACGTATCGAATCAAATGTAGACTTCAGTAAATCAGACAGCCGATTGTTTACATGTACCTGCGCAAAATGGGCAAAATCGGATGCTGTAATTACATGTAACATATTATAAAATACTATTCATTCTATTGGTACATGTAATGCGGTACGATTGTTGATTAATGTAACATGTTTTGTTAAGATGCTCAGCATTTTCAGTCTAATTGGAGATTATTTTCGCTGCTAGAAATATATAAGTGTTTATATGATGAAAAAAAATTGTGTTCTTTCTTTGTTTTTGTGCATTTTTCTTTTGTTTTAATTGTTTACAATTTTCTATTTACTAACCGTATCTGAGAGTCAAGCTTCGATTTATAAGCAAGATGCAGAGCTTTGCGCACAACGCTATGTTTGTACACAGAGCTAGGGACATGCTTTAGTTAGTTTACATTTTAAATGCAGCTATGCTGAATAGAAAATACCAAGTTTAAAAATCTTAAGTTGAATGTAATAAACTCATGTAAACAAAATCATGATTCAAACCAAGCTATGTATCTTGCCTATAATTCTACGATTGGCGCTGAAATTTTGGTTGATCATTATAAAGGCCTTGCTAAAAAGATGATGTGCTGTATTGTAACTACTTTCTGGTGCCCCTTCTTAAACGATGAATTGCATAAAATCTACACAATTTTTTGATAGTTTTTCAAACAAAAGTAAATAAAAACGTCTTTTAAATAGTTTCCATAGTTCTGAAACGTTATTATTATGAGGATTAAAGCATTATATCGTAACATTGTTCTTAAAAAAATTATTGCAGCAGAAAATCATCATTGTTTGTAGACATTTGTTGTTTTTTAATAAAGATAAAAATAATGGGTGGGCCTTTATTGTGGGTACAAAAGAGCGACATGCTTGCCAATACATTAATTTGAATTATAGCTCTTTAACATATCATGTGACAACATTTTTCAGTTAAGTTTATTCAACAGTCACAGTTATGAAACGTCATACGATATGAATTCACGCCAGGTGAACGACAATCGTTTATAATGGAGAAGACCAATTACATTTTTTGAAATGTTTGCAAAAAATTAGCAGAATCTATGGATATAGTGATAAAGAGGAGAATAATGACGAAATTTTACAGTTTTATTAATAATTTCTTTATAATTTAAAAAGCTTGCTTTACCATTTAACATAATAGTTAGAATGAATTTATTTTCACATGATTTTTTCTATTTACATTCGATTATTAAAGGTATCAAAAGAATGTATTTTCATTCTAAGCCGCAATTAGCAAAAATTCTAGTCTTGTGAAAGATAACATGTCTATAGTGAATTCGCTATTGTTAGTATCACAAATTCGTTATATGATTACAACAAATTACGGATATAACGAAGTAAATCCATTGGTCCCTCGGACTTTGCTATAATCGAGTTTTATTGTATATGCAAATATAAGTGTAAAATTCGGATATTCATTTTTTGTTAATCTACCGAGAGCCATATGGCACAATATCCTTTGTACGCCTATATAAAGCCAGTGTTGCTCAGGTGAGCGATGTGGCCCCATGGGCCTCTTGTTTTGATGATGAAAAGAAATTACAGATAACACATTGCATTTATCTGATGGGCTTTAGAGTCCATTTTATGTTTCTTTCTGCACTTTAAAGCAACAACCATTTTGAATTTTCTTAAGATCCATTCATGTATATAGTGAAATTTGGAAATGGGACACAAAAATATGCTTTTGCAGTAGCTATATTTTTGAGTGTAAAAGCTATTAATCAATAGATAAAGTAACAAATTTTGTGTAGTTCCCACACCTGTGTCATGTGACTTTTTTTTCTTGATTTGCAAGACTATAACTTCAACATGCATCATCTAACCAATGCCATCTTGATTTTTAAAATCAAAACAACTATTTGACCCTGTATGAATTTTAAGATTTTTATGTACATTTATTTTTACCAACGTTATCTGTTAAAAATCATAATTTCAGGTAATAATTGAGGTGTGTTCAGTCTAGATTTAGGCAGAGTAACATAAAGTTGTTTACCTATTTCTGAGTGAGAGAATTTTATATGATAAAGATTTCCATGAGAACATGAAGAAAAAAGCACATTAAAATCACCAAACCTTGCAGACATGATAAGACCTTAAATTGGCAGACTTGAGTCTGTGAACAGTCTGAGAAATCATTTTCAGACAGATGCTCTATGGCAAAAGTCGAAGAATATTTAGAACTACCACTGAGCAACATAATGCAAATGTACAGGGTGCAGAAGATATGCAACTGGCCTATGTGGGTGGAAAATCGATTGCTAAACACAAAGCGCATGCCAATTCAATAGAACAAACTTGAATTTCTGCTTTTTGTTCCTACGGAAACTGCAAATGTTCAGAGGGTTTCCCAGGGTTAATTCTATATGTATGTATTTTAATATTAACGCTGGCCCATGTGGGAGGAAAATTGATCGCAAAACATATAGTGCATGCAAATTTAATTGAACAAACTTGGAATTTCTGCTTTCTTCCTTGTTCCTACGGACACTTCAAATGTTGTAGTTCAGAGGGTTTTCCAGGGTTAATTCTATATGTATGTATTATAATATTACCTATGATTCATCACCTAGGTATGTGTTACATCTACACATCTACATGTAAGTCGTCACCTCAGGTGTGCAGGTGATGATTTACTCAGGTTTTATATCTATCTCTGGTATACATCACCTCTGTATCCAGAGAGCACTGTTAGGCCTGAGCCTTTTAATTCATCAGCTTTTGCTGACCTTTTCTTACATCAAAGGAGTTCACGCTTCTTCAGCTTGGTTACATGTTAACTAATGCTAATCTAGACAAACTTGAATTGTAATTTAATTTTAATGTTTAGCATTCATTATCTTAGAGCCCTTTAGATACCTTACATTCCAAGCCGAAATTAAGGCATTTTGGAGGCATCAGACAAGGTTGCTCTTTTAATTGACGCAACGTGCTGCATTTTTGTGCACTTCAAGTTGATTGTCTTTGTTAGCATTGCATAATTGTATAGACATAAAGGTGTGCTGCATTCCTGTATGTTCCATGCAGGTAAAGTTCTTGCTAGGTGTAACAGTGTGAGATCATTCATCAAAATTAATCTAAACATATTGTTCCCGCTTACAGAAAAAAATAGAAAGGTGTGAGATAGGATTGAACTTTTAATTGGTGTATGTATTGGATATATATTTTGATTCAGCATTGTTCCACTGCCCCCAAGTAAGGTAAATACATAAGTACTCTGGCATGTTTTGTAGATGTAGGAATGTTGTTATCTTATGAACCCTTCTCCTTCTGAGCCGTACCAAGTTGCAACAGACACAGATCAGGACATAGCATCTGAATCAGTAACATACTATGCAGTGTGATCATTTTTTTAAAATTCAGTCATTCATCTGTTTTAGTTGATAACACCTGCAATATCTATATCAAATTCTTGACAATCATTTCTAGATGTACGACAATTTCAATTACTAAGAAGTCATTACCTAGCTTGCACATGTTTGAAGCAAAAATAGGTGCATTATATTGCTTTGAATACTAAAATAAAATTAGCCACTCATTTAAAGACATGCCTAATATCTCAGACATTGACCTTTGGCTAATGTCTCTCGTGTCATTATTAAGTTTAGGGCCCTTTTCCATAGAATATTAATGATACTATCTCTTCACAAATATGATTTCCTGACCAGCAAATTTTCACAATGGGGAAACTTTCAAATTTTGGGTTAAGATTAATGTGAAAGAGGTTCCATGGCCATTGTTGCTGACTTGAATGATAAAATGGTCACAATTATGATATTCCTCAATTGAAATATTTAATGGTACTTTTACTAAGCATTTCTGAGTAACACCCACAAGTACCTGTATGTGCAGGTAAGAATGTAATAACATTCAGTCTGATGCATCAGGTAAAGAAGTGGGCCTTCATGGGCATTTAGAAAAACTCCTGATATTTTGAGTGAGAAGTTTGTGTAGGAAGACAGCAATGAAGGGGCAGAGACTGTCAGATAATAAGCCGGGTATGTAAACAGGCCGGTGACAAATTCCCCCCAATCACCCAACACAATGCTGGGAAGAGGGTGGGAACTATGTTACAGCTAAATCAAAGCTTCCATCAGGCCTCCTGTTTGAACAAACAAAGCAGATATTTTTTCTGGTCTGATGGGAACAAAAAATCTTGAGTGAATGAAGTTGTGTCCCTTTTTACAAAGTCTGCTTAAAAAGAAAGTGCAAATATTTCTTGCTATTTGTAATGGCTTTTATTGGTTTTTGTCTGTTATTTGTATAGATTTGGAAGCCTTTCAAGTGCATTAGGACTGATTGAAATCATTGGAAACCTTTTTCACTCTTTTTTTTTTTGGTGCTTTTTTCTACTTTCTTTGCCTTAACAATAAGATATATGCACTTGGGTGACCAAATTAGGTGAGTTCAATATACCATCAGGAATGCTGGCAATGAGTAACACGGAGGATCTCTCCAATTGGGTAATTGACTGGGCAGTGCATGCCAGGAACCATTTCTCTCACCCCTCTGAACAGCCTGTATACCCGGGTAACCTGAGCCAGTCTCTGGGTGACAGTCAAGGCCCCTCTTACCCTCCACAGGATCGAATGTCACTGATCCCATCTAAAGTCTTTCAGGGCTTTCATCCCAATGCTTCAACAAGCACCATTCTATAGCGATGGACGAAAGTCCAAACTGATTGAATAGAGATCTTCATTTCTCTTTTTCCTTTGTTTTTGGGTGTTTTCAACAATTGTCTTTGCTAGTTCATTGATACATGAAAAGAGAAACAAGAAAGAAAGTGATGATGGGTGAAAACATGGAATTTTCTGCTGTTAACTCGATTGTTGTTGGTATCTTCTAAATTTTCAGCCTTTGTTTTCACATATTTCTGCTAAATAAGCATTAAAGGGTTGTTATCTTCATTTTTTTCACATTTAATGTCAAAAAAGTCATTTTGCACAATAACTAGAGACATGACTAATTTTTCTGTTGGGTAGTTGGCTTCAAGGAATGTTTGAAGTGAATTGGTCGATTGTGACCGATTTCAGCAGAGATGATCTGAGGGCAATGTGTCATGGAGCCTCTCTTCACACCGATCTAAGATTTCCCATGAGAGCAGTGACAAAAATGAATGGGAATTCAGTCAAATCAGAGGTGAAATCATCTCCATGGCAATTAAACCAAAAGTATCATGGTGCATTAACTCCTCATAATTACCGTGGCAACAATACACTAAATATTCCCTCAATTTACAGACATTTTTTTACAAAATTTACCTGTCAATCATCTTGATAGGTTTTTTTGCTTTCTAAATGTTTTGCAGCTGAAGGTTTTTAGGGAAATTTGTCATAAAACTTTTAAGCACATTAAATTGTAGCACTAATCAATTAAGTTGTTATGGAGATACTAAATGGATCCTGTATGGCTATATGATACAAGT
The DNA here is from genome assembly GCA_020458035.1 of Magallana ariakensis. Lineage (NCBI taxonomy): Eukaryota > Metazoa > Mollusca > Bivalvia > Ostreida > Ostreidae > Magallana > Magallana ariakensis. The sequence goes on along the minus strand of CM035812.1, from coordinate 69,016,263 downwards.
TTTGTATGTTTAGATTTTACAGGTATGTCGATGTGTGAAGATACATCAAACAGAACGTCGTCTAGATGAATCTCATAATGTCTTCTCTTTTGCATTCTTTATATATTTATTCAATGCTCATGAATGAAGAGATAATTTCTGTTGATGGGATGGGACCTTTTGCATTCATTGATGTATATAACTTCTGTTGGATGCAACTTTGTGCATCTTGATTCCAAATAAGTACATTTCATTTTTAAATTTATATTATTTTGCATTTTCTTCATTGATGACTATAAAAAGAATATTTATATATTTTGTGATTGTTTTTTTGGTTTTTTTTTTATTTGAGATGATATCAAAACATTTAGCAAAAAAATAGCACCCCACAGAAAAATCCAGTTATACAGAAAGAGAGTACCCTCAAGTCATGTTGAAGCCTCACTGTTATGTAATGTCATAATCTTTTTGTTTTTCTTTATTAGAGACAATCACGCTGTCGGAGGAACACATCCAGGCCGGACTCAGGGACGGCACCCTCAGCATCCCCGACTCACAGGTCATAGAAAGTGGGTCACTGGACGAAGGTCAGGTCGAGGTCATCTCCCATGGTCACATCATTGAGGAGGAGGGTCAGGTGATCGAGTCAGGTGATGGGGTGATGTCAGAGGAGGAAGAAGAGGAGGAGAATGAGGAGGATGTAGAACAGGAGGGGATGATTGCCATGGAGCACCTGTCTGACTCTGTGGTGGAAGAGAACCTGTCAGTGGGGGAAGACCTTAACATGCAGATCACTTGAACACCCAGTTAGTTATCAGGTGGATCTTCCAGAGGAAGGCTGTAATGTGATAGTGACTGTAAGATCAAAGCCATATGGGATGCTTGCCAGATCCTTTGGTGGAAGAAATTCTTTGAATGAGAAAGAACTGGAAGAAGAACAGTTAGATATGAGAGTACATGTCCTGGATTGTTTGTAGACAAACTGTACAAAAGGGGGGCTTCGCATGCAGTAGTTGGATGGATCATCATAAGGCATTGAAAAATCAAAATTCACTTCCTATGGGGGCAGGTCTTTGTTAGCAAATACTAGATGATTGTCCTGAAAACCATTCCAGCTTAATGTGATAACAAGGTTTTCAATGCAAATGATCAGATTGTTGGTACCATGGCCATGCAGTAGGAGAAGTCTACCTTAGATAAGCTGAGGAATGGAAGACAGGTCTATGGGGTCTTAATGTAGAACTATAATAAGTATAGTTGTATCTGAGAATGTAGGACTGTAGAGGAGAGCAATGCTGGCATTATGTAGTCAGTAGAGATGGGTGCCAAATACCATATCTAACTCCCGTATACTTTTATTTACTGTTAAATAATGTGTAGTTTGATCATATATTTGGTGTTAACAAGTCTTTTGAAATATGTTACAAAGTCTGAAAAAAATGTTGCCCTTTGGATGTTTTCTTGCTCTATATCAAACTACATGAAAACAAGTTCCTTAAAATACATTTCATTGATGTTTTGAAATCAGTATATTCATAACACAAATATTGTCAAAGAGTACACCCTGCTAAGAAAATATTTTAAAATTCTTGATGACTTTGTTGTTTTAAAGAATATCTGTAAGTGTGCTTCAAAAGAAATTGAAATGATAAGAGATGTTCAAGGACATAATTTAGTGGTTAACAAATTAAAATTTACACGGCATGATTTGATGTGGAGAGAATGCTTTAATTAGCTTTTATTACTGCGTTGTGGCTATATCACCTGTCCTGGTTTGTTGGAACCTGTTTCTATGGTATTGCTTATGTATGTCTGTGATACGTAATTTAGACCTTTTTTGTCAAAGACAAATTATCTAAAAATGCTCACTATTTTGTAAGGCATGAATTTATTGACATTTATAAGAATTGTTGTATGTGTATTTTTGGTATTTTTACATCCATATTGATTAATAAAATAGTTAAATTTGGGCAAGGTTTTCATTTATATCAATGAAAGGGAAGTAACTTGAGTTGACAGTGAAGTACAATGGGGGATGACTGTGGATCACTGAGGAATCTGTAGATAAAATGATAATGAATGGGGAATCTCGGGACTTTGATGTGTTTAGTGTGGGGTATCAACTCTGTCCAGAGTAATTGATGGCCCGGATTAATATAAATCTAATGTCTTCAAAGCTTAAAATTGTATGAAATTCTATCATCCAGTCAGGAGTGAGACCATTTCAGGACAATGACCAAGTGATGTCCCCTGTCACGTGACACTGTATATTGCTCTCAATTTTACTTGCTGTACCAGTTGGGACTCGCGGCTTTTCAAACGCGTTTGATGTGTGAATTTCATTTTCTCCATTATTTATGCATGAGCAATTGCCATATTTAACATGGTATTATTAAAAATTATTTATTATCCTTTCAATTTTTTATAGGCCCAAAAGAAAAAATTAATCTAGGATTGTGTGGTGTGACGTGGCTAATGATTAATGGGTGTACTATTAAGTTTTATATTTTGGTCTTGGTTTTATGGTTTAAGTTGGTATTTTGAGGGATTAGTGGAGATTTCGGGCCGCTGTATGATCAATAGATGGATGTGCCTATTTGTACAGTTGGGGAGTCTAAAAATTGAACCCTATTGGATTACTATATCAGGTTGACTATCAACAGATAGTTTATGTGCAACGGTGATTAATTTTAAAAACCACTCTCAAACACACTCTTTACTGGCTATACGTCATTGGTGCGCAATATCGCTTTAAAACGTGGCGTTCCGCGGAATATAAAATATAGCACATGATATTAACTTCTCAGTACATGTAAATTTTTTCTTTAATCTTTCACATGTTTTTTATAGTATAGGGCAACGTTTAATATAGATGCAAGGAAATTGTATTTTGTCCTGTGTACGGCCGTAGCGCTCACTTATTACGATAGTGAGACAAAAGAAACAAAATGTATCTATAATTTAGAGACAAATAATAATAAACAAAATGTATCTATAATTTAGAGACAAGTAATAATAAACAAAATCATAGTTTTGAATTTTAATTAACTAACGAAATATTTAAAACCAAGTGTGTATCGGGTTTCTTTACAGAAACTGAGATCAGCACAATAACTGTTGCTTCAAAAAGAACACAAACTGATTGCCGTGTGATGGTAGATCATTTGAAAATGCCTTAACTTAGCATGTTTATGATATTTACATGCACGGTATAGTATTCGGCAATAAAGGGTACCATTAGTCATTATTATACTTTCAGGTTAAATACTGAAATCTGATTGGTTGAGACGCAGTTGACAATCCGTTCTCATACCCTCAGCGTTAGCAACACACTTGGGAACGGGCCGATAGAACGAATTGTTACATGCGCGTAAATTATGCGCGTACGGTTCGTCGTAGAACTCACGTATTTTCTATATAAAAGCAGCAAACTTTGCTATAAAATTAAGACATTCAGTATAATAAAATAAATAGTGCCTGTTTGGGAGGGTACCAGTTGAAATTGACACCCCTCGAAAACCATTGTCAACCTCCGCTTCGCGTCGGTTGACAATGGTTTCTCGGGGTGTCAATTTCAACTGGTACCCTCCCAAACAGGCACTATTTATATATTATTACATCGCGGCATCGCTTTTTTAAAGACAGCACATGTATTTGAGAACATTTACAGTTAACTCCTGCTCCGTGTATAGTTTAAATCAAAACTATATAAGAATATATGTAAATGCGCTTGATTTTGATTCTAAGCATTAATATTTTATATTAAAAATCCCTGAATTTTGATAAAAATACCAACGAAAAAAAAGACGGCAAAGGCTAATTCGGTTTTGCGCATCTACAAACATAAAGTACGACAACTGCTTGGTCATTCTACGACCCTCGGCAGCAGCGTCGGGGGCAAATTGAAAGTGGGGGGTGGGGTAGACTCGTCGGAATCTTGACAAGCAAAAAAAAAATAGGGGGGGGGGTTATGTCTAACTTTGCAAAAAAAGTGGAGGGCTAAGCCCCCCCCCCCCCCCGATTCCGACGCCTATGCTCAGATCTCGGAAAGAAGATACTAGCAATCTAAAATTATTGATAATAAAATTGTGGGCCAATTTTTGAAAGCTGTTGATGACATCTGTTATATGTACGTATGTATCGTGCGATTAACACATGAAAAAAAAAAATCAAAAGTAAAACAAGAAAGCATTTTCCCGTCCTAAACAGAAAACTGAAACTAGGGCCTTGGACAAGAAAAAATATCATGGAGGGGGGGGGGGGTCTTCATTTTATTAATTACATTTCGAAGCCACAAATATTCTTAAAATGCAATTATGTACGCTTCATTTCTTTCATGTTCATTATTTTATTGTCTTAATAAACCTACTTTCAAAGGCCACTCCTCTGAGAGAGGAAGGGGCGAATAGAATTAGTCATTTTATGTCCACTATTTGTGGCAATGACCAATTGGAGATGGTCTTATGCAGTTGCAATATCGTAATTCATTCAGAAAAATACCAAAACAAAACTTGTGTTTTTTTTATATTGTGGCCGCACATCATAAATAGTACTTCTATTGCATTTCCGCTATAATGTTGAAATGCAAAATATTAAGCAAAAGCGCACATGTCATTCGTAGAATATATAATAACAAAATGTTTGTTTAGAAAACAATTCTGTAAACAAGCAGAGAAATGTGCCGTGTCTCTGTGTGGTCTGGTCTTTGTTTCCACGGTTACTGATCTACACAGACAACAACAATCAGAACTCGGTCCCGATCGGCGGCCGCCGTGTCTTGGGTTACCGCCTCAGCTCGAGTTTCTCCTTCAGGTGTTCAATATGAAGCCTTTTCTTTGATATTGGTGTGGGGTTTTTTTTGTGGATTTATCGAGAAGATACCTGTTTTTTTCTCAACAGATACAACGATAGCTACAGTCAATGTAATCAGGGTTCTGCACCCGATGACCATGGAGATGAAATAAGGTCAAGGTCAATTCAGATTGTGTGAATTTCCGCCGGCTTATTTCATAAACCAAAACAGTTTAGCAAGTGATTAGCAATAAAAAAAATTATATAGAGTCCACCAACATTTTCTTGGGTAGTTTAGATTATTTTAGCTATGGTGCTGATACTGCGAACACGTTTGGCGACCGTTATGCAACGATCCAAACCCACGTGTGAAGGTCGTATGTGTCGTATGTCCTAATGTTTACACTCTTTAAGTTTTTATCACAAGCTCACACAATGAAATTACAAGTATGATATCTTCCTGGTTGAGGCATTTCCTGCAGATCTTGTGATACAATTAATGGCGCCTTTGATAATTCGGGGAGGAGGAGGGGGGAGTTCTTTGCTGCAGCCGACACTTTCTTGGCAGACATTTTTACTTCCTAAGATTACTTTCCCGTCAGCATCTTTCATTCTTTGTGCGCATTGACCCTGTGATATGAACAAAAGTAGACTGTGTTTGCATGATGTGGAGATTTCAATTGTTAGTGCAAGTTTTTAGGACAAAATCAAACATGTTTGATGATTTACACGCATATTCAGCAGACCTAGAGAAGCATTTAAAGTATTCTCTCGATCAGATGATCAGAGACAATTCGAACTCTACAAGGAATACATATATGCGCTAAATTTTGTGCAAACGAGTAAACCGTTCGATAACAATGTCACGGGCACGGATCCCGTAGTACTAAATCTGTTGGTGGCGAGATGTTATCTGTAAAAGGATTACTATTGTGCAAAAAATTTGTAAATCATAATTAAAATCATTGCATTTGTTGTTGTTTTTTAAGTTATCAATAAAGAAAGTTCTTTCAGGTTTGGTTTTTTTAATTCTTATTATCTTTTATATATTTTTTTTAATTATTTTTTTTTATCACTTTTTTTTTTGGGGGGGGGTGTTTGTTTTGGGTTTTTGTGTTTTGGTTGAATAGGTTACAATATCTTATTTCTATATCATTTCATTTGATTATTTATTTTCATATTCAAAAGAAGTTTCTTTCACAATTCTTGCATTAATTTTTCTGCATTATTTAAGTAATAAGGAATCATTCTTTGAGTATTATGAGGTGATAATTTCGGTCGGGGCGTGATCAAATCCAATATCAAATATGATAGATTTGATCACGCCCCGACCGAAATTATCATCACAAAATATTCAAAGAATGATTCCTTATTACTTATATTTATATAATTTTCAGCAGTTGTACGATTAAATATTATAATATTAATTATGCAAACCCGCTTGCGTCCCCAAACAATACGTCTTTTGAATTTATTGGGCTGTATAGTGTCACGGTGTGAAATTCAATCTTTCGGACTATATTTAATTATTGTGTAAATTATGTTTTTCGGACTTTGTGTTAATTGTTACAAAAACTTTCCATCTATTTCGACAACTGTTTTATAAACGTTAAATCCCACCTGAGGCACAATCAGTGATGGACAGCTAATCTTTTAATTGACTTCTGTTTATGTTTATTGACACTTAAGCTTCTTTCATCATATTAATCCTTTTATGTACATGCTGCTAAAATGTCCCGAGTCACTCAATAGCTGTTTGATAATTGATTTACTTACATCTGTACTTCTTATGTTAATCCTTCAGTGTGTTGTTCCATTGTTCATTATATATTATTCTGAATTGTAAATTATAGTCAGTTGGAATCAGACCTTCGGTGCTGATGCATACCAAACTCATGTAAAAGTATATTTCATGTAAAGTCTATATAAAAGTCTGAAACTAAAACGCGTGTTGGCTTGTTGGAGGTTTTATGAGGCTGGGTCCAACAATAAGAGAATAAGCTCACGGTTGACCCAGTACTAGTCCTATACGGGAGAGAGCGCCCCGTAATATTTGGTGGAGAAACCTAAGGGTAACGACACCCGGGACTGCTACATATATTTTGTAGTAGTCAGATCCTGGACCTCTACAACAGTTTAGCGAGTTTCCCCAGATTCAGAGTCTACAGATGAAGAAGACGATTTAAACTAGATTCAACATGGAATATTCTTTCCGACCGCAGTGGAGACAGAAGAAGTTCAGCTTCCCCTCAAGTCAGCGTCCAGTGTGCGGAAGGTGCGGAAACGTGCATCCCAACGTTTTATGTTTCGCGTTCAACCAGAAGTGTTACCAATGTCACAGAATTGGACATTATTCCAGAATGTGTTTTACACAGATGAAGAAACCAACAAAATGTGTTGAAAAGGAAGCAGTTTTGGGTCGTAAAAAGACGCGAGACATGAAACGACTGTGCAAATATCTTGAAAACAAACGTACTTTGAGAGAATTGCCGTTTAATTCAATTCGTAACAATCAATTTCATTCTTTGTTTGATACCTCAAGTATTCTACGAACTGAGCTACACAACATTAAGATTCAGCTACGCAAGTCCGATCTACTTACGAAGAGTATGGCTGAAAATCTACAACGTGCTAAGTCTGAGAACGCAAGACTTCAAAGTGAAAATACGGATTTGAGAACAAAGCTTCAAGAAAACTCGAAACGTTCTGACATTGATATTTATGTGAAGAAAATACAAAAATTAGAAGCAGAGGCACACGGTGATAAAGTACTCATGGATTTAATGCAGAGGAGACTAAAAGATATCGGGAGTGAACATTCTCAATATGTAACGAAAATTCAGACAGAGGCTGACAATACAATCAAACAGCTGAGGGAACAAAACAACGCCCTGCTGCAGACCATTTGGGTATTGGAATGTGATAACGAACATCTAGAGGCCGTGTTGCATGATAAACAACTTGACCGCCGATTTCAACCACACAAGCAGCAAAGAAGACAACAACGCGGTTACCGTCGATGATAAAAATTCAAAACACGAGGACGTGTTTTACGCGGACGCGAAGCATGTGTCACGGTGTGAAATTCAATCTTTCGGACTATATTTAATTATTGTGTAAATTATGTTTTTCGGACTTTGTGTTAATTGTTACAAAAACTTTCCATCTATTTCGACAACTGTTTTATAAACGTTAAATCCCACCTGAGGCACAATCAGTGATGGACAGCTAATCTTTTAATTGACTTCTGTTTATGTTTATTGACACTTAAGCTTCTTTCATCATATTAATCCTTTTATGTACATGCTGCTAAAATGTCCCGAGTCACTCAATAGCTGTTTGATAATTGATTTACTTACATCTGTACTTCTTATGTTAATCCTTCAGTGTGTTGTTCCATTGTTCATTATATATTATTCTGAATTGTAAATTATAGTCAGTTGGAATCAGACCTTCGGTGCTGATGCATACCAAACTCATGTAAAAGTATATTTCATGTAAAGTCTATATAAAAGTCTGAAACTAAAACGCGTGTTGGCTTGTTGGAGGTTTTATGAGGCTGGGTCCAACAATAAGAGAATAAGCTCACGGTTGGCCCAGTACTAGTCCTATACGAGAGAGAGCGCCCCGTAATAATAGTACAAAAACAATTCGTAGTGTTATCACAGACAGAGACACTGGAAAATGTTAATATCTAAATTTATTTTTACATGTATTTAGATGAATTATGTAACCCATTCTTCACACCCCCATTCTTTGTTACTTGTACATCTTAAAGAAGGATTGTCAAGATTTATTTAATCTGAGGCGATAATGGGGATTTATCGCGATGTGTCGTCATAAAGATCTCCCCGCTCTGTCCCCGGGCTGGCCACTTATACTCTACAAAGTATTACTTCCGCTGCCCCCCTGACCTAGCTGGCCAGATAAGTGATTGCCGTTTGTCGTCTGATTGTACGGTTGGGGAGGGGGGGGGGTAATAAAACATTGAAATAAAAAAAATTGTCTCTTACGAATCAGACAAGATCATTTTAATAAATTTTATTTTTCAAATTAAATATACCAATCAACTTGTATTAACTAACAGGTTCATAATTCTTTATCCAAAATTATTAGTGATTGTTTAATCCAATTATACTTACTTATTAACTTGTACTCAAAACGTGGGATTTTTTTTTATCAATACCATCTAATTATTGCATACAGCAAAGCTGTATATATTTGCATCGACAAATTCCATTTTTGAAACCTAATATCAAAAAAGTACGAATATTTTTTGTAGAAATTAATATCTTGAACAACGCAAGCTTTCCTCGAATAGTCGCTTTAATGAATACAATTATAACGAAATTATCATTAATCCAATTTTCGCCTCAAATTAGCGTCTCCCGTCGTCAAACTAGACATTATCACAGTACATAGAAAACAGCGTCGGCTCATCACGTAACGCGATATAAACATTAAATTAGCCAATGAGGCACGTCATTACAAATCAATTAGGCGGCTTCTGACACCGGCGTCACGTCACGTTACGTCACTATCGGTCCTTAATGATAGAGTAATTATCATTCAATCAGCGATCGGGGCGATAAGCGACAGCTGGCGTATGACCCGCCCCTACCGCCGGCACGGACGGGGTTTTTATGTCCCTGATTTTACACCGTCTTTACAGATTGTTGCTCAATTCTCTTTTACATGTGAAAAACTGATAATGAAATGGTCAAAACCTGTGACTGATTACCTGTTATACATGCAATTTATTGCAGTTGTCACTTCATTGTTTGTTTGTTTGTTTACACGAACATTGTTGACACTCTTTAAAAAAAAACAATAACCAAAAGGAACCTGTTGCAGCAGCATCTTGGCGGTTGGAACCGATGGTCGCCGACCAATCTGCGGTGATCGTAGGTCGTTTCTTGTCTTTATTTCTGTCCCAGACAAATGTCGCATTTACATAACATACCTAACAGAAAAGTACACACTCCAATGAAATAGGTTAATACAGTAAGGCTGTCTGTCCGTTACACAAGACTTGTCTCGTACCAGTACATGTTTCCTTCAATGCTATGCAAGTAGCAATAGTCTTTATTTGTGTTCTGTACTTCGTAGTATTTTGTTAAGTGTTTTCATTATCTATATGAATAAAATGGCCGGATGCGATAAAAATCTTAAATCCATTTTCTTTTTATCAATTTCCTCAATTCGATCGATTTTTCGCGGCTTAACAGATTAAAGGAGACGGTCTTGATCTATGAAAAAATTTAGGTCACTTTCGCCCGAAACCCACGGGAGAGGACAACAGAAGGTAGAATTAAATTGACGTTCCCCCCCCCCCAACCCCTTGGTCAGTTTTTTTGCTGTCTTCTGGGTGACCTATTTATTTAATATATTCTTTAGAAGTCTAGACGGCAATATAAAAAAAAAATATGGTAGAAATTGAAGAATTCTTAATCTTCTTTTCGTTAGGATATTGGACTTTTGATCCCATTTTTACCTTAGTGAGGTATGTTAAGCATTGAATCGAGCACCATATATATCGTCGGGGTAATTTGGATAAATTTTATGTATCTGAGTTTATTGTTGGTGTGATAAAAATCGCTATCCCCACATCAAAGATGGAATCAGACGTCAGTACTCAAAACTGTTTACAATGTATACCTATACAAGTCGTCAAACGCCGAGAAATGAATCATCGGTGTTTAAAAATCCATGTAGGTATAAACATTTATGAAATCTTTCTTCTTCTTTTCTTTTTTCAAAACTAAGAGCAAGAAAGTCATTAATTCAGGACATTTGTGACAGCTTAAGAGTAACGGCTAGAAACCTCTCGACTTAGTTTTGAAATGAATTTCTTTTTCCTTTGCTCTTATAAGGCGATAACGCAAAGAATGCTTTTAGATATAGATAAGACAGCAATATATTTGAAAAAATATCAAAAGTTTTTTTAGTTAATTACTTTCACATTTATATTTATGATTTTGATTGCTGTATTGACCAAGTTCTTAATGTATATGTATATTGACCCAAGAAAACAATATATGAGCACGGAAGAAATTCGTCTTCGTGGTTTTAAATGATCGATATAGGAATGTCTTATGGAAAAAAAAATCTACACGAAAACTCATTTCAGAGCGTCAATAGCCATTCCAGGATTCCCTGCTCCTCTGGCGTTGCAGTGATGACAAATCTCCACAAAACCAAGTAGAGCAAACACCCATGACCCGCTTTTTCCGCCAACGTTGCTGTTTTTCGCTTTCACTTGTCATTTTCTGTATTTGATCAGCGATTTAAGTCGTAATACAAACGTGTGTTGAGACTGAAAGGCTTGTGTCGTTTATTTCTTTGTCAGGTCCTCCTCCTCTTCTTTTGTTTGCTTCTTTTGCATTTCCATGCCAATTACACCTACTCCAAAAAAAAAAAAAAACGGGGTAAAATCATCGATCACTTAATATTATCTCAGAAAATGATCACTTCTCTGTTTGTTCTTTAAGTTTTTTGATTGACATATATGAAATATTAAGATGAACGATGATGTTGAAATCGTTTTTATAAGCATTGAATTAATGGAATTTAATTATTGAATAAGACACGTTACCTTTGATATCGTGTGAATTACAACGTCACTTTGTCGCTTTGTCAGGTACTAGGTCGTGAGTTATTTCGACCTATGCAATTTGACTTATCGTAGCAGAATGCATCACACCCTTTTTGCATCACGTATGCATCTACCTGGTCTTAAATATCTGGACTGTGTTTTACAAAAGAACTTATGACTTGCGACCAAATTAATGAATGCTAATTAATCACAGATTAATCAATTTTTATTCTGATGTAAATGGTTTTGTTCTTTAAAAATTATATTCCATGAGACTGAAAATATTTATGACTTTGTCGTAAGTTCTTTGTAAAATGCAGCCCTGTTTATCTGTCAAAAATGTTCGTCAATGAGACCCATACAAGAACATTCTGTGTACATCGTGAACTAATTACCTATAGATGCATAGGTTTGCTAGAAACTTCTCAATTTTGCACCGGATAGAGATTTGTTGTGATACCTGGCTGCACTCATCTATACCTTACCGGCTTTATGAATTTTCAATCATAATAAATTTCACGCATGACTTCCCCGCCGGAATTCCTATCACCCAGTAACGGGATGAATCGGTCACGCTTGTCAGATGAGAGCAAAACACCGACGGGGGATGTGTATTGCAGTGATCCATGGGTTAACTGGTCTGATGTTACCTAACTTAAAATTTCTAAACAGGCGTTATTTGCAAACCATAACGTCACACGTGAATTCTGCCGTTAACATAACGTTGACGCGCTTTTGTATGCTTTGCAAACCACATGAACGTCAAACATTGTGTTTCTAGCAGGCCTACTGCGCTGGGTTGTTAGCGATGTCCAAGTTTATAAAGAAGATGCATATTACTTATGATTTTTTAATAATATAAAATCAATAATAATTATTCATATTTTAAAAAAATAATATTAATCTATATAAACGATTAAGTATTGCTTCAGCTAAAAATTGATTAATTAAACATCGGTATCCGGAGTAGTATAAAATTAAATTTTCTGAGGGTGTTTTTGCGCGCTATTTGAATGGCAAATAGAATTACATTATACGTGTAAAATATATTTGGACTTTGTCAAAATGACTTTCGCTTAAATTAACTTTATTAGTAAACTTTATGCGCCCCCTCTAAAATTTAAACTTGTTAAATTCTCAAAATATAGGCAAAGAACCGCCCTTCTCTTTTAAATAAACTTATCCCTGGACCCGCGCATAAATTTAGTACATTTTTAAAATTATTTTTAGGAACACAATTCGTTTTGATAACAATACATACTGATAGAAAATTAAATTAAATTACACAGCGCTAATTCTACATATCGACCGAATTTTTACACAAAGTGAGTTGGAAAAACCGCTTTTATAAAAGAGCTTGTTCAGTTAATTTAAGCACTGAATGCTTATTTTTGATAGTGTCGGTCCTTTATAAAATACAAGGTCGTGCAGACAAAATGAATACCGCGCGTCAGTTCTGTTGAAATACAAATGCTCAATTATTTGAATATACACAGTGTAAAGCTGTAGAAGACACACAAACAATTAATTCTTAAAGCTACAGAAAAATTAGTTTGTATATGAATTCTCAATCTCACAATTAACACATCTATTTGCTCCATTAGAAATTCTCAATGTCACAAGAATTTGACGTACGATAATCAGGGAAACGAAAAGGGGTCATCTAAATTCGACATGGAATACGAAGTAAAATGTTGTTGGAACAGCGCGCCTTTTTTTTTTTTTGGCTGACGCTTAACCTCACTTCATGTATTTTTTCTAAATTTTCCTAAATTTGTAAATTAATGCAAATGCTTGTGAATTTATTTAAATGAATAGATAACCAAATGTCAGTCAATAAAGCAAACGATGAACTGCTCCTTATTACATAAATTTGATGTTGGACACGAATCTGTAATATCCAAAAATAAACTCAGGTGACAAGAGTATGTCAATATTTTCTTTTCACTATATATTGAATGGAAAGCCATCATTTTTCAAAAAATTGTTTAACAGTAACACCTTGACCGGTTTTCGAAAACTTGGATTGATAAATTCAGAATTTCTTTAGCTTTTCTGGCATCATATATATAGTAGAGCTCTTAAAAATATCTTAGTGTAGTGTTTGAAATACCAAATTTTACAAATGAGGTGTCAAAAAACAATTTCAATGTATGTCAAAAACTGCAAATTGAATCTACTTTAAGCAGCATAAATTTCTTCAAAATCTAACATAAAATAACACCAGAAAAACTATTTAAAACAAGTCTTGTTTCCAATGAAATAGGGGGTTGGGGTGGAAATGACATACTTTTGGCGCGTGGGTGTAGGTCCCGTGATGTCGCTGACGCATAAGGAACTTACAACGTTGTACTCAAGTTTTTTCCAGCTCCAAAGAAAGAAAAATATAGTACCGTGATGTTACTGACGCACACGGAACGTTTTACTCAAGGGTTTTCCAGCACCAAAGAAAGAGAAATAGTACCTTATTTGTTTCTTGATTGAAATTTTTATCTTATTATTCATTTTTTAATTTTATTTCCTTTTTTTTTTTGACATGTTTCCCTAAAAGACAGTGATTGGCAATTGCGCATTCAATACACAATCATTGCAGTAAGTGAATGGTGCACAATTTGAATGCGTAGTTTTAGATTAATTATTTCTATTATAATTTATTTCCCCAATCCATTCATATAAATTGAACATTTTTTAAAAGAGATAAAATCGATTCATTATTTTATATCATTTGATGAGTCTCCCGGACGCGTAAAAATTATAATCAGATACAGAATATGTGCCAAAAAATAATGTCAGGTATTTGCCTTTCAAAATGATGCACCCTAGTATAAAAACTTTTTACTTGGAAGCAAAACTCCCTCAGTTTTTTGTTTTGTTTTGTTTGTTTGTTTATTATTCGATTTCTGAACAATAGCCTCCAAAGGCCCAATTTTACACATTACATGATGTTTTCTATGGGGCTGTTGTCTTGGTTCCGTACCTATATTACCCATAATACATGTACGTATACCACGTGACCTATTTACAAGATCCCGGCCACCCCTCCCCCACTTAGTATAAATTCCAGTACTTGCTTCCGATGACACACTTGACCACAAATATCTATGTTTCCTTGTCAACAGAAGACCTCTGTCACCTAATTAGTACTTAAACTGATTAACTGCTAAATAAATACCGTGGGAAAATCGCGGTACAAATATGGATGCAATAACAAAACAATAACAGAAAATGCATAGTTAGGTGGTGGTGATATATAGCTTGACCCGCAGGTCAAAATTAATCAGAAATAAATTGAAAATATACCGGGTATATACCAGGTCAAAGATATAAAATTTATATTCATTCTACTGTAGGAATAAATCCAATTCTGAACATTTTATAGAATAAAATTAGAGTCGAAGGTGATTTGGGATAAAGGTTGAGATGACGCCAAAATCCACCAAAACTTAAAATATATCGGGTATAACCTTAAGTAACATTTCTTTGGAGTATAAGACTGTGGTCATGACAATCCCATTCTATACATTTCATTGAAAAAAAGAGTCGACATTGGTCCGTAAAGGCATCGGGTACAATTACATCTTAATAATGTGCACGGTTAACATGACCGCATGCATGGTTTGTGGTTCAAATCCAAACCCAAACTCTATGTTGCTCGGTTGACCACTCCGCACCACATTGCAACCTCTAAATATAGCTTGCTGCTTTGCAACATTGCTTTCTTAATTGTGACTGACGGCTGCATATAACGATAGGGAGGGGCTTCTTATATTTAGACATGATCTTACGTTTCTTGGTATTTGAAACCTTTTTAATGTGTTTTGTGCTTGATAAAAATACACAGGAAGCATAATCTCCTCATTGTCGATCTGAACAGCGGCCCATACTTATACAGCCCCTCTCTCTGTACACCGGATGTACGATAACCACAAGAATGCCATTGCTTTGATGCTCTGTGTTGATCGTTAGCCGCGGATAAATATACATATAAGTATACAAATAAACATATATCTTCATTTCCGAGAAATGTATGGGAAAACCCAACAGGCAATCATTTCTAACCTAATTAAAGCGGAGATTTAAGGAATCGGGTTCTATGGGAGATGCGCGCGTTTCTAGTAGGAAATTTAATATGATTAAGAATTAAAACGACCCAAGATCTGTCCAACTCCAAAACAATAACACAAAACCTTTGAATACCTTGAGGAGTTATTTGTGGAGTTATGTTGGTGTTAGTATGGGAAGGAGGGGATCACGGGAAATAAAAGGTTGTAATATGTTGGTATAGGTGGGATGTGAAATCTAAACATTTCATCCGAAGGAGGTGCCAAGGCCAAAAAAGATTGCATTTTGAAAGGGTCTATGGTGCTTTGAGCCGTTAGCTTACATACCAAGGGACATTCACAAGGGTGTGTCAAAAGTAAAATTGATTAACCTGTTGTAACAATGACGTAACAATCAATCCGTGTAGGGACTTCCGTCTGCAACGCTCGGGCAATGGCCCTCCAGTACTTCAAATTGTATATGTCGCAAGCTACTGACATATATTGTATTTTTATATAGGTTTAAAGATAGAAAAGCAGGGTCTCATTTAAATACCTATATATTAAGCAGTACACACTGGTATTTTCTATACATCGTTTTTCATCAATTCTATTTTGATTTGTTTTTTCAACCGTTCTTACTTTTTGCCTTTACAAAAATTATGATAAATTCCTAAATTATTATGGGTGGGGATTCAAGTTTGAGCAATTACCGGAGCAATTGTTGTGATACTGTAAAACACTTATATCTCACAGTGTACCCTACAGCCTAACCCGGAATCAAATTCTTCACACACCATAAACGATATATGTATAGTGAAATGACAGATTTAAAGCCATTAAACCCAATATAATCCACCTTTTACCGGATTAATTTTAAATTTCAGCCGAACATCCTGAAACATAAATGATAAGAAAACTAAATCTTTCTAAGAATTTCGATTCTGGAATGATTCAGTATTTTAGCCCTCCTTCTTTGTAACGTCGTTTTTTGAATAACCGACAACTAAGAAAAACAAAAACAAAACCTATCTGATGTTGCAAATTAAGCCGAATCAGAGTTCACGTTAACAACAAGGACTGAAGAATTTAATGAACATATTGTTCATGCCGATATGGCTATGGTGCTGTTGATATTGTGCATGGCAATGTTGCAATAACAATTAACGTTATTGTTGACATCTATCTGGCCGTTTTCCACCACGATATTGCAATTTCAAAGAAATCGTTAACGTCGGTATGCTGCGATGCGATACCATATATGTAGATTGTTAACAGCAATATTACAATTACAATAATAATGTCTATTGTGATATCATAACGTTGATATTACAGTTTACAGCAATATTAAAATGTCAATGATATTTCTTACTGTGATTTTATAACGTTGATATTATTGTATACAACAACATTATAATGTCAGTGATTTTGCTTGTTGTGATAATATAACGATGATATTATTGTTTACGGCAGTATTGCAATGTCAATGATATTTTTTTACTGTGATGTAATAACATTAATATTATTGTTTACAGCAACATTACAATGTCAGTTATTTTTTTTTATGTGATGTTATAACGTTGATATTATTGTTTACAGCAATATTATAATGTTAATAAAATTGTAAAAGGGACTTAGACACGATTTGAGCTCAAAATTTAAAATTTTATTTTTTCACTTTTAATGTTTAGAATGATTAATATGGGTATTTGTAATGCTTTGTCAAAATTTGCAAGTCAAAAATTGAGTTATAAGCAAGATACAGAGTTTGAAATTCTTTGTTTTGTAAACAAAGCTCGAGCCTTGTAATTGTTTACATATGCTTTTTATTGGTATAAGTTTCATCTAATGTTGCTTTCTTCTGTTGATAATATTATTTATAAACACATTGAATAAGTTTACCTTGTTTTCCACGAGGCATTTTGTCAAACAAATGGTAATTCCATACTTTACAAATATAAGACTCGAGCTTTGTTTACATAACAATGAATTCTTACCTCTGTATCTCTCTTATAACTTGAATTCTAACATTCAAATTTTGGTCAATCATTCAAAATGTGCAAGTAAACCATTTTAAAAATTTATCTAAAATCGTGTCCAAGTCCCTTTAACTGTTATGATATAACGATGAAATTATTGTTTACAGCAACATTATAATGTCAATAATCTTGCCTATTATGATATTATATCGTAGATGTTATTGTTTACAGCATTGTTACAATCCCAATTGTATCAAATTAGTATACATGTACTTTTTATATAGAATGCATGGATAAAACGTCATTATACCATACATTATCTCTTTCGGAAGCAATTTCTACTTTTCCAGTGAAAAGTATGACAACGTCCGATGATGTGCAGACTAATCACGTGACCAAATAATGATCAAATTTAAAGCATATACAATATATGAATCTTTTTTATACATATATCAGTTAACTGCATATAAATCTGAACGGAATGATAAAAAATGAAAAGGTAACAGAAAAAGGACAGATCTATGTTTCTGCTGTATTAAATCAAGTTGACTAAATGTCAGCATCCATTGAATGACGAGTTCCTCCTCGGGAAACACGGATTATCTTGTGGAAATAAATCCGTTTATCGCCTTCAAAATCATGCAAATAACTGCAATATTAACCGAAATGTTATTCGATAATGTTTACTCTGATATTACTATTTCATCGATGTTATTTGTCGCGACATAGCAATGTTTTCGATAATTTTATCGCGATATTACAATGCCATCAACATTTTTACTGTCAATATTGCAACGTGAGTGCTAGAGTTTAAACAAATATCTCAAAGTCGACGATATCGATAATGACGATGCTTCAGTCTGACTTGTCGCCGGGGCATCAGCGTCCATCTTATAATGCTGTTAGTGACGAACTTTTGAAGATCAAAATTATATGAATTGAAAATTTACGCTGTTCAATGTTTTATTTTTGTTAGTTATTCATAAAAACTTAATGATCGATCCTTTAATAAACTTTAGCTCTTTTTATTAATTATAAGAAACATCCTGAAATTGCAATGGTTCATATATGCCTTGTGCTTTTATAAAATATTTGATTCTTATTGAATCAGATCTTAATGTGTTCTTGACAATGCAAAGTTTAATTTAAATTTTTTTTTTATTTGAATAAAATTGTGTACTTTCAGCTTTGATGTTTTTGCATTTACTGGTTCCGCCTAATCTTGTCAATGTTGTGTATAAAACTAACGATGTCTCTTCATTCCCTTATGTCATACCATGAAAAAAAAACCTTTGACACACTTTTTACCTTTTCATTCAAGCGCGGTCACTAGGTTCTTTTGATGTATATAATGATAATTCGGATTTTAATTTTTTCCAGACATAGTATATCTTCCACATGTCTACATTTTATTATTACTTACATAGTAAGTATGTATACGTAAAACGTCAGCTGTCGCGCGACGCACTAAACAGCTGTTACACTGTCCAATCTCGGGACGACTCCAGAGCATCGCAATGTCTTAAATACATTCCTTCGACAGGTGAAATTACTTACCTGTATATTTATTTACTTATATAAAACCGAAACCATTGATCATAGAGCAGATGTGCTGTCACCGAAGGAATAGATAATGCATACCGTTGCTTTTTACAACGGAAAAGAATTTTTCGTCTATGGTCAGCAGCTGCTGCTTTTCGCGCGATATGATTGGCTGAAATAGTTTAATCTGTATATATAGAAAACTCCTTGATCTGGAGTGCGATAACAGCTTTAGAGTATGTCTAATCTCCTTAAATCAGTGACATTTATAAGAGCAGGGTTGTGGAGATGCTGACAAAGGGGAATTGTGTGGGATTAGAAAATGTAACATTCAGCGACCATGGATGAAGATCGCCGTCTTTATGCCTTAAGTGTCTGAAGTACATTGAAGAGTACAGACGTCAATACACACCACGTGATCATCTCGGGACGGAAGTAATACACAAAAAGAGGTCAACGACATAGAAATGTCAAACTTATGCATCTAAGACAAATAATCTGGAATATTATAATCATGAGCAGTTGCATCTGCAAAGACATCGTCTTCCTTAGGGCAATTGCTCCTTCGGCAGTTCTTTGGAATTAAGGGGTCAATATTTTTGTTATGACGTCATACCAATGTAAGAGATCTCGAGACTGTATTCTGTACATAACAGTCGCTATAACAGTGGCTAAATATATAATATATGTTTTGGAAGATTTTTATTATCATAATAACGAAAATAATGCGATCATGTTCTGTCGATGAATTCATCTTGGTGAATATTCTCGATGGGACGCTCACCATTGATATCTGCAATTAACATTTACTCGTGATCCTATCGTTAATACATGGACAAACCACCGAGCCAGCAAGTGTTCTACCGATACTCTTACTAGTTTCATTCTCCGTTTCTCGGTATTACACTTTTGATGTGTATTGCTCGCGATCTAAGAAGGCGACAATGTGTTTTTCTTCTTATCAGAAACAGAGGAAAATTTATGGATTTTAAAATCCTAATGAGAACGACTTCCGGTGTCTGGCTACCTGGTTGTATTCCTGTCGGCTGCTTCGACTCGTGCGTTATCACTGGTTTAACCTCTTTTTTTCGAGAGGGGAAACTTAACATATGTTGCTTGCCCAACTATTGTTCGAAGAAAAAACTGTCTCCTAGAATCGTTTAGTGTTTATTTTTCGGCCCCACCTCAAATATTTGCCCAAGGAATCTAATTATTTGTTGTCCGTAATATTTGAAGAAATAGAATTTTTTATAGAGAGAACACAATTAAGTGTGGTCAAAGATCAGTCTATCAGCAAGTGTCATGTGCTCTCAAAGTGGTAAACGATTTCAATAAAAGATTTTAGTAAACATTTATAAATTTGTTCAATTGCGTAAAATTTGTTGCTAAAAATCCAAATTAATCATGCAATATCATAACCACGCAAAAATCTGAATTCTATTTTCGGCGATTACATTTAAGCTCAGTCCTTTTTTTGACCCTTTAGTAAACATTTATAAAGTTTCAATGCGTAAACATTTTTGCCAAAATTTCAAATTTGTTGCATTTAAATCTATGACATAACCACCCAAAAATCTTGATTCTATTTTTGGCAATTACACTGTGTCCTCTTTTGGCATTTTCAATAGCTGTTAAATAATTAAACCCAGAGAATTATCTCTTAATCCAAGAGAAAAAAAAAGATCATGAAAAACCCCCCAGATATTTTAGTCAATCACGATCGTTTAAACAATCGCCGTTATCTGATTTTGTCACTTTATTTGCGATCCGATCTTTTTTCTTTTCTTGGAGAGAAGCTATTCGGTCAGGGAAGGTATATGGCACAGAGGTATTCCATAGAAAACACTAGATTCTTTTCTATTTTAGTTTGCTTGCTGGATTTCTATGAATAAAGTCTCGACCTCGTGTCATTAAAGGTCAAGGGTCGTGAAGAAATCTTCCAGGTCTTTTATTTACACGTGGGTGGCACCCAAGGGGCACCAGCGGAGGGGTGTGGAATCCATACCACCGGAAAAACCCAGCGAAATGATATCCAAAATATAATCCCGTATCCCGTGAGATATTTTATCATAATGTATTTAATACAGAAGGCACGGATCCAAATGTTGCGGGCGCGAATTTTAAAGTTACCCGTGGAGGCCCCAGGAGCAACAGAGTTTAGTTATCTGTTGACTCAGCACAACTGCTATAGAAATTTGACATAGTTCGTAGACAGTAATAATATAGCAAAAGTCAGTGATTCTAGAGAATTCGTGTCCATTTCATTCAGAGGAGAATAACATACCGATTGTTCACGAAAAAACAAACCCTTATCTTCTTATTGAATGGTCGCATCTTGGTTTCACTAAGTAATGGGTTTTTAACTCAACCCCAATCTGATAACAAAGGTATAATAATTCCCACTAAAAGTCATTTTCCGCTTTCAATGCCTTAAATATGCGGAATCGGGGGAAAAAAACTTAACTTTTTAGCAATTTTCATCATAGGTTTAATAAGTTTGGCCACTTTTAATTTCTTTGATTTTTTTTAATTTTCACTCTGGTTTTGCGAAATATTGACGTGTCTTTGCAGAATCAGCAATAAATAAATCTGTTTGATGGCCACTTCTGTCTCGTTGGCAATGGCTACTTATCTGTTCTGCCTGCTTTGTGCTTTGATTGGCCCCTGGATGTTTTCAGTTGATATTACAGCAACAAAGGTTTGCGTCCATACAAGTGTTTTGTAGAGCCTCTATGTTTGTTTTTGTCGACTCTGTCCCGTGTCAGGTCTGGGCGCTCTAATCTCGGCCAGGTACAGGTTCTCCGGAAGAGTCCGACCAGGGTCATACAGAGAGAGAGAGAGAGAGCGAGAGAGCGAGAGAGAGAGAGAGAGAGAGAGAACATTTTCCTGATACTACGGAATCAATATTTGCTGAAGTATTAGATAATCATTTTACAGAAAAATGACCTCATTATGGTCTGTTCCATATTGATTTAGTTATTTGCCATATTTCCGTAAAGCAAAACAACTTATAGGCATAATATTTGTGAAAATATAAGAAACTACATCAAAAGCACATCAGTACCATCACATGATACACGTGTGTTATATGCTAAAAACGTGACCTTCATAATGAACTCATTGTGAATACATGTTTTCAATCATAAAATATTATTTTGATTTTAAAGTATTTTTATACAAAATTGATGATCTTTTCCGTAACTGTGTAATATTTGCAGATTTTCAAATGATACAGATTTGTCAAACTAAGCTTCTAATGTATTTAATTTTCTTCGTTTTTTAAATCAATCATAATGCTAGCATACCTTTTTTAATTTTATTATTATTATTATTTTATTTTCCCGATTAAAAAAATCGTTTATAGGTTTGAATAATTTTTCTTAATAAATTACATTATATTACCATTTGAATATTAAAAGTTGGTTCATTTAAAAACATACATGTCTTTTACTTCTTTATTCTCTGTGTGGCTTCTTTTTTGGGGGAGGGGGGGGGGGGAGTGTTTCGTTTTGTTGTTGTTCATTTCTTTTTTTATGTTATTGTGAAACATTTGTTGAATTGTTAAAATTAAATTATACGAGAATTTATATTCATTTTTATATTCATTATTATATTTTTCTCATAAAAAATGATTATAACGCGAAGCCGAATTCATATGTATTTGTTTGCATTGTTTACATGTAATTGAACTGAGCGCTTAGAGACTGGGTTTGTTTATCCTCTTAATCAGCGGATGTAACTTTCATGTAGCATAAGTATATACATGTATTTGTTGCGCAATACGTTAAGAGCGAATATAATGGACCGATTAAATACGCGCTCTACAAATGAGTTATTTCCCTTTGACTACTATATTTGGTATAAATCTTATCAGTCATGATGCATGACCAATATATATACCCCCCCCCCCCCCCCCAATTTCGTTTGCATTTCTTTAACAATTGATTTAATTTTGATACGTAAAATATGACACATTTTTCTTTCAAGTGTTTTATTGCTTATTGATTTTATTTTATTTTATCTTGAATGAATGTCGCCTGTTAGTCTATGCATGTTGATTAAAATATATATTTACGCTTTGTATACAATGTATAAGGCGCTTGCTGCGAATAGGTCTATATAATTCAGAGCATCCAATCAAAGATGGAAATATTTAGCGTTTAATGGACAAAACATGCGTCGTCCAGAATGACCTAGGACAAGGCATGCCCATTCTGATCACGAAAGTCGACAAAAAATCGGCCGCTATTCGTTATAGTCTGGTTAAAAACGCAAAGGTATTGAGCCTCCTTAATTTACTTGATCTAAGTGTACAGTCTTTTTATGGCGGAATATGCCCTTAATTTTGTCATTTGTAGAGCTATATTTTAACATAAATATGTATACTTGTTTGCACTGAGAATTCTCTTCACATGTGCGCTAAGTGTGGTTTTCCGCGTACGTAAAAATATCAGCTTGTATGACTTTGGATTACATGAAAATAAAAAAAGTATTATTTTTTAATTGTTTGAAGAAATCAAAAGCTATAATACATGTCACCTGTATTTATCCAAATCGTCTGTTCATATTTCTATTTATTTGGTATGGAGACAGGTGCGCGCCAAATCGAGGCACAGTTCTGCTTCTGGCTTCCAGATGGCGCTACATCTCACCTGCCAACTTAATAATTCATTTTAAATATTATGAAATTGGTCGTATGCGCAAATCAACCCTATTTGGTAAACGATTATCATACTCCTATTTAGATCAGCAAACATTTGATTTTTTTGGAATGAAACCCGAATAAATTAAACAATATTAACAAAAACGCCAGCTTAACATCGATTTCAAATCAATTGCTGCGCCTGCGTAATCACGGAGAAAAAAAATGCAATCTGCAGGCAATGCGGCAATGCAATCCTACTAATGTATATTTTTTTTTAAATAAAAAATGAAACAAATTAAGCAACAGACGTTCTTCTGTTCTTAAATAGAAAAAAACCCAATTTCAATGAAAATTAAAAACAAAACCCACCAAAGTTGTACATTTATTATTAACAAGGACCTGTATCAAAAGCGCACGATATTTGACTCAAGGCCGATCCGCATTAATATTCATACAATATATTTAGGTCGATTTTAAAAAAAAATTCAGAATGGAAAACTTAAGCGGTCATTTGGCACTTTATTCCGATGTACACGAGTGATCAAGTTTTTGTTACTAAATCCCCCTTTTTGAGAGCACGAGGTTTATAAAGCATGATATTAACATTATCTGGACCCCGGGCCAGGCCGTGAAAGAGGTCATAGCATCAACGACTTCCCAGGAATGCCATGTTATGGGAGTAAAAAGGAATATATCATAACATAGATCGATTCCAGCAGTAAACCGCATAGCTCCGGGCCTCTGTACCCTTAATGTGGATTTTAACCTGGAAGAAACAAGATATATAGCTGCACCTCTCTATCTGTTTTGTAGATTTTATATCCATTTTAATAAAATGAAATATTGTTGGTATTTATTTACCACCAGGTATTAGGGGACACTTTTTTTTTTAGGTATCTACTGGTGGTCAATCAGTCACCAAGGTCACGTGGTTACGATACAGGTATAATTGCTATATTTTCTGTCCTCTTTGACCATATACATAGTTATATATATATATATATATATATATATATATATATATATATATATATATATATATATATATATATATATATATATATATATATATATATATGTACACATGCATGTATATTCAAAAATCTGAATTACGAACCAACAAGACGAAAGAGGTTAAGGTAAACGATTAAGTATTGGCTATAATACCAAGAAAAATGAATTTATTAAATATAGAGGCATTTAAGCATATCGGGAGATAAATTATAACACTTTTTCTAAATTATCATATGTACATTGATCTTTAAGACCGTAAAACTTGTACATGTATGCAGCCGGATTCGAAAGGGACCTTGAAGTTTTGGAAAATGAAGTGCACTTGCTATGCTGCTCAGACCCTTGTCGCCAATTCGACGTGGTTGGCGCAGCACCTATAGCTGGTGGTGGGCAGGGTCGTGCGGTGAAATCCCGTGGGTCAGGAGATGTCTTGGTCCTGACTCACAGTATTTGTTTACGTTTGACTGTGACGCTTTGGTGGACCTGTCTGTCACTGTGGAATGCAGACCAAGGCTTGATGACGACGGACCGTGTCACACGCGGGAAACGGCGGTCAAGACACACACGATGACTTGCATGGTCAGCTAATTTAAAGAAATCATTCAAATATACCTATATCAAATAGCTCTATCAGTTCGTAACCAGTGCAAATGGGATAAAAACCTAGTTATTTATATCGTAATTTGAAAAGAGTAAAAAAGAGGCATCAAGGACTATTCAAGTTTTTATCTCTTTCCAGGCTGAACGATAGAAATAGTTTTCTATCAAACTGAGGGTTATCTGAAATATGCAGGTCGTTCAAAATCGGGTTTTCTCTGGTTATCTGCCCTTACTTATATTAGCAGGTCGTAAATGTAGACTATTCAAACACCACCCGTTATATTAATCACGCACTCCCATGGACCGGTGTCGATAAGAAATCGGCCCCTTAGAAAAATATAACGGACTGCACCGAAACACAGTTACCCAAATGTCGGCGGGGTCGTGAACCATTTTTGAAAGAAAATTTAGGGATAACGGGCATAATTAATCCAAGATAGCGGAGTGGATAATCGGAGAGATAATATTAGCGTTGTCATGGAGAATAATCAGTATTGGTTACTTCGATTAGCGGTCTGATTGGGATGTTTTCGTTAATTACTGTGATGGCAGCCCGTGTAAGTGTCAGGGCGAGGTGACATCAGTCGGGGGGGGGGGGGGGCAGTCGTGGGGGGGGGGGGGGTTATCTTATGATAAAGAATATACAGAAAAAAAACTGATTGTGCAAGTAATTAAAATTATGTTTATGAATGCACATAGGGTAAATTTGCGACTGCACTGTGTTTGAATTGAATATATAAATAAAAAAACGGTCGAATATTTAATAACATAGAAAAAATATCTAATGTGCATATAGAATTAGATCCATTTTCACAAAGCCTAAGAGTACTTTAATTAATATATTCTCTTTGCAGATAAAACAATTATTATGGGTTTTTCCATATCATTGAATTCTTTTTCTTCTTTGTGAGAGACATTATAGTATTTAGTTAAGGTGGTATGGGACATCTGTCGATATTAATGTGGATAAAAGTACATTATTATCCAAATCCCTTTTTCTAAGAATTTTCAATTTTTACAATATTTGACACACAAAAAAAATGTGTTTTTAAAATTTCTGGAAAGGTAAAACTTATAAAAGCCCCAGCGGGATTCGAGCTCATGACTTACAGATTCGTAGTCAACTATCTAAACCATATTTCGCTACCTTGTTAGGTAATAATTTGGGGAATAAAAAAAAATTATACTTGATTTTATTGTTTATTTCGATAGAAAGTACATCACAATATGGAAGTGTCCCATACCACCTTATAGCTCTCACCAAGCCTCTGTCGTTAAAGTTATTAAATACCTATGTAATTTTGGTTTTACTAAAGCTCCAAATTAATGTTAGAATCAATCTTTTTTTATATATATAATGTAAACATGTACATGTATATGCCATTTGTCCTTTCAGTTAAAAAGGTCCAGAAAATCTGATGAGATAATGTATTGGTAAATACAAGAAATGTCCCAGTTCTAGGTATTAGTTTCATTCATTTCAGTGCCGACCAGTTTGCCAATTCATTGTGTGAAATTCAGTGTGACTATCTTCCTCATCAAAACTAGATCCAAGAGATGATATAATTTGTCATAGATGTATGTCGCTAATGATGCTGGGAACGGCCAAATCAGAATGGAATTCAATGGTATACACATGAGCACGGCCTTGCCTAGTAGCCCAGATTTATTAATTAATCTTGTAATTTCTCGGACCAGCTTCGTAAATCAAGGATTCCTCAGATATTGCCGTGTGAGATGATTTATATAAGTATTTCTGGTAGTAATTATTACGAGGTTGGTATAACATCAGTCCAGTCTGTCCACCAGCTGACGTATAAGGGGATAAGCAATTTCATTAATTTACGGCTGTGAGACCACTAATTACAGAAGAACGAGAGTTTTCCGAACCAATTCAACGTGAAAAGAATATGCAAAACTTGAATTGAAAGCTTATGAGTGCTTATCGATAACGACAAAAGGTATAAATCACCCATTGTGAGGTAAAAATCAGCGTGAGTTTATTCATTGTACAATATATAGACCAACTTGTAAAAAATATGCATAGTCATTTTGAGAGCATGTTTTATTAAAGTACAATCTTTTATAACGAGAAAATAAAAAATCATTTAAAAACGCGCGATGAATGAAAGTTTTATTAATTTTCGTACTCTTGTAAGATTTCGTGGAGACGGTGTAATTTAGCCCATGCGTCTTGATAATCGATGACGCAATGTTAAGCTGCAAGTTTAATTAACAGGGGGATTTTGTCCCATCCCCAGACTATACGACAGACACAACAGATGTGATAAAGGCCAGAAACAACCAACATCAATGCACCCGCATGTACATGCATTTTTCATGGTGTTGAACATTGCACTTGCGCATGTCAATCACAATTTATGTCCACTTTCCATTAAAACGCTTCTTTTCGGATGCAACCTGTAGCAAATGCGAAAAATAAAAAAATCAATTTCAATAATTTATTTCTGACATTTTCTAAAAGAAATGTGCAATATATAAGATACACAAAGACGAATTCTAATAGACTTGCACCTGTCCTTGTTCTAATGTAATATAGTAGGATCAATATCTAAAAGACAAAACCCTTCCCGCGCATTTTTCCGGTGTCAGGATTTGGGTAGAATCCTACTTTGTGTCCAGCAGTGTTTTTGTATTCCACTGATACATGAGTATGGGCGATAAGTTTAGAAGACAAGATTGTCTTAGGCCAAAATAAGTCAACATGTAAGTAGCAGTGAATTAGTGCGCACAGGATTAATCAGGGCTATTGATTAGAATTAGACGCACTTGCGTGCCAATTAGAAAATTTTATCTGATAAATGCCGATACATATACAGTATGATATGACGGGATTAGTCTAAGACAAGCCTAGATTTTCTCGGCCCAAAGAAGGCAAAGGAATGCATGTTTGCTAATGTATTTAATTCCGATCGAATTTTGTCTCTCAAAAAGTCCGCCAAATCTCAGAAAGGAGGCTTAAAGATAAAGGAGCCCGCTTCGTTTCGTCATTTTGATTTTGTTTACGGTTCGGTAAAGACAGGAAGGAACATCTGGAATATATTTTATTGAGAGTATGGATCTCCAAGTTTAATTAGTTTTTCTTTGAATTTTCAAGTCCAGTAGAGAATTTAATTATAAAATAATTTGATTCAAAGATCAATAATTTATGAATAGCGATAGTCGAAAGACCACTTGAGCATGGTGTTGGAGGAAAAACAGAATAATATTTTATTTCAATTCATTGATCTCTACAAAAGATTATCGATGAGATATCGCTCTTCCTAATGATCGCCAGCCACCTTCTGATGCCATAAAATACACTAAAACAAGGCTGCGGGATTCCAACGCACCCATCAGTCCCCCCTCTAACCAGCAGGTGGCAGCCGAATTCGTCCCTACATCAAAGTCTCTCCCGGCTCCGTTGCAGACGGGTACTTGCGGGGTAATAGCCGCATCACACGGAGAAATGTTGGTAGGGAGCACATTATGAGGGACGTCTATGATATAACAATGACCTATGCGAACTTACAATAGGTTGTCTTCTTTTGGGTCTTAACGTATTTTAAATATTATTACTTTGTGTCCATATTAACAAAGCTTTGCAAAAAGTTTATTTCATCTTTAAATTTAGATAGATTTAATGATAAATAATTTGTTGTTAACATAGTCTCATGAACTGAAATTACATGTAC
Source organism: Magallana ariakensis (assembly GCA_020458035.1). Lineage (NCBI taxonomy): Eukaryota > Metazoa > Mollusca > Bivalvia > Ostreida > Ostreidae > Magallana > Magallana ariakensis. The sequence continues at coordinate 68,987,383 of CM035812.1, read as the reverse complement.
TTTGCTGATTACTAGGAAATTTACTTTTCGAAATTTAAATAAAATCGTGGTTGTTTACTTCTACAAATGTAGTAATATGCATTAAATTTTATAATAGTTTTGATCAACAGATGGCTTCAATGTGAATAGATCGGGGGAAAAAATGGGAAATTGAGACACAAAAATTCACCACAACAAAAGCCTTTTGTGAGAAAAGTTTTCTAATGATTCCGGCGAGTCTTGAGTATTTTGAAAATCGTCCACGAAGCAGTCACTCCATCACCAACTATCAATTATAATTCCATTAAAACTTTGATTAATGGCAAAACAATGATAGCCATGGTGTATACAAAAGTGAGGCAGTTGTTTCTGCTGTCAGCTCTAGCTATCATCTTGATCAAGTGACGTAACTGTTACGTCATATCGATTAAACTTGTGAAAAATCCCGAAAATTCATCCGGAGTTTCCAGATGAAACACAGGGGGTGCTCGCAAGTACCTGTAAAAGTGTTGCTAGGAGTTAATAAAATACACGGCTGGACGCTAAATTAAAACATGTTGATTTGTATCAATAAAGAAATGGCTGATCGTATCACAGATAAGAGAGATAACAATTAGTTTATACCCATGCACTATATCTCTTGGCGGTAGCATTATCAGAGAAAACAAATCGAACGTACCCCCGGGTGTGCTCGGGTGGCCTTTGATGTAAGTATAAAATTAATTAAGGTATCCAGGTGAAAAGACTTAATATATCATTTATTAATTGGTGACATGGTTAAAACATGGGTCTTTATTGCGCTTATTAATGAGATATCATAAATTTCCTAATTGAGCAATATCATCTTAAACTCATGTGCATATTTAAAAGGACTTTTTATGACGGTAAAAAAAAAAAGACGGTAAAAATCATTCAATCTGTGATTTAATAAAAGATCAAACAAATATTTACTGTTTTCTAATTATTCGTTTGATATTTGTCTTACAAAGAAATTTAAATTTATCATTATTGCAAAACTTTTACAAATTAAAGTACATCACGGAAAGAGTTTTAAACATTTTAACTAAAAACTGTATAACTGATTGCACGACGTGGTAAATACAGTGCATAAATATTCCCTCTATCTCTTTTCTTAAATAAATTTTGGAAATTCAAATAATTCAGAACTCTGTATATCTTATTTCTAATTTCGATACTCGTTGAATAAAAAGAAAAAACCCTCTAACTGTCGCATCTATTCTTGCTCTATTAATTATAAGTTTATATTGACCCTAGACCATTTTATTTTGTTCCAATTTCATATTCTCTGTATAGGTTACATTGGGTTATAAGGCAAATGGAAGTATTCAATACAGCTGTACATCCGATTGAAAATAAATTCAATTTACATCCGGGCATCTTGTAGTTTTCGTTTCCTTTTTTTTTTTTTTTTTTTTTTTTTTTTTTTACATTTTACTGATTTGGATACTGGAACAAAATGTGATCATATACGTAATATTAGCAAAATCAGCGATTTCTTTGTGGCCAAAAAGGAAAAAGAAACCGGCTTTGGTTATGGAGATCAAACATTTCTGGAGATAAATGAATAGAAGAATATATTCTTTTATGCCTTCTTGACGTTCGCCGGGTTCTCAAAAAGCCGAAAACTGGGTTTTTTTCTCTTGATTTGCTAAGACATAATCACCTCACTGTGTATAACCATCACAGCGTGTCCAAAGGGATTTCCCCAATTGCTAAACATATTGTTTCCAGTGCTACCGATACTCGACTTGTTGTATTGACAAAAAGTCTAAAACATTCAGAAAAATGGAACTCAAATAGACACAGCGGGACTTAGCGAGACGGGCTCTGAACCGTAGGATGATCAAAGAATTTCCGCTTCTTTGCAAACCATATGTACCTTAAAGGTATACACTAATGCCCCGTTAGTACGCCTTGGGACCGGAACTGTGTCGAGAAGGGGAGGTGGCGGGAGGGGTCATTTTTATTCAATATTATTCCGCATCCACTGTCAAAATTCTGTTAAGATGAGGGTCCTGTAATGAGGCATAATGAATTATTAGTCACCTCGTTGACATCTGCCGATTGTCTTGAAGCTAAAGGCAGAACATGGCTTCATATCGCCATGTTTCTTCACCTGTTTGTAATTTCAATTTAACAGAGTTTAAGAATAATGACTCTGATTTATTCGATAATATACTTAATCGAAGTTCTATTCTTAAATAACAAAAATGGTCCCTTAAATGTCGCTGCTGTGGCTTCTAAAATTCCTGGCGAAATTTCAAGACAGATAACAGTCAACGAGAATTAAACGAGACAACATGCAAATTTTATGCTGATTAGATGCAGAGTTGAAGGGTATCAATGAAAATATATTACTTATTCCGCCATTCAAAACACTTACATATGCAAATTCCTCGTTTGTAGAAGTTTAATTTTTGAACTACTAACATTGAGAAAATTTTAATACCGATTAAAGGTTGTATTAAGGTCGATGTTCAAAGATTTGTAAGCAAAGACGAACTTCGTTCATTGGGCCTTAATATATTATAGACCAATCTGTACGAGATAAAGGTCCAGATTCTTGCGCGAGATTATCCGAAAGAACAAAATTCCCATCAAGCGAAATAATCCCTTCGGATCACCTCTTCCTCACGATCCCCGTATGTGGACGTTTAATGTTCTTAATCTCGATAGATTCTTGAAGAATTGATTAGTTTTATTGATAAATCTGTCAATGTCGTTAGTCTGTTGGAATGTAGTTAAACAGGTCTCAAGACAAATAGCCGATTCTTTGTCTAAAACGAAGCATGGCACATTTTTGGCATGGTGCACTAAATATATATAAAAAAGACGAGGCTAATTTCAGAAATTCTCTTCATGGAGACAAAATTAATAAATGTCATAAATGTGACAAATACAAATCCACGCTATTTAAAGATGTCCTTAATTTTGAAGGGGATAGTGGAACCTAAGTCTGTAAAGAGACAAAGGGACTGATCGGATGCCATTTCTTGGACCTCGCTGTATTTTCCGATTGACCGGCTATTCTCAAACTTTCCCAAAATAACGGTTCTTTATTTAGGCAGTCTATCGATTTTTGGAACCGGCAGCTGGGATTTGGCCCTATTAAATGGCGGCAGGTGAATTTAAGGATGCTGGCATATGTGTCTGCAACGACCATTCCATTACAGTGTGGGGGAATGTAAAAGCTTTACCACACTTGCTGGAACCAATAACTGACGGCATATCGCGCATATGGTGTAAAAAATAAAAATAAAAAGCTATTTATTCATTTGTTTGAAATAGCAAACGCCTGAACAATTTTACAAATTATTAGAATATAAAATGCTGATTGTTAAACAAGAAATCGCTTTATTTAATACATGTTTATTGAACACAGCAATTGAAATTAATACGGAACACTTTTAAATTCATTAATCGTCATTTTTACTTTTGACGTGTTAGCGGATAGTTTCCGGTAAAAACCGATTGTGTGTTTTTGGCTCAAAAGATCGCGTTTCATTTTCTGTAAATAAAACAGACAATAAATTAAGCATTAAAACCTTAAAAGTGTGCCGGAATCTATTGAACGTGAGGCATTGTCCAATGAAAGCACGCGTTCAGTGACGGCATGTGTTTGAAAGTCTACTTCTGTGGAGTGATTTCATAACAGATTCAAATCGCATCGGGACAAAGAGCGCGTTGGCCTGTGACGACATTTTACCTATTACTGAGAGTGTTATAATGAAAGTAGAAATCCCCACCTGCCCATATAATAGATGGATAAAGTTGATCTATATCAACTGCAGCTGTATTAAAATTGAGGGGAAGGCGTATTCCGCCTGATCTATCGGTATGAATAAATATGAACCAACATTACAAGAGCGCGTGCCAGATCGCACCTGCGGGTTTGGTTCCATTATGTTCAAATTAAACATGATGATTCAAAACCTATAGGTTTACCGTCTTTGGCAATGCCCCTCCAAGGAACAATGCCCCCGCCAGCACGCGCAAGTTTCACCTGACGGTCCATTCAATGGAAGTGGTTACCTCAGAAATCCAACGCACCGGTCCCGTTAGCCACGCCTGGGGTGTTTACAAATCTCGATGGTCTTTGATGCTGTCGCGTGCCAGTTGTGATTTTATAAGATTTTTTGTCCTTGTCGAACGCCATGGAGCGTTTATTATTGCTAATAAGTATCGCAATGTCGGATGCGATGTATCGGTATTGATGAAACGAGCGATCAAACAAAATGTCTGAACATGACGCTCCTTGCTCTTTGTCCCCCACACGCGCACCTGCCCTCAAACGAGACACGCTCGTGCGAAATAAAACTAATCACGGACGTGCGATATCGAAATTTTCAATTGTAATGGAATTATTAAAGTTATTCAAACGAAACAATTAGATTCTGAAGAGTCTGTTCCATTATCGCCGCAGTTTCTCCAAACAGACGCGCGATCGTTGCTCCCAGAGGCCGCGGTCTGTTTAAGGACATCTGTGGACTCGGACAATAGGAAAAGAAAGTCCCGTTAATCAGACAAACAGGTGAAGGAGCAAAGACACTAGGCTTTGTTCTCAAAGATGCAGAGAAATGCTAGAATTGACGCAAGTCTAGATTTGCACTATAGGAATGTAGTAGTGTCGTGCATCAACATAGCAAGAACATTTTCTTTTAGTTCACAAAATAATTTTCATGAAACAATCTGAGAAATGATGAAATTGTATATTATTTTCGAAACAGCACTCGTTATCTCGATAAAATCAGGAACCATTTCCATGTCTCTCGCCACTACCCTCCGTCGCCTAACCCGCACCCCCTGAGGAGCAGAGTTCAGGCATCGCGTCCAGTATTAATTCCGACTAATTTGTACTAATTTAACACAGCAGGGAGGGACTGTGAAACGACTTGTAATAAGAACTGGTCATCGTAATACTTAGCACCTCGGGGAGGGGGATATTGATTTTATGAGGGACGAAACGACGGACTCAACGCCTAGAACAATCACGTCTATATGTAACGTTTCACGTCGCACGTTATGAAAATGCCAAGACCCGTCGTGGAATTGGTCACACGCTTAGCTGTTGAAAATGCCAACACGATTCCGAAATGAATGACCATGGATAATGACCAATCTGTGGCCACCTGAAATCGTTTACTAACTCAGATACTGGGGAGAAAAGTCTCCAGGATTTGGCAGATTTTATTTAACGAATGGTGCCAATTTTTCTAATTACGAGGAAATGTGATTTTATATCTCCAGAAAAATGTGAGAGAGAGAGAGAGAGAGAGAGAGAGAGAGAGAGAGAGAGATGGCGAGAAAAAGAACTTTATACAATTAGCATAATTGTTACTAGTTTTAGTAGATGTGGGTAAGGGGGGGTCGAATGTTTTAACTCCTTATTGAAAGATCATTATGCATAATGCAGTGGTTCAGATCTGCAGATTACCGCTGCACATTGAATGCCCTCCTTGTATCGACACCCTGGGTTGAGATACCCCGCGCACCTTGCAAATCTGCACTTTGTTTGACCGGCTCTCGCAGGTCTCTCGTCACCGAGACCATATCTCCTATACCTATCTAGTATATTCAAGACATTTAATACGTCAATTGTCGTATTAATTAGGATATTAATGACCATTTGATAAGCCTTTGACGAAATAGGGCCGTTTTGGCACGAGGTCGCTATTGGCACCCCTCCCGCACAGAAGCTGTCCTGTGACCTTGAACTTAATCTGTCGATGACCGGTCACACGCACGGCGCTTCTTCTCTACAACTATTGCAACTCGTAAAATGTAAAAAATCGAAAAAATAAAACCAACAAATCCATTCTTTAAAGAGCGGATAGATATCTCTTATAAAAATGTAGGGGTCAGAGAATTGGTTTGTCGGACAGAATCTGTGAAAATTGGGAAAATGACAGACATTTAGGAAGAAAAATTAATGAAAATTTTTAGTAAAGCTTATCATATTTGCCATACAATTGGTATTTGTTTTATAATTACATTACACGTGATTATATATAGCGAGATTAGTTATCACATATCCTAAAAATTGTTTATATAGAATAGTGACAGTTTGGAGAATAACATTGCGAATCTTCTTTTGTATTCGAAATGAAGCATTCCTATAGACAATCGAGGTCCATTAAAAAAAAATAACCTTCAAATTTCCATTTTTTATAAGCCGAAATTGAATTTATAGAAAACAATTATACTTGTACTGTTTAATGTTTTTGCTTTGTTTGTGGATTTTATTTCCTTAACGCATGTCCTTGGGAAAATCTGGAGATAATTTTCTCACATCCGCCGATTAACTTCGCCCGGAAAAGCAACTGACATGGGAAAACGTGTACATATTCAGTATCTCCAAATCTCTCATTACGCAATAGTGCTTTCTAAGCAATATACATGTATATCTGAGCTTCATTGTACATGTAGTCTGATTTCGTAACAATCATTCTCACGAATTGTATTGTCTTTGTCTTATCATTCATCACCAATCATATTCGAAAGGAAAACCGCAAACTTTAATCTTCAAACAAGTGAGTGTTTTCCGACATCCGATGTTTGGGCACATTGAGGCTTGAACAGGATTCTTTAAACCTGATTTATTTCCTTATTCCAATTGTACATGGTATATATATTTATTGCTCTTTACGTCAGGGGGAAAGTCTTTAAAATTACGAATTTTCCCTTTTAATATTTATAATCCGAATTTGCTTTACTCCAAATATCCGTTTGTTCTTAATGACATCAGCTCTCATTGTGGGTACACTCTCAATATATATGTCAAACATATGTTGGATTAGCGGAATAATCTCTAGATCTGGTCTAGTTTATCCGGATAAGGAAACCTTTGAAGTTCGCTAATTATTATTACACTTTCTTTTACTTTAAATGTTCCAATGATAAAGCAAATTCAACTTTCGTGTGGTCAATTCGCTTTTGCCACCGATGCAATAAAAATCCATGGCTTATTCTTGCAAATAATTCATTCATAAGCAAAACAAAAGAAAAACATAAAAACGTGTTTTCATTTTTCAAATATTTTATTATTGCCTTCAATTTATTTACACAGAACAATGTTCTGATGTAAAACGTTAAGTCGTCCAGAGAACGAAGTACAATTTTTGTCAGAACACTTACATGTACAGAGTCAACATATACAATTCAACCAATACTTTTTTGTGGTTCTACATTCTTGTACTTCAGACCCTGTTGTTTTACGACCGTTACAAATCAAGAGACCATAACCTTTCGTACAATAGTCCTATCCTCTTAAAATTGCAGCGCTACGGGGTTAAAAATTGAACTCTATCACATTCTTTGTTTGCGAGGATAAAACAAACTGTACGAGCTAGTCGACTGGTCGCCATTTTAATTCATCATATGCAAAAATTGCATTGAAACTAGTTATACCCGCAATTCTAGTGACGTCTGCATTCTTCATTCATAATCCTCATATTTTCAATCTTTCATACATCTATCATTGGTATTGAGAAAAAAATATCACAGATAAATTGAAATTCTTTAAACTTGAAAGACACAGATAAAAAATAATTACTTTCATTATTTTGCTAAGGTAAAAAAAAAAGACAAAATAGTGCCTATCAAGCCCTGCACTTGTTTGAGACACAAGAACCACGGTTCCCAGGTTTGTACAATATTGTGGACTGGAAAATCACAGCGAGGCAGGGCGAGGGGCTTGGATACAGGATATATTAGGATACACAATACATGCTTGTCTTATTCGAAAAAAAAATATTAATGGATTTTTTTTTACGTTAACACAGATCTCGGTAAGCTCGAAAAAAAGTTTTGTGTATGCTTACCATTTCACAAACATGTAACCATAATCAAATTTACAAGTGGGCTCACACTTATATTTACTTCTGTGTCATGTGACTTCTCACAGTGAAGTTGAGGTCACATGACTTTTCAAAGTGAGGTTATGGTCTTGCAAAATAAAAAGCGATGGAAATCCATCGCTTCATTGATCGAAAACTGTCCACTGTAGAAACGGCATCTCACCATTTCCAAACTAGGAAGGCAAAATAAAATGAGACAAACTTTTTACAATAAATAAATTAATTGAAAATATCAAAAATGCAACTTTGTTTTCAACTTAGTTGAAAATTATAAATAATTTTGAACACATTATTCATGGTTTCCATGGTAATGAGAATTTGCTTGGTTGGAAAAAAGATGGAAATGTTTCAGATCTTTTTTTGGTCCCTTTAAGACAACCAAGAAATTTGAATGAGAAAAATTTGATCCCAATGAACACAATTGAATGATTTAAAAAAAAAAAAACATGCTTGTCAAAAATAATTCATGATTTTTGTATCAAATATATATAAATATATATTTTATATAAAATTTATGCATGCAGAGAGACCGCTGTATAAAATATAGCACTATTCTTTTTGTTCTAACAAATAGTTCGTAACATACACAAGACTGGACAAAGTTTTGTGACATAATGGGATGAAATGAATTCATGACGCCAAGCTACAGAGATTTTCTTATAGAATGCCATATTGAGAAAATGATTTGTTCTTTTATATGTATATATATCATAAGCACCATTTTTATGAATACATTTTATAATGATGCATATGGATAACTTCTTAGAGAGTTAAAAATATATCATGATTTTTTTTTGTTTAAAAAAACGAACTTGGAAAATGAAAGTTGAAAATGAAAGTAAACCAGCAATGAAACTATGAAAGTTGAAAAAAATATATACAAGGTAAAAACAGGCAGTACCACATGTAAGAAAAGGTGTCAAACATTTCAAACAGACAACAAATTATACACAGTAACAAAGCATGGCCCTTTTGAAACAAAACAGAGCACACAATTCATCAACACCAGACAAAAATAAAAAAAAATCATATAGAGTCTATATCACATATTTGTTTTCTTAAATTATGAACACATGGGCTCTGGTGTCTAGATCTGGCACAGTTTATCAGAAATATTTAAGGCAGTGATTTCTATTCAGGGTCCACCTAACCACGTGATGCTGACCTCAGGTTCAAGGGGTCAGGGGTTAAAATACTCAGAAGTATGAAGATCTGGTATGACAAAGGGTGCAGAATAATGAAATATAACAAAAAATAACCTCAGTAAATGCAAACTAAATTTTGTTGGCAGCTCTAGGAATAATTTTCGATTTGTTTGGGTTTGGTTGCATTAGGCAGTCACATTAAGAAATTTATCATTATATTGAATATACATAAAGCATGCAGTTACTTATTTTTTGTGTACAACACTGACTAAGCTATTTTATCTAGGTTTTGTTTTTTCAATATATTTATATATATTTTTTCATATTTTTTTTAGAGGTACAAGAGCAGTCAATAGATTACAAATGCATAAATTAATCATTCCAATCTATGCTTTTAACTCTGCTAGTAAATTTTCAAATACACATTTTTTTTGTGGATAATTTTCAAAATAATGAATGACCTAAGCAACCAACAATCTGTGAGCGACCCATCCCGACACTGGAATTAGAAAAGCGTACCATACAACAGAAATACTCGGTACCCATCCACCCAGCGTCAGGACGGGGGAAACCTCTGAGTAGGAGGGGGTGGGGGTTGTTTAGAAGACTATATCTTGAACATCTGTGGGGGTGGTGGGCTGTCCCTCATGTTGAACACGGTGGTTGGAGTGGATCTCCACCTTGGGTGGCGCTGATTCCGACAACTGTGCCATATGTGACAAATTTGAGGAGAGAGTCTGTTCAATCTGATCCTGACATGACTTTAAACAGTCCTGTAAAGAAAGAAAGGAAAAATCAGTGAGGCATTCTTGTTTTCAAGAAAAGGCTTTTTATTATTACTTAGTGTTTTATCTACATCTTGAAGGCAACAAGAAACAGGAAAAACACTTCATTTCTCTCAGTATAAACAGGGCAGAGAAAGATTTACACGATCCTGTCTCAATTCCCACACTATACCAGCATTGCCCAGCCAGGTCATTTCTACAGCTTAATAAGTTTATTGTGACACCAGCCTTCCCAAGCTTTAGAACCTTATCAAATTGTCATTAACCTTTTGGCTGTGTAAAGTTTGCCTAATCACGGGGCCAGTGTGTTTATCACTCACACCGGCCACTGAGGTGCTAATTGGACAACAAAGAGACCCAAAGAAACAACTTTCTGGTTTGACTCTTGGGGATTGAACACAAAGACCCCATAGATGATACCTACCACATCAATGTTCAGGATCTGATGGAGGCTCTGTAACAGTTTTGTGTTGTCTGTTTTTAGGAGTCCATGGGCTGCTGCTCCTACACTGCCAGCTGCTATCATGGAGGGAGGGTAGTTAATAAACTTGCAATCTGTGAAAAGAGAAAAAAGACATTTCCATTTAGTCACCTGATGCGTTACATTGTAAGACACATGACAAAGTGCTAGCTATGTGGGGCGCATGTATTAATAGAACCACGGCATAAAGAAAATTAAAAGATTTCAAATTCCATTTCATATGAGTTGTACAATTCCCACCATAAACAAACAGCATTGGCAGGCAAGGTAAATAACGACTGATAAGTAATCCTTCACTCGATTGTGTGCCCGTCTATAGCAGGGTTAACACCTAAGAACTCTCTTTACACCTTAATTTCTCTATTTCACATAAAAAAGCGGTATTCTGTTCTATTGTTGAGCCGAAAGATATTCAAGCATTTTTAACAGAGAAAAAAAAAATTTCTCAAGAAATTTAAATGGAAAGTTGGGGTAGATAATGGCAATTTTGAAGGTGAGTTTGACATCATAGGTCATTTTTGATCAGGTAAGCACTTGACCTGGGGTCTTCTCTAAACAGCCGAGCTAATCTCTCTCTTCCTGTCGTCTTTTCACCCTATGTACTTGTACTATTTCATCTGGGAACCATCCATGGGGTTAAGTGTATTAAATTAATCCTTGGATATTTTAATTTCAAAATAAAATGCACAATGTACACTTTTTTAATTAAGTGATTGATAGATTTGTGGATAAACTAATCTATAGCTTTAATTGTATCATTGTTATAAGCAAACTGGTTGATGTTTTCACAAAACCCATCAGCAATGAAATTATTGCAATTAAATATTTAATTTAAATTTTCACCAAAAAAAAAAAAGATTAATGATCTTTTCATAAAAAAAATTTCAGTTTCAAAAAATATTAAGTGATGGCATTTTGTCTTTTATCGGTGATTTGCATTGAACACCTGCTTTGGAAGTGCTGAGAGCTTAATTCGTCTTTGTTTGATTCTGATCACACAGGCAGCCAACTAGGGGAATGTTTTGTGGTTGCAGTGACGCTATTTTCGCCAATTTGACAGATGCCGGGAAAAAATTTGTAAACAGCTGAGCTTTGTAGCAGCATTCAAGCAGAGAGGCAAACAATACCTTTACAGGGGGGCTGAAACCAGGCATCACCTGTTTGCAAATGACAGGAGACGCACGCGACTTCTGAAGATCAGGACAAACCATGACCTCAACAAGCAAATAACTCTCCCATTATTGAGTCTGATCGTATAGGGCAAGGTAGAAGAAAAAATCAATACTTATTTAATGAGAATTCTTAAAGAAAAAGACAAAAATCTATTTAATTACTTCTTTTATAGATTAAAATTAATGCTGGTAGGAGTTCCATTGAACTAGACTTTGCTCTATTCTTTGTAAGGTGAAGGAGCGATATGTAAATTTAAATGTCTTGCTGAAGGTAAATGAGGACTGGCTAAGGGAGGTAACTCTGTATTGTTTGTTGGGCTCCATAATCCAAGCTCATCAGTCCAAGTGAATTTAATGACTAATAGGATTTGGGGTAAATACAAAATCTGATTGCCCAATCAGAGTTAATTCAGAAATGTGTGCTTTACAATAATGCTCAGGGATCTGTAATATACAAATCTCCAAGCTAAGGGTTTTTCTTTTCTTAATCTCCGGGTGGGAAAAGAAGATTTCAACTGTGAGTCATGTACTGAACTGACACAACGTTTGGTGATATATTTAACATAAGTCTGACATTAACCCATTCAAGAATTCCTGGGGCATTGTCCCCCCAGATGTGGAGAGGAAGTCGATGCCAATGGTTTGTGTAGATTTCTGGCTCTCCAGAAGCTCAAATTCTATTTCAAGTTACGGTGGGAAAGTGCTGTGTTTACAACTCAGCAGTGAATGAAACACATGACCTGAATCAAATACCAGACTTTCCTTTATACCTACAGCATGCATCTTTGCCAGAAAAACTCCCACACTCTCTCAGATAAAAAAAAAAATTCCAAACACTTTTTTCTAAATCGCACACACAACACCATTCCTCCTCTCTTCCACTGCAAAAACTTTTTGAGCTGATAAGTAGTGCATTTGGAAACTGAGAATGTTGTCTTACCTGTAGAACACAAAGCTATGAAAGTCTGCGAGTGTTTCTTTATCACATTGCACCGCTCCTGATCTGGACAAATCCGAGACAGAATTTGTTCTAAAAAGTCATGTGGTGTCACTGCCGATAAATCCCACTTTAATTTACTCAGAACAAACAATTCCATTTCCTGAAAAATTAAAGAAAAAAAATTGTAAATTTCGTTAATTACGAAGTCATGTTAACGAAATAAGCTGGAGAACATTATTGGTGGAAGTTTGGAAAGTTCAAAGGCTTTTTTATTTTCTATGTCATCAGCGCATTTCATCTCCTGTCATGCGCCACCATCAAGAAAACAATGAATAAACATGTGTATTATCACAAAGTGATCAAGAAAAAATTTGTGGTATGAAGGAAAAAACCCACTCAGAATACCTGAATGCCTCAACAATGTCACATATATACAGGTATACTTATTGCTGGATAAATATCCAGAGGCATTTTTGCCTATTGGATCACAGGTAGAAATTTGCTATCTAGACAAAATTCCAAGTTTTATTTTTATTTCAATCTTTTTATTTCATTTTATTAGGGGTACACCGATCATTAGGAATAAAGATTGAAGCATCTTTGAAGTTATCTCATGGGAGCTGTATTGTGGCAGTTAAAGGAAATTAACCACAGCCATGTTCTTACAAAGCAACCCCCCCCCCCCTTTTTCCTCAAGTTTAATAGCATCCTGCTGTTTTAATTACAACAAGTAGATAATAAAAATATATTGATAATATCCCAGCTTGTCTTTGTAAACTCTTGATTGTGTAGGACGGCATGTGGTCATTTTATAACAGGTATTCTCCAGGTGTCTTAGACCAAGCCCAAGTGAGACAGGTAGAACTCTCCCTCCCCCCAGGGGTGGAGATCTCACACCTCTGCCACTCACCGTTAACTCCTCTAGTGTTATTGATCTGTCTGTGTATATGACCAGTTTCTCTGAGGTTAGGGGGTTGGTTTCTTTTAATTTGGATGCCAGGAACATACACACTGCACCAAGCAGTTGAAGTCTTGTCCGTGGTATATCTACCACTGTCAGAAATCTGTCCATGTAATTCATTGCTAGAGGGAAAACTTCCTCTTCACACTGTTGTTCTTCACAAACCTGAAAAGTTGCAAAAAAAAAAAAATCTTATTAAAATATATTAATTTGAGAATTTTTTTTTAAAATTTTCACTATCATTTTTTTCCTTTGTACAAAATAATCTCCATGAAAAAATCTGATGTTCTAAATTCAAGAAAAAGTTGATTTTATAATTTTTTGGGTTTTTTAAAAAAAATAAAATAATATTTAGTTGAAAGTTGGCCGAGAAGTCATATATTTAACATAGATAGCAAGTGCGCAGAATCAAAGGCTACACCATTGCTGCCGGCCGACATAAGCAGACAGCGGATGGAGAAAACTTTAAATAAATTTTTACTTTTCCTCAAAACTAGAATTTCTGTGATAAAATGCGTAAAATACAGTTTAGAATTGACGGCAAACTGCTTTAAATCGATTATTTTTCATTAATAAATCCAAAAATATCTATTTTATAGCGAATGTATGATATTTTATTCACAAATTTTTGTTATGTAGAGAAAATTAGTAAAAAATTCATTTTGATCGAAAAATGAAAAATTAAAGATATAATAACTAGCTTAATATCTCTTCTAAAATGCTTATCTTAAATATTTAGGTTCAATCGATTGGAAACATGATTTAAAACCTTTTTTGTAACACCACCCTTTTTTTCATTGCACAAAAGTTTGGCCGCCATATTGATATTGGCTCGCCGCATGCTCAAATATTCCGGGAAAAGAAAAAATGATATTAAATCGTTTAGGTGACTGAAACAAACGATTATAACATTAAATTAAAGGAAATTTACTTAACTTTCATTACATATCGATGTCAACATATTATATGAATGAAACAAATATGCATTTTTATTTCATTTGCAGTCTGCGAACTCTGTGCCCTCTCGTTGAAGGTGACCGACATTCACGATGGTTCTAACACTAATAATTAGCATGTAATCCAAATTAATGAATTAAAATAATTACCTCAAGCATCCATTGAGCGACCATTTTCCTCATATAAGGTTTAATGTCTGTTTGAACACAAGAAAAATAGGTGGGCGATGGCATGTATCTATCCTCTGTTTGAAGTAAATTTTGCAGAACTCGATAGTCTTTCAGAAGCACGGGATCCTCGTATGCTCTTCTTTGAGATTCCGTCTCACAGCACATTAAATTCATGTTGAATAAGGTCGGAATGTCCAACAATGTAAGACGTCCTTTTAAACGGTCAGTATAGCATTCACAAGAAATAAATTAAAACGCTGTTATGTGTCCCAATGTTCAACTTAATGATAACAGTTGTCCAGTTTGTATTGTTCTTCAGTGTTGTTTTAGCTTCTTGTCAGAGGTAGTAAGTCTATCCGGTGTATACAGATAACCGTTCGGCTCCGTCGAGAGCTCAACCGGTATACACCATTCGATCTGATGGCTAAAATATATATACACCCCCTGTTCGTCGAAGTCCCTTTGCTTGAATGAGAAAATATTCTATCGCAATGCTGCGCATGCGCATTGGGTGAAGGTTAGGAGAATCTAATATTTTCTCGAGAGTCTGAATAGTTTTTAATATGCAAAATCTGAAAACAAAAGAAATAAAATTGAATACTGTTTTTCAATATATATTGATTGCACAGATGAGAAATCAAATCAAATCATGATAAATTAATAATTTTCAGAATTAATCCAATCGGTGGCCACCATTTGTCATTATGAATATTCATTACCTTCCCAAACAGGGACAAAGATGGTACCTTATATACATGCATTTTCTTTTGATCCTAAATATTTGGTGGATTTAGAATCCTGCAATAATTTTTGGGGTTTTAGAATTAAAAAAAAAAGTTTATTGTATTTACTGATTTCAAGATTTCAATGATATTGTGGAATGTACATGTATCAAGAAATTATTATGTACAATAGTCCATAATGTACCAGTAAATGTGCTGTTTCATTAGCAACATATTTCAATTATAACATTGATGTGTGCAACAAATCAGGGTAGAGTATATGTATCGTTGCCGAGTCTATTTTCTATTTATAGTAAATGTAGGCCATCTAAATTTTTATATCAACAACTGCAGGCAGGCATTTTAAAACCCACGAGTAGGCATGAATGAATTCTGAAGGGTATGCATATAGTACTCGCTCTTATGAATGGGGGGAGTGTTGATAACCGATTGGCTGACTGAGGAGAATGCTCCGCCCACTACAGCAAACATCGTAAGTTGGCCGAGTCGCGTGCAAGGGTAAAATAGCAGAAGGTGTTTAATTGTTTTATTGAATTAACAATCGAAGCGAAAAATTGACCCTCGGGTAGGTACAGCGAAGAGACAACAGAGAAAAAATACAAACATTGACCAGAAAAGAATGAACACATTAAAAAGAGATACATGTACAGTTATAATGAATTCCTATTAGAGATAGACAATTGTTTGTCTCTCTTTTCTTTTTTGATATGTACATTCAATTCTTTACTGCATACACGTGTACGCCGATATACATCCCCCAGTAGTTTTTTGCTCTTGTGTGTATGTCCGTTTATAAATTTTAGGTTTTTTTTAAATCAACTGAATGAATTCAGTCCCTAGAAAAGTACCGAAATTTCTTACTTTTCTTTTTTTTTTTTTTTTTTTTTTGGTGAAATGATCTTCATTATGGCACATCTGAAAACGGACATGATGATAAGGAATTTTTAGAAAGTAGAAACGATTTCGATATGAAATACATGTATCTTTGAAACCTTTTTTTTTCTTCAAAAAATAAATTTAAAAGTGACAATCATACATTTGATAGTTAAGTTAATAAAATTAGTAACGCATAGAAACTCTACATGGAAACACCCTCGGGTAAAACTGAGCCCTTGACTCAGTGGGACTCTAATCAAAGTTTTATAACCGGTAAAAACTTTTTGGAATTGACGGGTTAGAGTTGTCTTCCTTGGGATCGCGACGTGTCCAAACTTGTTTCGACATGTTTATTCATGTTTTGTTTATAGAATGGAATTCAACATCAGAACCACTGCATCCAGTCGCCCAAAAGTCACCAGGGGATGACCTAAACACGTTGATGGTTCCAAGGGGCCACACCCAACCCCGTCCCTCAGACTTCTCCCCACAATCTATTGAAAGATAGACAACTCATATGACTTTGTCTCGCTGACTTATCCTGGATGCTGGAGAAACCGATGAAGCCAAATAAATTAAAGATTTACATGTTGTAAAAGAAAAAAAACGAAAAGAGAAATGCCCATTAACTCTTTAAGAAGCGAATTAGGAAAAAAAAACCTATTCGCCTATTAGGTATGCAATAAAGTGGACAAGCAACTAAAAGACACCATGTCTTGCGGCATTGGCGCGTGGCATTATCCAAACCAAACAAACGTGTGAAACCTTGGTATACAACGCTAGGCCAGGAAACGTATCAAGGGGGTAGGTGTGTGATGTCACAGTTAGATTTCACCCACCCCCAGGAGACAATAGGAACCGGTGTCGACATCGACATGTCTCAAGACAAGCATCTTAACTTTTTTGTTTTCCTAACTGTGAAATTTCGCCTTTTCTAGACTGCTTCGTTTCTCGGCTCCTTTTCTTTATTAAAAAAAAAGGCGAAAAAGTAACACACACACAAATTGAAAAAAAAAGAAAAAAAAAAGAAGAAGAAGAGAAAATAGGGGACAAGACCTTTCTCTATGAAACATTGCAGACATTTCAGGGATGGAAAAACCAAAAAGAGCAAAAGCTGAGCCAAACCTTTAATTTGTGCAAAGAATGCATATCACCGCTAATTCGTTTTAATCTCGAAGGTGAAATCGGGGGAAAGATCCCATTAAGATCATTGCAACTCACACCATCCTATCTCACACGAAGTAGTCATCGCTCCTTATAGTTGTAGATATATAAGATTATGTAAACAAAGATTGATTAACTTTAATATACTCAGAACAATTAAAACATCCTGCTTAAAAACCACCAAGGCTATTTTAAAGAAGGTACCTACGTCACGAACATAAGGGGACATCCGCATTTTGCTTTCTGCTGTTTCCGAAATACATCTACACATATAGGTCAAGACATTTTTCAGAAGCATTTGGGAAAGTCCTTCTTTTGGTTTCACACAATCTTTGTGACATGCAGAAACAAAATCCATGATCAAAGTTTAGTTCTGCAGTGCCAATCAGATCTAGAGAAAGCTATATAGATATAATATATACTGCTTATAAAACTGAAGATTCGGTTGACAAAATCAACGTTTAACATGCTTTAATTTTCAAGAATATTGATACTTAAAAGTTACATACAAAATGATATTTAATTATGGTACGCATGTATTTTTCATGAATTAATCTTTTTTTTTTTACAACAGCGATTATAGAATATTTCTGCTTGTTTGTTTAATGAAGACCAGCATGTTTGGTTATACAGTGGAGATACGCCATTGTTTTTAACCATTTACTCACTATCATTTTCTACACAGTATTTTGCAATCTTGATTGCAAATAGTATTGTGCTCCATCTTAAACAATGGCGTAGAGTTGCATTGGCGCTATATTGCCATCCCCTAAAAACACTATATTAAGATTGAATCCTCTCCCCCGAAATGGTTAAATAAAGGAGACAACTTAATGTATTACTTATAAACCAGACACCATGCATTCCCCCGCGCATGCAGTTTTCACCTTCTTGTCAAGGCCGTTGATAAACCGTAGGTCAAATCTGGTTTTTATGTAACATATCGCACAACAATAGACTAGTATTTTAATCTGACACATTCGGTTTGTTTTTAAAAGGAGCAACGTTAATTGCTTATAGAAATTCTGCATTCCTCTGCGCTCACGAATTTGACCATCATTTCAAGGTCATAATAAACAATAAGTAACCCTGGTTTTTGTACCGCATTGAACATATCTTTTTTTATCTTTTCGGATGTAATTATAAGAACTACTCATGCAACCCGGATATTATGTTACAAGCGCCTGATTGGAGCAACCCTTTCTAATTTTAGTAACAAATTTCTAGTCAAAAACTGATAAAAATGTGTCCCATTTCCGGACCCCTAAGTAAGGACAGCCTAATTGTTTTTTGGAAAGAGATAGACTACCCACTTGGTCTGATGATTATCTTACACCCATAATTACTTCATCTAACAAAAGGGAAAAGTGAAAATTAAAAATTTGAAAGTAAACATTGACAATATGGCACGGAAGGACATTTACAATCAGGAAATCGAGATTCAGTGTTATATTACAAGACAGTCAAAACGGGGTGCTTGGTTTATGTGTACCATGCTGGGTTTTTTTTATTTGGGTGTCTAGTTGAGGGAAAAGTATTTTAAGGAACATGAAAATCGATTGGTCTTTGTCCGAAATAAACCTCCACCAACTATCATATTTTAAAAAAAATCGGGTGACGGTTTAACAACCAATCTCTCATCTTTTAGACCATTCTCTCACCAGAGGTCGTGCTACACAAGTTTCGCTTACACCTCTGTCAACGCCGGAAAAATAGTCTGTCACATGATCAAAACAAGCATGGCGAGCACATGGCATTGTTGATTCGTTTCTTCTGTATAATCAGCTTGAAGGGGAGTCATCGACGGGCGAAGACTTTGAGGACACGTTTAAAAACATCACAGGAGATGACATTGCTGCTGATTTATGTAAAATCATCGATAAATCGGTAGCGTGCAGAAACTGATTTTTCAAACATCTGTCAAACTAGATCATGTGATCATATTTTAATTTTTACCTCCGCAAAATAGTTCTTCCAGTAACGTTGAAATAAAAATAAATAAAGGCGTTAAAGATTTAAATTTAATTATTTATAATCATATTCATAGATAAAAGGAATAACTACATAGATTTTAATTACATTTTGCCCATCGTTTAAATTTGTACAAGAATCTTGTACATCGGGCGTTGACAGAGGTGTAAGCGAAACTTGTGTAGCACGACCTCTGGTGAGAGAATGCTTTTAGACTAGTATGATAAAGTTTATTCAATAACATGCTTTCTTTGGTGATTCATGCAGGGATATGAAGTTTGCGACATTGCAGAAAAATATGTAAATTTTTTTTCTGAAATGATCGCTACGTTCATAACCCGTATGAACCATCAAAGAAAGCACTTTATTGTTTATTTTTACATCTTTTTTTTTTAACAAATTAAGGAATTTGTCGTAAAAAGTAAGTGAAATTGACTAAATTATTGTTAAATGTACATCAGTACGTTAGACAAAAGAAACAGCCAAGTCGTCTTATATGGGAATTTTTGAGTCTGATTAGGTTGCTGAAGGTTTCGACCGATTGATAAACTGGTAAGAATTGGGTCATGTAGATTTCAGTCATGCCAGTTTCTATATAGCTTATATTACAATCAATATCCGTAAGAAATAGAATAAATTTAGTGGATGTATATAAAATTTGATAAACTTCTTGTAAAAATCTGAGTTTTCGTTGATATATTGGTAATAAAGATATGGAAACCATTGAAAGATATTCTGTGCATATCCGTATAATTTTTTTTTCTTTTGAAGGAATTAGAATAGTTGCAATTGATGTGTAATCGTTTTACATGTAAATTACTTCCAATTCATCTCTACAGTAATTATTTTCAATTATCTCTTAGTCTTACAATGTAGTTCTTATTCCTTAGATAAAAATATGATAACATTTAAATATACACTTGGTTGAATGTAATTAGCAACCTCGTGGAATCTTCTGCATAGAGTTCAGTTACTAATACAAACAAATCAAAATAATGAAATAAAAAAATAAAATAAAAACGTCTGTAACTGTTTACTAGTTACTCCATCGAGAGATAAACCCTAGACCAGGGTTACATAAACTGACGATATAGGACAATATTTACAACCTTGTTCACGTGACAACGGAGAATAATAATAATAAAGATAGCATTCATACATGCAGTGAAGGAATTTGTAAGCATGCGATGTGCACTTTAATTTTTATATCAGTTTCAGATCTTGTACTGTAGATATATCAATGATTTGGAGGACTTGGAAGTAAACAGACTTAAAATAATGCATATGGCGTATTATGTCCAAATCAAATTAAAGAAATTGACTGATCTAATATCAATATCCGAAAAAGTTAGGTTGGTTGAAGTACATTGCTAAACTGTATATAAGGTTTAAAATTATAAAGTAACCAAAACTGTTAAGTCGCGTTTGAACTCATTATTTGTATCAATAAATTTAGTTTAAAACAAAATCGTTTACTTGCTTTTTTTAAAAAAAACTTGAGACATCTTGATTTTTTCTATTAAGCTGGAAGTTGTCTTTTTCTACAAGCGTACCATTGAATGTGTGATATTGCAAATAGTTGAGACAAAAGTACACCCAAAACACAGACAATCACTTATTGCAGGGCATTGTCTGAAATAACATGCCCCAGATTCGCAATTTACCGGTACCTCTAAGACAAAAGACGATATTTAGAAGGGTCATCAGAGCTGACTCCACCATTGTTATTATTTCAGCTAGACCGAGGCTGGGTCAGGGATATTAAATTGCAGTTAAAAAACAAAATATCAATCAAAATCGACCAGGATATAATGAACTGTCGATCACGTACAGGACATGCATGGCCGAGAACTTTTAAGAAATGTCGCGATGTTATGCATGTAGTTTAGCTCTTACTCATGGATGACAACCGAATCATACAGGTCAAACAGCGGATTGTTTTATGTTGATAAGTACAAAGTTCTTTACGACGTAATGACGTGCCGAAAGTGATACCCTTACGCACCCGTTCTCCCTTTCTGACTTCCGGTACAGGTCTAGCAGTTGACAATGAAGTCTTTTACAACCTCCGAGCGATGGGAGAAAGGGCCACTCAGTTACCTATGTCACCGGACGACGTACCTGTAACATGTACACTTTAAAAGTTCACTAAGAGATAAATGATTCAAAAAGTTATTTTTGGTAGATCGAAAGTAGATTTCAGCGAAAAACAAAGCACATATGTATTTATACGGGCTCTATTATTATGATATTCTCATATTAACGAATAATTTATTCATTATCATTGTTAAGAGACGGAGTTGGGTTAGGTATGGGTCAAAATAGACATATTTAACTAAAATAAATTATGTATTAATTCTTTCAAAAATATACGCATGCTTACTTTTTCATCAACTTCATTTAAACAATCAGACGGACATGTACAATGTTCGTGTTTCAGTAAGTAAATTGTTTACTTTACACCATTTTTAGCTAAGTGGATTAATTTGTTTTCTGAGTCCATAGATTATTGTTAATCCAACAATTGCTGTATTGCAAATCTATAACAATATTAGTACGAAAACAAAGAAGGGTCCGGCTGAATGCCGTTCAACCGTATGTGAATGAAAAACAATTTAAAATGGGATTTCCCTCAACTAAGGCTATTAAATGCATACACTGCACGTATAAAAAATATTTAATCAGCTAACTTATAACTATATGGGACAAAAGTTCCTTCGCTGATAAGAAAATGAATTCTGAAAATATCGATCATAGCAATTTTGGGAAGGGTGCTTAGAGGTCTCTCTTAATTAGCATATTTTTGCATACTTTTCATTCACGAGCGAATCGCAGCGCACCCCCGTTTCGGAAATAAACGCTTATTTAAGTATAGATAATCAATATACCTATATAGAAGAAAACCTATATAGAGTCGTTTCCATTCAGTGTAGATAAGGAACCAAATTTAAAGTAAACGGTCCATATGTAATTCAGAATAATATCTCACACCAAATCAAATCAAGCCATGCTTGGTGATTATGAAAAGTTTAACGTATAAAGGTATCTGAATTGAAATAATTGTTTATCTTTGCATCCCAGAAGTAAGGAATTTCAATTGGGTATATATGTTTAATTTGGTGTATTTATCCAGCATTGTATCGAGGGTAATTATTTGCATATCTATCATACTGTCTAGGTTTGGGAATTTGAGTACTAGAATGCGCTCTCACGGCGAGAATCGCGTGGAGCGACACGAGACTATAAACTGAGCAGAAGGTATTCGAACCAACTGCGGTGAGTACAACTCAACTGCCGGCCCCTACAAAGAAGGTGGGAAGATGGCGCTGGCACTTCATTGTCGACTTCAAGAGTTGAGGGCTGGGAATGTAAACGCGAAGGCATAGCCGAGTAGCGCCAAAGTGATAATTGATGACGGTAGATCTGTAAGTACAAACAAACCGAAATGGAGACCTACTTAAACCTGAATACAAATATAATTAAGCATTTACTCAGAAAACGGCACCAGAAAATTGAATAACTATATAAATAAAAGATTGTGAACCCAATCAGTACAAGAAAAAATGTGTTAATCGGTAAACATTCAGTGAAAATGCTGAAACATTGCTTGGTTTTTGTGTTTTTATTTCAATTAAACAATTGTTTGTTTCTCTCATGTTAACGGGGTGTTGTCATGGCATCTTACACCCCGAACATTCCACGACCCTAGGAAGAGACAAGATCAAGTGGAATGTAAGAATCGATGGAACCCGACAGAGAAAAGCCGCAGAAGACCTTTCCGGAATTAAGCAGTTTACCCGGGCTTTACACAAAGCTGAGTTCAGAAGAACCCTATATTGTTGGTACAAAGATGTCATTGGGTTTTCTTTTTTACACTCGACTCTGCACATCTCTTTGTTTTGTTTTGTTCTTTTGAATTAAAATTCTCAACAAAGTACCGAAATCCATTTTGTATCAAGAAGTGCATGGAGCGAACTGAATCTAACACGAACTTTAAAAGACTCTCAAATCCAGTTAAGGTTGTCTACATACATTTGAGGACCTTTAATTTTAATCTTGATACATCAAATAGGAAAATTCAGTATATTTCTCTCATATAAATCTCCATCCGCTTATCTGCCGTGTTGAAAGGAAGAACGATTTGATGAAGTTTCCCAACGGCTCTTTGTGGCCGGTTGTTGATAAACCCCCTTAACTTTTGACACAAATACCAGCCCAGTTCACGATAACGGGTACATATTGATTTTACCTACAGTATATCTACTATTCCTTGGCTATAATCCGTTTCACGGAAGCTCGGGTTTGGATGTATTAGTCCAGTTCCTGATAACGCGGACCAAATCAAATATGGCAAACAACAAGACCTGATAGACTGAGAACCAACGACCGCTGACTTAATGTGCGAGATTAGATGCTATATTTCAGCGCACATATGTAATGAATGGCCCATAAAGGGTTACATTATGTATCAATTTCAGATAAAGTCGACAACTTCATTTTGGTATATTTGGTCATAGACACGGACTGAAGGCCGACCATTTTTCGATCTACAGAGAATAAGTAATCTAAAAGAGTTTGTTTCCGCAATTTTTATTAGTACCTTTTGGGGGAAGACGAAACATTTAATTCAATCACGGCAACATAGTTTGCGCTTAGTTGGCATGAATAGAATGAATCCAAAAGTACATTTTTTATTTAGTCGGTTTCATTAAAGGGTACGTGTTGTCCAATTCATCGTTGAATGATAACAAGAAAAGTCCCTCTACCTTTCTGTTCAAGGATCAGTTCTCTGGAGAAAACAGGTTGATTTTAAAACAAGAACATATGTATTCAAAACCGCCCAAAAAAATTTCTTATACCTTTCTGACACTTTTTGCAAATAGGACTGAAGTAGTTTTTTCTTGTTTATCTTTATTTATGAGAAAAGGTCTTCGGGTATATTTCCATGAACCGGAATTAAGGCGCTAGACCTGCATGCAAGGACAAGGATCCTGGGGCTACGGTAATTGTCCAGAAATTAAACATTTAATCATAAATAAATCGGGGTACATGCATTTTGTATCTTCCTTGTTTGGACTAATAGTGACGTTTAGATAAGAATCTTGTTATGCCGTTTTGAATTATGGTTGTCCTACGTAGAAAAGCCGGATTTCATTAAGTGATTAAGGGTTATATACGGGTACTGAGCTTACAGGTAACACGCTACTTTACTTGTCAAAACATAGCCGGTTCTCCTTAATGCAAAATAGATGTAGGTAATTATAAACGTTTTGACATGCTGATTGGAGATGTCAATTCGGATGTACAAACTGGATTATGTATGGCTCTAATGTCGAACACACTCACTAAGACCCGATCTGGAATCTTCATGTCATCAGTGCCACCTTACGTGTGTGACCTTCAGTTAACCAATTGCGTGGCTTCCAGTTCCTTTTCAAAACTAGACAAAGATGAAATATCAATACTGCCTTTGATGATGTTCTTAAATTTAACAAAGAGAAGTAATACGTGTGTAATTACTCGTTTAATTGTTATGGTTATTTAGGATTTTGATTTTAAAATAACGGTTGAGTGTCAGGGCTATGAATGGTCTGGCGACTATTGTGGGAGTTAAGTTGTGGTGCGAGTTGCTGATGTTTCCTAAGATAAAACGTTAAGCAATTTGGAGTTGCAGCATACTATGTACAATATATACACGGTATACTCTGATATACATGTAGAAAGAAAATAAAAAAATAAATCCACCCAGAACATGCATGGCGCCGAGGTAATTGCATGCGTCGGTCACCACTGGGGTGCGTTCGATATCGAGGACAAGTAGATGGTCATCAATAGCAAAGAACAAATCTCAGAGGGGCGCCCACGCTAAAATATATACCTAAACAAGCAAATTAAGCGTGGATAAGTGTTTTATCTGTCACACAGGACTTCTCTCCACCTGTAGTGTTTGTCTAACCACGGTGTTTATAAGCAGTGTGAACAACACAACTAGGATATTGCAGAATGTTGTGTAATGTAATAGAACCCTTCACGGTAACTGCGGTACTACTCTTTGCAGGGTAAATTGACATAGGCCTACATGTAGTTTGATAAAATATAACGTAATGTCTATTGTTAAATTTACATGTACGTCATTTCATTCTTTACCACCTAAAACTTTGCCAAAATGTATCAATTTGCCCTGAAAAATAGCCACAGTTTTGATGAAGAGGTCTTTTGTCATGCGCCTTATTTTTTTCATTCCAAGATTCAAGATTCTTAGAATAACAGAATTTTCTTTTTATGATGATACCTATGCAAATGAGTTGGAATTTTGGTTAATGCTTAAATTATTTTTCGTGTAAACAAAGTGTTAAATTTCAATCAAACACGGACTATAAATGCATGTGTTTTATGTTTCCAGACACCGTTAAACACGCTCAGATATTCATAGATATGTGATTTTATCTATATCATCCTTTCAGCTCTGCAATCAAGAAAAAAGCCCCTAGAAATGATTCCTTTATGTGTTGTGATCAATAGAAAATTACACCTTGAACGCCTCATTGGAGCTGTGAGCTTATTATATTGCTAAAAATGGAAGAAGAAAATATCAAGGACATTCATAATAGAGGCTTATAAATAATCAAATATCTCCAGGTGTGGGAACAAAGATCATTTTCTTTCTATTTTTTTAACTATATTTAGCTGAATCAGTCACAGCAGACGATAGAGTGAAATTGACACTTTTTTCACTGCTTTAAGGACGGCGGACAAATTCATTTCTACAATAGATTTTTTATTCAAATTTTTACATAATGTTAATCAGTTAATGGTGAGTGAAAATCAATAAAGAATTACATGATCATCGACTTTCTTATTTTACTGGGGACATTTCAATATTTGGGTACGAAAATCCTCAGATATAATAGAAAGTAATGGGAATTTTCTGCGGTGTGGTATAAAAACTGATATTTCAAAAGTTCTGCAATAGATTTTTTACTCTAATTAAATTGTAATATTAAGAAGTCAATTAGCTTACCGATGAACAGCAAAAAAATGTAGGTCATCGACCTAAATTTTTGAGGGGTTGTATCAAAGCTCACTACATGGTTCATTTTTGTTCAGAAATATCATTGAAAAAGGACATAATTAATTATTTCCTGAAGTTACATTAACTGCTTTATAAATAAATATTGTAAGGTTAAGGCATAAATTCAATATCTACCAGATTATAAGACTATAAACTGCCTTTGTTCATTTTCATCTTGTCGCAAACAGAGGAAATTCGGTCTAATTCTTTTTTCTTCATCTAGAAATATTTTGGTATCACAAATTATGTTTAGTAGAATGAAAATTTTATTATTTTATCTTATTCTGATATAAGTAATTACGACAGTCATATTCATAGCATATGCGCGGAATCTGCGCAGAGGTGCGAAATCTTGAATTGGGTCCGTCGTCCTTAAAGGCCGAACATTTTACAAACGCCCCCTTTTTTACCTGTACAAACTTCAAAATGATGCCGCTTGTCAATCAAGTTTAAAACAATAGCACCCAGTTTGATTGACGTGATCGTCCGAGCGTGATCTGGCCAGGTCCGCGGATTTTTGTTTACTGGCAATTTACAACGTTGTCTTTGATGTCTTCCGTCACGTATTAAAAGGGGAAATTAAAAATTGAATTTTTAACATTACTGGTATTAAAATTGCTTATGAAAAATAATTAATTATTCAGTAATTGAATGAAAATACGAGATTTATATTTGAATCATGTTGAATGTATACGACCAAATAAATTCCACGAAGATGAATGAGCAGCCCAAAACATATGAAATTTTCTTTTTTAAAACAAACTTATGAGCTATTAAAGCTGTATTTTTAATGATGTTTCTAAAAATAGATATGTCGGATAAAATTCACAATGAAAGAAGAAGTTGAAAAAAAAAAATCACCATAGAAAAAGATAATGTTTGGTTCAACTCATTTTAATAAGGACAATTTTAATATACTTTATTGACATTTAAAGAAATGACATTGGTATTGGGGACGAAAGTAAAATGAAGACCGGTTAAGAGGTTAATCTCTTCTTCTCGGTTTTCGACAGAATATGGAAAATAACTCCTCAAATTCATTATAAGATGTGATAAAAGATGGAATCGCTTTCCATCAAATTGAAATAACTAGACACCTATTATACATACTGTAGTAACTCTGTCTCTTCGGGAGTATATTTTAGGTTACATCATTGAATTTAACATAGTTTAGTTCAAATCTGAAAAGAAAATAACAATACATTAACGTTTTCTATTCATATCAAACTTAATTATAAAAAGGGGGTTGTCATGTGCGCTTACGTAATTGCATTCAAGTTGGGATTTTTTGGTTGTCGAAAAGACCCCAAGAAGTTGGGATTGACATAGAGGTTAGAGCAATGGAGTCAAAAATCAAAGCTTCCTCATACGTCAGAAATATCAATAGTTAAATTTGTTTTTTGGTTTTTATTTAAGTTTTTGACTTGAATTGTATATAAAGAAAATACTTCATTAAAATATTGAGAAATTAATAATACATACGCATGATACGGATGGCAAAATTACATGAATGGTTTATACTTGTAGTTTGGAAAATATTTCATTAAAAAAAATTGTATTTCGTAAGAAACCTTAACTTGTTTGGTTGTGCAGGGACGGTGGGTTTTCTATATTCTGTTTGTTTTTTCTTTTCGATATACTAGTATTCACATGTGTATGGCATAGTACTCATTCTATACCATAAAGAGCTCGCGAATCTATCAAAGACTGAACATTTACCACAGGTATAAACTGTGTCTTTAAAGGGACTTAGACACGATTTGAGATCAAAATTCTATTTTTTTTAGTTGTATGCATAAATTGGTTTATTTGCGCATTTTGAATGATTGACCAAAATTTGAATGTCAAGTTACAAGCGAGATACAGAGATAAGATTACGTTGTAATGTTAACAAAGCTCGAGTCTTATATTTGTTTACAAATAATGTAAAATATGAAATTACCGTTTCTTTGACAAAATGACTCGTGGCAAACAAGATAAACTGATTTAATGTGTTTACAAGCTTATCTTTTAAAAAGATTGGTGAGCTAGGCGCTGTAGCCATCATAAAACACAGAAGCATCGGCAATGGCATAGCTCATTGACTGTGCCTTAATCATTATGAAACTACTGTAATTTCAACTTCGATGTGGAAATTTTCAAGAACCATTGGTACCGTTTTGTAGCAATCGTATCTTCTCAGGCCTTTCCGTTAAGCTCGGAAAACATATCAGAGGTTGTTTTCCGAGCTTGAAGGTAGTTAAAATAAAGCTAGCTATTTATTATAATATTTAAAATAACTTTGCATAATAAGACCTAAGCGACTGTTACTATCTTGACATTTACATTATAACACAAAACTTCGTGTGAAGATGATAAAACGAAATTCACATGGTACAGTTTATCTACAGTAGTACAGTATTCCCAGAATCCCCTACTATGGAGTCGAGCATGCGTATTCAAGTGAAAAAGACTATCGTAGTTGCTAGCGCTCGAGAGCGCTAGCAATAAATAATTTTAGCAACAAAAGAAAGTACCATTCAATTAAAACTTATACCAATACAACACATATGTAAACAATAACAAGACTTGAGCTTTGTTTACAAAACAAAGAATTTCAAACTCTGCATCTTGCTTGTCACTCGATATTTTACTTTCAAATTTTGAGGAAGCATTACCAATACCTATATTAACCATTCTAAACATTAGAAATGGAAAAATAAGCTCAAATCGTGTCCAAGTCTCTTTAAGATAACAAGGAGGTACATGTGTTTATGTGCAATACCATGCGAAATAAAAATTCAGTGTCCAATCAAATGTGTGACAGTTGAAATCCTATCTGAAGATAGTAACCTGCAAATTTATAGATACACAACTTGAAACACATCTATTTCAATCGATCTTTAGATAATTTTCTCCGATAGTCGGGTATTTTCTTGGTAGTAGGTTTTCAGTTTAAGCACCACTTGTCCCCCATAGTTTATTTGCATTCTTTCCGACCTTCGTTCAAAGAACCAATAGAAAATAAACTTGTCTAAGTAACTAAAGATCTGACTTTCGAAAATATGCCACAATCGGAACACCTAGTAATTTTCCCGTTGCATTTAACCAAAAGACCGAGTTTGGTCCGAATGCGTTTAACCAATTTGCTTCCTTGATCGGTTCAAACCTCCAAAATATGATGACGAGGTTAAAACTCCGTAAGTGGTTAAATAGGTCTTTGGTTCGTAAGGTATCGATTTAATGTGTAATCTGTTGTATGTTGTTTTGACAGTTTCCGTAAAAGAACTTTTTGCTTGTCTTCATGAAGATTCGATTCGGGATAAATACCCAACATTTTCCAAGTTTCCTCGAGAAATCTTTTTAATTTGACACCGGTTTGTTTATTAAGATAGGCATGATGGTTAAAGAAGGTGAAAATTTAATTGGATATCTGCGCAAAAAGAATTCAGGATTTAAATTGGTAAAAAAGAAATCGAACCTAAGTTTAGAATTTATATTAAAGCAGAAGCAATTAAGTTAACACCATTTTTTCAAACTTGTAAACCGTAATCCGTTTAAAGAGAAAAGGAATTTCTTTGGTAGCTTGGAGACTGAAGCGAACCCGATGCTATTACAAGATTACTGTAAATTGTAGTCACGGTACATTGCCGATTGATGGGTCATAATTTTTACCTGTTTAAAGCCACACAGACTTTTATCACTTCATTTTCAGACTTATTTCGGATTTTGGTATTTACATTAACATCGATAAATTGAAATATCGGTTGATTTTTTTAAGGTTCAATCTGCCAGGATATGATATGCAATTTTTTATTTTACTTTTTCATTCAGCTGAGCTGTATGCTAAATAAAACACTTCGACTTCCTGTTTTGATAACCGTGTTTTGCACTTTCGATGGGTAAAGTCACCCCTAAACCAAATGAAACAAGTCGTTTGAACTCTTACTAAACAGTTTGATATAGGTTTCTAATTTCTCTAAAAAATCAAATCCCCCTAGGGTAGTCGTAAAAGTAATTTTGACTTTTAAAATTTTTATACTATACAATAAACTAGTAGGTAAATCCATTCTCTTACGTTTACTTATTTTTTTAGTTTTCATTTGTTATGGTTTCTAAGATAGTTTTGGGATAGTAGACTAAATAGTCTAGTTAAAGCGGCATCGCTGTTTTGACAGTAAAGCGCTGGGTCTTACCAACAGTCATGTAAATGATACCACGTCGCATCTAGTCACGTGACTTGAACGATGTACAATTCATAATTTGATGTAAATAAAAGTATACTTATACAATAAAATCATGATATAATTGGTTCATACGTTTCTTACGTCATTTCACATGAATAATAATTTCACCGCAACTAACTTTTTGAATTACTTTTGGACCAACCCTCATAGCTTATACTTACAACACATTCAACAGTATGACAGTCCTTGCAATTTACATTTAGATCTTTAATAAGACTATCCACCCGACCCCACTCACTCTCCTTGGAATACTTTTCAAGTTTTATAGACATACTAAAATGAACTATTACCATGTCTGATGAGAAGCGCACACCATACTTGATAATGAACCTGAAATGTGTTTATAAAAAAAAGCCGAAATCTCCATAGGACGAAACTAACATTTCTTGTATTTGAAATTTCTTTAGCAGACTTAATTATCAAATTTCAAACACACTAACTTTAATAGCAATTAATTATGAACCTATACAATTTTAAAACGCTTTCATCATTACGGGCCCATAATCTACAAATGGTTTAATTCTTTAAATCATTAACGTCTGGCAGTAGTGTAGTATTAAATGGAAATATGAAATGGCGTTTGATGTAATTAAGTCATTTGTATATAGCATTTATTGTGTCAAAGATTGGTTCTTTTATAAAGAAAGTCGGTATATTTCGTTTGATAGCTTCAACTAAACGCAGCGCGGATCGAAGTCCCCTTAACAAGGCTTTGAAAGCTCTCTGAGTGGAAAAAATGGCGGTCTGTTTATATCGAAGATCGATATTAAATACCTTGAGATGTTTAAAGGGAATTCTTCACTGGATGTCTTGACATTATGAATAAATGCTCAATAATAAACGTACACATCAAATTTTAAAGAATGTTGTACGCGCTCAGACAGGACATATAGTCCATGTAGGTATAATATGCAAATAAGCTATATCGATAGGTATAGATGATTGGTTGATCGCAATTCATGCAAATGGTTCGCGCGCTACGGTTCACCATTGGTAAGTTTAATCATTTGGGAATTTGTCGTGCACGAACATGCACGAGAGCCAGATATTTTTACCTGTGTCTATCAATATTGAAGCAATGAATTGAACGTAAACATAGATTTGCTGGGCTTTTAACCAGCCGCTCTACTTCTGCTCTCGGTCCGACCGTCAATTCTTTTTCCATAGACCGATTCTCTTGTGGTGGGAATTCCAGCCCAATGCCGATCTCACATCATAGGCAATAGTTTTCATATATTTCCACCTACAAAAGACCTCTTTCACTCATTTTAACGATTGAATTCCAATATTGAAAAAAACCCGCTCTAAATAATTAGTTATAAAAGTTGTGTGTATCCCGTCAAAATTATTGACAAATATAGATGAAATATTTGTTGGTTTTCATATTTAAGTAAACATAGGGGTAGGCGAAATTTAGCGGGAAATAAACCGCCAACAATGGCTAATGAAAAGATGACAATAAAATCGCATCTATTCGTTGAAGCCTCAGTGCCTCCATTGTGCTCATCCTTATTGTTTTTCCGATGAATTACAGAAGCTGTCAGTGGCTCTTAGAGAAATTCCTGCCGACTTTTTCCTGGTGCATTATTCACGCTCCCATGGGTTCATTGTCACTTTTCCCGTACTTCTGCTGAGAATTGGAGGCTGTCATACATTAAGTAGTACTCTTGTTCCGGCTATTGTAAATTTTGATGTGAAAATGACGAATCGTTGAAATGAATCGTTGTAATAAATGGCGAAATTTCGAGTTTGAATGCGTAATTTCTTTAAATGAATATTGAGTTATTAGCCACTGCAGCAATACTTTAGAAGCTCACAATGCCATTTAGGTAGAGTTTAGGGAGTATTCACTCAAAATATGTTTGTGAATATATGTTAAATTATGAATTTAACCATCTATATATGTAGAAAAGAAATCCAAATAGAAATTAATAATATATTTTAGTCCCGATCCCTTTCATCCTCAAAAGGTTCGTACACCATAACACACCCAGTTTGATGGGGTGCGCCAGCATACACCATGCCATTCTATCTTATTTTTAAAAAGCTAGACTAAATTCTTTGAACTATTTTTTTTTCTGACGCTAAACTTTTTTTTAATTTTGGAATATATTGAAATATTTTATTCCTTAGTTCTACGAAGACATATTTCGAAAGAAAAGGTTAGTGTTAAAAAGTACGCTTGACTTCCAAGCATTTATGACAAGGTAGCGCCAGGTTTTAACAAATACATACAAGTGTCCTTAACTTGCTTTTGATTACCTATACCAAGGGGCCCAAGGTATGTAAAACCACAAAATCACTTGAAATCAGAATCCAAAATTCAATTTCCGAACTTTATCTGAATGAAAAAGCGCGCATATTTATTCGATCAATATGGAATTATGAATGAATCAGAATTCATCAAACTTTTGATATCTGGGTGTGACAGGGCATCCCAAATGGAACTAAGCACTCTAAAAATTTCCACCCATCTAATAAAATATACGCCATATAACTACATTCCACGTACGACCACTGTCAATATCTAGTGACGTCAATTGCTTGTTTATTTATCATTAGAATATATATACACTAAACAAAGCCTATCTGCGTTACACAATGCATTTAATCTTTCTCTGATTGCTTGTCTGCAGATAAACCATTCCAACTTTTGTTGTGAAATCAATTCCGAGATAAATCTAAGAAAACATTGACCCTTTTTTCAAATTAAATGTTTGAATGACTTTATCCGAGACTGCTCCTATATTGATGCGGTCCAGATAAGTTAATTCTTTGTCTATACTTTAAGGATACGATTATATATTGTGATTGTTTTCCTTGCTTGTGACAGGTTAATACTGAGGATTGTGGGTAATTCGTCTAGCCAGGCGTAAAACTGGCGCATACTGACCTTGTCTTTGACGGTGACCTTTAGTCCGGGGGGGGGGGGGGGGTCCGTGGTCTCAGGCATTTGACGCGTGAGGGAACAGGCACTCTCTCTCTCTCTCTACCATGAAAATGACAACTGTCCCGCGAAAGGCCTTTGCTCCCTTTTTGGAAACGCTATCCGTTGTCTTCTGATACACTGGATAGTTACTAAACATTACGTAAGGTGTTTTCTGGATTAACGAATTTACAATGTAATAATAAAATTATCGGATTACGAGAATGACAATTAGTAAAAGTCCCAAGTTCGTTTATGTTAATATATGGCACAAGACAAATATTCTGGTCAGCTTAAGAAAACCAACGAATAAAAAAAACACCCAACAAAACAAAATGGTGCACTGCAGCAATAATAAAGGACGTGCAGGCTCATATACTCAGTATAATTGAAATTGTAATCAATATTATTTGTTTACATCTCACTGCATTTTGATGAAATATTAAACATAATTCATGAAAAACAACGTGGGCATTCTACACGATCTTTGAAAATTAATAATACATGTACAAGCTCACAAGAACTGCAAAATTTCTCTGCGAGCATACCTCATTTTCCGATAGGTTCCGCTCGAGTGAGCAAAACATACATCAATAAATCGACAAATGAAGCAGATAAATTACGTAATTATTGAATTACAGTTAAATAATAAAAAAAGGACTTTTAATAATATATCTAATATATCATGAATTTCCAATCACTACCAATCGATATAGGTTTGTCCTT
This sequence comes from Magallana ariakensis, assembly GCA_020458035.1. NCBI lineage: Eukaryota > Metazoa > Mollusca > Bivalvia > Ostreida > Ostreidae > Magallana > Magallana ariakensis. The sequence continues at coordinate 68,953,212 of CM035812.1, read as the reverse complement.
GAGTAATGCAATGGAACACTATCTTAATTATATAATTTAAAACTTAATATTGTGAGAGAGATGTGTATCCAGTCTTTGAATTTAATCGCGGTCTATACGAATTATGACCTGTATTGTGTGTCATAAGAGCAAAATATCAGCGATTTCTTGTTTTGGTAGAAACACATGCCTCGTTCTGAACAATGCTATCACGTGGTACAGATCTACTAAAGACGTACCCTGTGAACAGTTCCTGTATAATTAATGCTGACCCCAGCGGTTGATACAGGTCCGATATAGGTATTTAAAATGACAAAACATAATAGAAACACGATGATAGCTACCGATTGAGGTCTTGACAATAGGTGATGCGAGACAGGCGTTTTATTACCTACCAGATACATACCCGCCAAGCCGGGGTCGATGTAGCAGATAGTTAGGAGATACAGACCATTATATAGCGAAAGACAGAGATAATTCTGGTCTGATAATCAGACCCCCGACACCTTAACATTCCATCATATTGTTTTATTGTCTTCTTGTGGCATTCCTGAATATAACGGATTTGGATCGCCGGCAGAGAGAGAGAGAGAGAGAGAGAGAGAGAGAGAGAGAGAGAGAGAGAGAGAGCAGGGTATCTAAACCATATACGAATAAGCAAACGACAATTGTATAAGTAATATTTGCATTCCATTTGAATGAAAACGAACATTGCCTTTGATGTACCTCCCATCGGAGGAGCGATAGCTTGTAAATCACGTAACCTTTGCAAAACGTCTTTTGTGCGGCCATATTTGCCCGATCCACTAATAGCAGGCCAATCGGCATCGTCTTTATCTGTATATTTGTCCATCTCTTTAGCAGCCTGCTTAGCTCTGTATTTACATGTGATAATTGTTATTACAGGTCTGATGGGATAATAATAGTTACAGGAAAGTTTCCCTTTGTCCGCGTGTTGACATGAAGATGTTTAACACTTAGAGAAACCAAATAGCTATGAAAACTCTGCGATTTCTAGACATTTGATACCCGGTATGTTTCAACACAATTGCGTGATGGCAAACAGAATCGTTTCCTGCTATTTATTTGGTTTCGGTGACTTATACGGTATGTGTAAATAAAGATGAAGAAACAGCTCTTTTCTCTGTCAACATGGCTGCTTTTGTAGCCATTAGCGATGCATGCCAGAGGGTTACAAGCAACCTAACTCCCGTAAAGAGTAAAAATCAATGCAAAAAATGAAATTGGAGCTTCTATGAAATTCTCTGATTTTTCCCGATCTATCAGATACCCGATGGAATATTTTAACATTTTCATTATGCAATAATTACCAGAAGAACTATTCAATCCCAGATGCACATGTATATAGGCGATATCTCTCAATCTTGAAATGTAAATCAGATAGATAAATATCTAATATATTTAACACGCTATTAAAGAATGAAATCGATGCAAAGTCGACCCAAAACCTTGAACTGAATTTCGACTTCGGTCTCCATTCAGGGCCGGCAGCAATGCTTTGTTTCAAATTATGTTGGACATAAAATATTCATACCTAGGTCGGTCAACTTACTATCAATATACAAATGTCTTGTATTAGTATGCATGCCTGATTATGATGGTATTGAGTAGTTTGAGTAATTACGGAAATCATAACCCCGAACTGCCGCTTGGTGTCTCTGAATACATACATGGATCGGTTCCTCGGTTCAAGAAATCTAAACAATTTTTTTTTTAAATCTTGAAATATACCTATACCGAATATTGCAGCTTCATATTGCTGAATCAGAATAATAATTTAAACGAAAAGGGAAAAAAACCACCCTTTTTTTTGTCCTTCAGCCTTCGTTCTCACATTAACGTAAATTATGATTTCAATGCTGTGAATTGAGGTACTTGTAAATGTTTTGTTAGGTGTTTTTATAATCTTATGAATTAAACGAACATTAGTGTCCAATTGGATCGTGATAGAATCTATGATTTGATAAATCTTGGTTACATCATTTGAGATAGCTAACCTTTTTTGGGGTAATTTCTTTTCGATAAAACACAAAAAAGTGTAATCAAACACAGACTGACACATCGATACCCCACTGAAGATAAATGTTTTCCGCTCAAGACAAATAATTGTCATGATATTCAATAATGAATAGGTATAAAGCGTTTCTTCCATAGACTGTTTGTCATGAAAAGATACATTATTCTAGAATACCTATAAAACACGATTGACACTGACATTGTCTATTGGGTTTTTCGTACAAAAGATATACAAACAATTGGAATTTTTGCGAATTGCTGAGTAGCAGTTCTAACAGTTAAAAGGATGTGTTTTATATATACAAGGAGATACAAAGGTGTCAGACCGCCATCTCCCATTGTTAGCCGGTCCTCTAAAAACTGTTTGCTTAGCCTTTTTTACACTCAAATTGAGACATAGTTTCACAAGTTTCTTCAAACATATTTGTTATCATAGCACCTACTTTAGATAATATTAATACTATGATGTCGCAGGAGAGTTCTCAGGGGGGAACGAATTGACGAGGAACCGTGCCGACAATAGACTACATAATCGAATTATGATTCTAAAGAAAATCAAAATTTATGGACGGAGATTCTTGTCGCGATTTTCACACATCAGATTTTTGGCAAATCAAACCACTAATCAATTGAATTATGAAATCAATAAACATGTTCGAAAATGACTCCAAGTTACAAAATTGGTCTGGAATTATCGCCACGGGTGCAGAAATTTATTCTTGTATAACGAGGTGTCAATGTCATTGTCCAGGAATAGGGGCATAATTGACAGGAAATGCTAAAATACAAGTCCAACGTTCAGACTTCTATTTTCATTTCCGATTGTCACCCATGGATATTGTTACTGCAAGCAATGAGCGAAGGGGGCGACACACGCCCGATTCACCTCCACACCTCAGAACAATGGTCTTTTTACCTGTATTATTGACGATATATAGGTGTAATTTCTGAGTATTGACAGATTTCATTGTTGGCTAATGGCGCATCACAAATGAAATTATGGCGTGTTTTGTTTTCAAATTCAAAATGTCTACTGAGATTTCGGAGTATGCATTTAGCGAACGTCATCCTTAATAGGTATTGTTTTTAGCAGTTGAGGTGCAAATGTTTGGGATATGGCTGCAAACCTCTTTTTTTCCCCTCTCCTTTGCACCTTGTAATTTATAAAACAAACAAACAAACAATATTTAGACAGTAATGCAAAATAACACTCTTCATTGCCTCCCAGATTTTAAAAAATGTATGGTTTAAAAAAAATAAATAAAAATTAAAAGCGATAAAGCTATTCGCTAAAAAGTATAACGCTCTCTATTGTTACTATACAAATCCATAAGCTCTGGAATAATGTAAGGCGCTAAATATGCTAAATAATGCAGGTCTAGAAATATACAAATCTGTGTAACCATAGGGACATGTCAATATGAATATATGAATGCTATAATGTCCAAACTGGACCATACTTCATTATAAGTTTTTAAATGTATTCATACAAACATTCAGTAAATATATAGTGTTGACAGACGGTGATAAACTTAGATATGCAGATAAACTGACGCTACCTTACATAGGGAAAGGACTTTCTTATAGGGCTACTTTGACAAGGAATTACAAATCCGTGTTAGACTTTTCAACTTGGACCAAACACTTTCCAACTTCAATCAAGACCATTAAGTAGTTGACTAAATACATTTACAGATCATTTAAGAACATAAACAACGAATTCACCCGTGCCATTCGCTTATTTCTCTGAAAATTAAGTCATGTACTTTGAATATACTCTCAAGAGAAAATAAATCGCGTTGTTTGTCAAATTTTTCATTTACTTTCGATGTTATAATGATGTAAACAAAAGCAAGAATTCATGGAATGACCTTTAAATGAGAAGCCGTGTTGTGCAGGAAATCATGAACACCCCACTGTTTATGTCAATACCAAGCCAACATCGGGGGTAGGTATTTGGGGGACAACAATAGGGGTGCATAGTCTTGCATGTCGGGCAAAACAAACAGACAATGCAGAGCTTAATAAAGGGCGGGCCACAAGTCATTTCTTACGTGCACATATTTCATAAGTCTACGGTAAACAAGAGGTATTGTGTCTCTCAGTGTCCATTGTGTGTTAAGATATTAAGGTACATGCATTTTATTCCAGGGTAAATAAACCATCTCTCCATATCGCGGCCCCACCCAGCGCAAGTCAATTCTGACACACAGGTCCATTCAGCGGCACCAGGGGACCCCAAAGACGCATCAGTGTCTTGTACTCCAGATATTTGTGGATAAACGGGCGTATACCAATTTGTCTCCAGCATCATGTCTGGGCTGCTCTTGTTGGCATTATACAGTAACACTCGATTAAGTAGTCGAGTGCAAATTTTAATTTCAACATTTTCTTTGCCTGTTCTATTTTGCATATTGGCACTTCGTAATTAATGACTGTGTAAGTGCCCCGTTCTTTCATACATACCTGACAAAACCTTTGTACTTTCCCCATTCGGGTTTATTTCCAAATATACATTTGACATTTTAGACTTTTGAGTTCATATGTATAGTGCCTATTTACGGACGTTTAGTTCATTGCAGACAACATAAAAGAATTTAAATTCAAAATTGATAAGAAATGTAGAATTAAGGTTGAATTGGGGTTCTTATTTCCGTAAATGAAAACCTGTAAATAGCTAAACATAACACATAAAAATTATATCTGCCCCACACAGAGTGCAAGTAGCATTTTAATTTTTTTTTCAAATTCATTTTTCATAACCTTTCCCTGCACTTTTCATTTCAAAGGAACAATTAATAACTGCATTGTTGATTTTATAGATACCGATATGGAATTTCTAATCCTCGATTCCCTTTCTAAAGCAGATAAAGAACACAGACAGGAAAATGTAATCATTTAAGTCCAGGTATTAAATGCATGGTGCGACAAGATTAAGTATGTCGTTATATTAAAAGTTTTTTCTTCAATAATTGAATGTTCTAAATTTGTCGGTGTAGAGCATCTGACTATAAAATAATATATTCCACGGTTTAATTGTCTATCATAATGCAATTTTTCATTTTTTCAAAGAAACTTGAAGATAGGGTTACCAAAGTTACATGTAGCTGTACATATGTACTCAATTTAATAAATTTATACAGATAGAGGAGCATGCTTGAGGGTACAATTTTTTAAATTTACCAGATATACAAAATACAGAGAGAGAGAGAGAGAGAGAGAGAGAGAGAGAGAGAGAGAGAGAGAGAGGGGGGGGGGCTTTCGAAGTAGCGTTTTGTTTTATCTTGATATTTCAAAATTTGAACATCGAAATTTTAAACTTTAAACCCAAGGTTATTGCCATCAAGAAAGCCCTTGTGTTGCATTTATCGAAACCGCCGCAGGTCCCAAAGATAAGTAGATATGTAATTGCTGGGCACCATTTGAAATGATTCCATTTACGATTTTAATTCCCTGACACCCCCAAATGCACCCGCCAATCCCAATTGCATACTTTCAGAGTTCGTCAGTGCATGCTGCAAATCCAAGAATGGGCAATTTGCACGAGATGTCCAAAATACCCGAACTTGACAATAGGTTATGTCTACATATAGTGGCCCTAATCCCCCTTATTTGTTCATCATCATAAAGTCCCCATACAGCCTTTTAACAATGGTATTGCAACAATGTGAATTGAATCCTACTTTTGTCTCAGTTTCGATCTAGTTTTACAGAGGAATTTGTTATTACAAGAAATGGGTTTCGTGTTTGTTTTCATTTTACTTTTTAAATTTCAAAATGTATGTCATTTCAAAGTAAAACCTTATTTACCCCCAAATATGATGTCAATTACAATAAGAGTGGCCAATATTTGTTTTTGACGAGTATTCGCGTGCAACCCCTGACATAGTTATTGACACTAAGCCCAATACATTTTAGGTATTTTGATGAATTCCTGAACCGATATAAAACACGAAGAAATATTTTAATATATTTTACTGCCACCCTGAAGTTTTGTCAACGATAAAAACAAAACAAAATCAAATTTCAAAACAAATCATTGACATAAATCAATCAAATCCTTATATTTTACAATAAATTGAAAGGAAATATCGTAATAAAACTTAAGTCACGCGATTTGTCTTTTACAGAAATATTTCAATGGGGCATGGCAAAGATTTATCATACATAATTAATGTGGATCGGTGCCGTCCATTTTTAGTTACACTGACATGCAATATATAACTATTTACTGCAACATCATACTATTTACCCAGATTCCAGTCTTGCATCGTATTCATAGAGTACATCGAATCGTTGACAGCTGTAAAGATACTCTATATTTACCAGTTTATTTAGTCGTTTTTAGGTAAATACGCGTTATTTCATGTTGTCTCACTTGGCCTATGGGGGAGTGTAGATATGATATGTTTGTTGTCAGTAACGCCATGGAAACTGTTGAATTCACGGGCCTGCATGAGTGATCTATAGGAATAACATTAACAACAAATCTATTAAAATGATAATGAAAAATCGGTTTTTCCAAAATGTTACGGTTGAAGACGTTCGCCTATTTGAAAGAGACGGTGATTTGGTTGCCTGGCAACAGTAAACATTCGATCAAAATAACTTTGTTTACCTTTTAATCTTGAAGAATACGACCATCGAAAGTTAAATTACGAAGAAAACAATGGCATTATGTAAGCTGGACAACGCCCAAGGATGTGTCCCACCAGAAACAATACGCCCAGTTAAAAAATTAAATGAAAAACTGTTGAGATGTAGAATTCGCATAGGTCTATTTGATTTAAATAAAACATCAATAGAAAAGATATATTTATGTAACGTTTCATTGAATTCGAATTTACACAGAAATGAGAAGAAGCACCACTTCACGCGGGGAGGAACTTCAAAGCTGTGACGAGGTTTACATGGGGGTTAGATGACACAGAATACCGGGCTAAAGAGCGAAGGGGTATCAACACTGTTTGCAATATACTCAGAACTTACAACTGCCTACAATCAAAGGAAGGGACACAGTGCCCCGATTTGAAGTACAGTTTACTTAATTTTTACTGTGGGTTTTTTATTCTGTAGGTGGCCACGGCACGAACTGTGAAGGGTGCTGATGACATGGCAGAGACGTGTAAATAGCCAGGGATCATGGATAGACATACGGTGTTAGTATCACACATATCATAAATATCTTATATAAGGACAGGGTGATTAAATTATATTGCTTTTGCTCTTTAGAACGTTTCGGATTCTTCTCATTTTGTTAGAAATGTCTCCAATTTAACGATCTCCTATCATCTTTAAGACCTTATCGAAATTGGTAAATTCTTATGCTAGAGTATGACAACCCGATTATACATAAAGTACATGTAGGTACCTCTCTCTCTCTCTCTCTCTCTCTCTCTCTCTCTCTCTCTCTCTCTCTCTCTCTCTCTCTCTCTCTCTCTCTCTCTCTCACAAGACGATATTAGTTCAATGTCATTTTAGATAAGGCTATAACCTATGTAAAACATTCTGAGAACTATGCAAAACACCCACTCCTGGGTTTATCTTGTTAAGAATGCTCTCCGGTCAAGTGAAATATTTTCTTCCTTGATAAGAAAAGAAAATATCTTGAAGGAATTAAAAACCATAACTGTCCAAAAGGATGTTTTATTTTGAAAAATGAGAGCTGATTATTTTACGCTGACCAAAAATAACATGCGCCAAAAGTAAGTTAATATTTTAAGATGGGTAAAACCAAAAAGTCCATAGAAAGGATAAGAAATATTGGTCACATACTTAAGTTTAACACACTTACAGCAAATCCCAAATGCAAACATCTGTTAAACGCCCTAAATAGCCAAGAGTGAGAAAACTCACAATATGACCTGTATATTATACCTATATTTGTAAGACAAATTACTCTGTTTTGAAGACGACTTTAATCATTGACAGTGTATAAACACAGGGCTGACTTTTACCGTCCTTTCTCTTCCTTACATTGAACTGGAAATCCCTTTTACAAATGTTTTAAGGGGATAAATATATTGAGTTAAGCTCCGGGTGTTTGATCGATCAACAGGGACGAGGGGGTAAAGGTGGCCCTCCACAAGTTATCAAGAGCGCTGAGAACATCTACAGAGAGCTCTCAGGCATCGGGTAATCTCGGACCAGACGAGGTTTTTTCAAATGACGCAAATCTCACGGTGGGTGACCATTAACCTATCTCCTACACTTTAGTCCAGTTTCTTCCTCGTTAAAGGTTTCACCCATCTCGCTCTTCGTACCAATCTTACTTATGATTCATACATTCTGATAACCTTCACCAAAATCTGCAATGCTATAACAAGGATTTATTGGATTTTAATGTTACAGTAAGAAACATTGGATCCTTTAAGGTAGCAATCCGATACATCAACAAAAAATTCACATGCAAGTTCAAGGAAACTTTTCTATAGACTGTATATAGGTAAAAGAATGCGAGATCAATGGCGAGTTATTGATATCCATACATACCCCGCCATCTGTCATAATTTAGGAACATTAGTATTGTGAGTCTGTTGCGACTTTTGGCCAATTTGTATGGGAGGTATTTAAAAGAACCAAGGACGGCCCCCGAGTGAAGTAGCTCTTCGGACAATGTGTTAGGTGTTAGATTTCACAACAAATATACTCCCTCATGGTAAAAAATTAAGAATTTTAAAGAGGTGGTAAAAATACTTCTCCCCAATGAAGCAACTATGTAATAATAAAATGGTCACGTAAAAACACTTGCACTAAACAAAGTCAAATACTTGTTGATGATACAGTGACCTATATATAGTCAATGCCGAAAATAATTACAAAAATATTTAACTTGAAAGAAAAGTACATAACAATTATGTGAGGAATTCATAATAAGCCCCTTGGTAATTTCTACGCAAGAATATAAAGGCCATTCTAACGGTCGCAAATCCGCCCGCCCTCTCAAAAAACAATCATATTTACAATTAAAATATCGTTTAAATTTCGTCTTTTACGTGCTTTCTGATAATTTAAGGTCGACCTGAGAAACCCGTCCGAGATTTAAAGAAAATAATAAAATAGAATTGATTTTAAACTCGGATCGGAATGAATTTTTGGGATATTTGCAACGCTCGTGCTAATGTAGACTTATAGACTTAATAGCGCAAGTGACCTTTAGTGGCGTGGAGGAAAGAATCGAACAGGGAGTCGAACACGTGACCACTAACAGAGGGTTTCGAACTTACAACTAGAATTTCAGTATCAGTAGGACTCGTTATAGCCGGCACAAGCCAAAGAATCTATTCATCATTGATAAATAATATGGTCTCAATAACACAATTCTCAAAATAGATAACACAAGCAGATTGACAATTTCTTGAATTACATATTATATGCTAGTATTAAGTTTTGTGAAAATACTCCCATGTACATGTATTCAGTTTAAACTGGTTTTAACTGACCTCCTCTTCGTCTTTATCTGTTACATTTCGCCTCTCGAAAAATCTTCAAATTGATCTGAACATAATACTTTAAAGGTAGCAGAATTTTAATGAATCGTGTAAATTACGAAACGGAATATTTCTTGATCAATCTACCCCAAGACCCGAAACATAGTATACTTCATAGAGCGTAGATGGTACATACATCAACATTGTATATGTGTCATGGTCATATAATCATTTAATGCATTGCGATATTGCACCACCACCCACCCTACCAAACCGAAAAAAAGCCTGTAACCCAGATAGGAAGTAATAAACACATATCTATAGTTCACGAGATAACACCAAAAGCACCATTTAAAGGTTCCAGATTTTATTAGTATCTACTGAGAACATTCACTCAAAGGAGAGACTCGAACTATATAGCGTATCATTAGCCCCTTTCAGACTAGAATTGTGTCAATTGAGAACTATCAAAGAAATGTGTGTGAATGTCCGCTCTGTTCTCTGGGGTCATTGCTTTGGTGCCTTTGTCCGTATCCCGTTATTTGGTACCAACATAAACAAGGCTATGTCAAGTCTTTGACCAAATTCTGAAAAATGACTCATTATCTTAAAATATATGTTTGACCTACCTTTTGAAAGATATATAGAAATTGAGGTTGTTTGTTTATGTGTTACTGTGCTATCTTTTCGTGAAAGAATGATAATTGTTGTATTGGTTTATAACGCTGGTAAAATGGTAACTTGTTAGCACAGCTCTTACAAAATCGGGCCGAGCGAAAACTAATCCCGCCAGAGCCACTTAATGTTGTACAAACTGATATCAGATTACAAAGTTTTAAACCAAAACTCTATAAAATGTAAGGTTTTAAATATTTAAAATGTAGAATAATTGATTTTCAAGTTGTTTTCCTAACAGACTAGAAATCTGTAATAGCCTTTTGCACCACCGCAATCTTCAATTTCGGATCATCAGCAGCAACAATAGAATGGTCCACCATCTTCAACATCAGACAAACAGTATCCAGCAACGGCTGATCTCATTGCAATTTTACATATCTATTATTATTTCTTTTTGGTAATACGCATTTATTTGCGTTAGTTTGTTATTGAATCGTTCCTTCTATAGGCGTAAAATATGCAATGCTTGTTAAGCGCACCATCGCATACCGCAGTCCAGATCATCATCTGATTCAGCAACAGCTGCAAACAACGGTTTCTAGCAATTGCTTTGGTCATTGCAGTTTTACACGTTCTTTAGTAAAATTATCTCCTTTTAGAAATACACAATTATCTGTGTTAATATGAAGATTTACATCAGGGAGATACGCAACAAATGATAAGACAATGGTACTGTTGCTATCCATAATTACATGGAAGTACTTTGCAGAAGAGGGGTGCCTTAAGATGTACTAACTTAATGTAAATAGCGACATTGGTATTCATACGCACATTGCATCTGCACTGGTACCTTGCATTTATTATCGCTAAATCAGGTGAGATCAATGACCCTAAAGCCTTATATATCCCATTGTACACCGGATTTCCGGTTTAAAACTTTTTTTCCGACGAATCTGAATTACTTGGAATTTGCCTCATGTAGATGACTTTTTTGAGTGACCTTTTTAGCTGTTAGGTCACGTGGCTTCCGTGGAGTTGGCCGTCAACCAGATACTTCTAGACACCTGAGTATTTACCTTACGACAGATGAAATAGCGATACCTTTCAGGTAATAAATAGTGGAACTCGAGGATGCGCACACCCGGTCTCAGAATGAACAGGGAAGTGACAGCGAACTGTTTGATCATTCAGATTTGGCCTCTCTTTGAACTGTTGGGTTGGAACATTTCTATAACCCTTTGGATATAGTATATCTTTGGACCATCAGGTGGGGATTTCTATGAGACTTTGGATGGGGCAGTTCTTTTAACCTTTGGTGGCACATTTTTATATGTAGGAATTTCTTTAAGTCTCAATTAGTGCATTTCTTTAAGCCCTCGAATTGTAAAATGTGGTAAACCTTCTGGTGGGGGACATTCTTTGAACTTAACCTTTTGATAGGGGATTTCTTTAGGAATGCATTTCTCAAAGCGTTACATACACGTATATGCATTAAAACATCGATATACGGCACGGTCTTTAGTAGGATTCTGAGAAATACTCCAAATCATAGACCTAGCCAACAGAAGTTAAAATACAATAATTATTGGCAACTGCACTCATACAAACTACATGTACATGTATGATCGTCCTATACCATAGACATCTCTGTTCAACCACAATTACTGCAACAGTCAGAGATAGGGTTGGTTTCTACTTCATTTTCAGATACGCAAATGACTGCAACCAGGTGACTGCAATGGAATGACAACGAGTTAACACATTAAACTTTAAAAAATATTTTTGAGGAAACATTATGTAATTTCCCCTTCCATGTGACCCATTTCCAGGGTAATTCACAAAATACTCCACTCCCCCATTAATGCACAGTGCACACCTCAGCGGAATAAGAGAGGCCTGTTTAAGCCTTCTTGAGAAGCGACTGATTCTTTTTATTGACAAGCTCTAGTACCATATCCTGTCGCATCTTAATGTTCGCATGCACAGGGACAGTCCCACAATGATAGCGCTAGACAAGGCCAGGCCGAACAATTATCTGTTGTACAGTCTTTCTTTTCGGCCCTATAAGAAATAAGGAAAAAATACCTAAACACAAAATATTGGACAAGATCAAATTTCATTAAGTTCTCTGAACTCATGACCAATTGCAACTGTAAATCGTTAAGAAAATTGTGTGTATTTATTTCAAATATTCTCGATAATATCTGTCCCCCTAGTTGTTTTCCTATTTTGATCCTTTATACCATAGTCTTACATAAGTAGTGATACTATAGTATGTCCTTTTTTATTCATATCTTTTTTCTGTATGAAAATGTACCTGTATGTATGTACCTCTGACGATTTGTATTTTTGTGTATTCTATATAATTATATGTTCCTCTTGTACCACATTATTTAGTTTGAGCGAATAAACTGAACTGAACTGATCTAGAACATGACATTAAGAAGGCTAGATGGTCGTGGCAAGTTTTAGACCATATAAATCTCCTTGAAAAGAAGAGCTCCGTCTATATAAAGATACAGGAGAACATTCCAATTGTATGGCTACACTGTATAACTACACTGTATAGCTACACTTTGAGATATTTGAAGTTTCTATTTATTAAATGACACTTTATGGCTAAAAATATCATTTCTAAAATTCTAAAGTAATTACGTATGATAGATAACTTGCTGACCATCCGGCTTTATTAAACTATTCAACACTTATGTCCTTAAATTATTGATGTTTTTTTCTTTAAATTGTGTTAGTTAACACGAACATTGAACAATCTCATATAAAATTTTCTTATCAGAACATTTGTTGAAAATCTTTAAAAACTGTTTTTATATGTCATAAGCCGTTGATTTTGACAACTTAGTACCAAGGAATCACATTTGATTTTTAAAAAGCAATAACTGAAATTTTAATTTATTTCTTTATTGTATATATTATGGTTATATTGCGCATCGAAACAACATATTTAACAGTTGGTTAGTCAACAAAATGAGCACAATAATTAACGGCGCAATAACTTACATACAAAATTGACATTCGAATTGCTGAGGATAACAACAAACATATATTAAGAGAATGGTACAGGCTGTAGCGAATTTTTTCAATTTTTGTTCGAATTTAAAATGTGATTTTTATCACACAGTTTGATTTCAACATTTTTCTCTCGAAACAGTCGTTTTAACGCAACATTACCTTGAGGAACCTAGAAAAAAGTCATACCCTCTTTTATAAATTAGGTCAGTGGAGCGGGGTAGATTTCTACACCCTCGTATTATCAGGGAATTCTCAGCTGCTCTTTTTTGTCTGATTCCCATTGACTGGAGACTTCTAGAGGAAGGTCGTGTGCCCAATAACGCTTTCATCGCTTATCTTAAAAATGTGCTGATCAAGCATTTAACATTTTTATTTCTATTTAAGGGACAAAATAGAATTTTTAGTTGATAACGAATTGATATATATATCTCTTTCATCGTTTGATAGAGGCAACTGGAAAAGATTGTAGAATGTAGGAAGAAAACCTTACAATATTTTTGCTATTTTTTCCCCTAAAAGTCTCATAGGTGATAGTGTAAGTTTTTTGTTAACCATATGTTAAAGAACCAAACCCTCAGAAACGGGGCTTCAATTGTTGTCGTTAAATGTCCCTGTTTTGAGATGCAGATCAGATTATTGACGACACTTAGGTGTCAGATGACTTCCATGGTTGCTCGTCCTACCGAGCACCTGTCCCTGTTTCCAAACATTACTTCATGGCCATTATTTGGTCGTCACCATTCAATAAAAGTCATTTAATGGTCCGGTTAACTGTGGAACTAACGGGACACATGACATCCGATAGCATCGCGGGGACACCGTGTGTGACATCCCCGGGGTCAAGCCGCCGTGTCCTGAGACAGGTCATTGTTTGGCAGGAATTGGTCACTCTACAGACCTCGGCTCCAGGCGCGAAGTTTTCCCCCATCGCTGCAAGATTGGCGTGACGTTACGTCTGGACCAGTGTCATGTTGGGCCAACATGTCCACTGTCCGAACAATTCAGACCCGGTGGTGTCCAGGGATTGCGACGAGAATCTGTGAAAATCCGGGTCAGGAAAGCTCACGTGACAACGCCTGCTCCTAAAGAAGGTGTTAGTAAAAGGAGAGCGGAAAGAGATTTTGTTTCCATTGTACTCTTAATGACCGTACGTCAAGCATGCCATTATCATGTCAAAACGCTGGTGGAGATCTTTGTTAATCGACAATCAAAAAGAATCAAAGCGTTTTTCCCCAACCTTTGAATTAAAAGTACTTACCATCTTTTAGCAAGAAATAGATATATACAAAAACTTAATCACTGTCTTTTGTTGTCAGGTAATTGAGTTAAACTCAGTTTATAGCGATAAGTATGATCTTGTCATCTCAGCATAAATAACATTGAATTCCTAAACGACACCTGACTAAACAGTGCTATTTAATGATATACCTCAAGTAGAAAAATCCCTTTTAATTTTCAATATGTATATTTTTCACCTTTGTCGTTTTATTACATGCGTATATGGAGAAAATGAAAATACATGCTATACTTGACATTCAAACTTAAAGACCATTATTTATGACTTGGCTATTTTGGGTCCATATATTTAAAGGAATGTCATTCAAGGTATATATTTACGTCAAGTAAACAGCATTCTTCGTATTTGATGATTGAATTTCAATAAATCTAAAACCGCCTTCGATTTTCTATAGCTTCTGATAATTTATGGAACGGGCCTTTCTTTAACATTCAACTCCTTAAGTGACGCTATAAGTGCCCATTCTGATCAATCGATGATCGATTACCGGTGATTGGAGGCTATTTGACAGGACACCCGGCCGAGCGGTCATAAATCGCCCCTGGATCCGGGAGACCCCAGAGATTTCGCCCCTGAAGTGTTATCAACTTGTCGCGTCCGATGTGGTCCTTTTTGCACTTAATTCCGCAAAGTATCCAAACTAAATATTTATACAGTTTTTTAAAGTATGATTGACAGAAAGATTTCAACTGCAACACAAAGTAACTGTATACGTAGCGAAATTCTTGTTCTCTACCTCTTAAAAACCCCATCATGATTGACATGTAGTGTGCCTTTTACTCAATGGTTACTAACTTCCATTGCTCTCTCTCTCTCTCTCTCTCTCTCTCTCTCTCTCTCTCTCTCTCTCTCTCACAGGGATTTGGTAGTTGACCTTGTAGAGTCTGTTTGACCCCTAAAGACTGTAGCATTAGCTGTTCATGTGGATATGTAACCGCCATCATTAATTCCGTCTTTTTAACGTCCTTTTGTCCCGAACAGAGGATTAACGGTCTTATTAAAGGGGTGCATAATCTTGCAGAGTTTTGAATAACAAGTTAATTCCCTATATGTACTTAAACAGGGGTCAATGACCAACAATATGGTAATGAAACTGCAACATGTATTGTTCTTTTATTTCTGAAGGATGTTTTATGTTATCAAGTACGTCTTGTACATATATAGCCACGGCATAAAGAACCCGTATCTAGGTATATCATCTATACTGTGATTTTGTTATTCTACTCCGTGTTTCTCACATTGCCCATATAGAATATGAAAAATTATCTAACGGTCTAAATCATTTAACATGTAACCCAAGAAAGGAGGTCAACATATGTAAAGAGAGGGTAGAGTTCCTAAAAAAATTGAACACCAGAGAGTCTTCTTTCTCTGTAGATTACGCCTTTATTTTACATTCCTAAATCTTCTTTCATTTTTAAGATTCCTTTCACAATAATTGCGCAAAAACTTAACATATTCACAACCCTCTACTCTTAATGCGAGACATGTCCCAAAAATACACATATTTTTATTGTGAAAAATATGACTTATGTTACATTATGTAAAGGTAAGAAAAAAAAAATAAAAGTGAAATATCAAAGAAGCATGGTTATGCCTCTCAAAATATGACTTGTGTTACATTAAAAAAAAGTAATTAAGTCAAAGGTAAAGGTTGGAATATAACAGTAGCGCGACTATGTCTCTCTGCCCAGACTCTCGGTGACCCCGGGGTCAGGGTTTTTATTTACCTGCTGTGGTGTTTGATTTTAAGCAGATTAAGGTGTAGGCATTTCTGTAGATTGTCGCGAGCATCGCGTGGCCCGCACGCGGTCCCTTCCCAGGGGGCTATTGTTGACGGAAGCGTCCGATTGTTCTCGAAATAAATCTCTTCCTGTTGTTTACAGAGCAAATTCTCACCTGTACAATTAGAAGAGAGAGTTCAAAGAAAACCAAGATGTATACTTTAAAGATAAAGATTTAAACCATCTTTTGTGACGAAAGATGCGGCCTGCCGAGCATCAAATGAAAATCGAGAATACTTTTTATGCTATTACCGAATTGACCCTTTGACCACAAGGCAAATATTTCTGTAAAGTGTGAATTTCAGATTTAACAAAATCTCTGGAATTTGGAGATGTCATTTTAAAAATGTGTGAAATACGAATAAACTGTTAAATGAGGGAAAGAGAAGTTCTGGATCAATTTCTCTGTTCATGATTATTGACTCAACGTCAGCAGAGTTCTTTGGGGATCTAGATACATTTGATATTTATAACATTTTGTCCTTTTTTCAGGCGAGAGTATTGAACACATATTTGAGTAAAATGCCTGTTTAATTGAACTTCCCATGGATTGTTCTTTTGTGGATTCCAACCAACGGTATACTACTCTGAATCAGTAGACATAAGGTACATGGAACTTCGAACAATAATGGTAATTTGTATACCACTGCCGATCAGACTTCATTAGTGGAATCACCAGGCAGTGGATGCATCGATATGCATTATATCATAACATATACAAAGGAGAGTAATCAGTCTTTTGTGCTCGCGTCAAAGTGAAATGGAAATCCTTATCCATTATGAATAAACGCGGAAAAGACCCAGACAAGTAACGAGAAAAGCAGACAGAAATAAACTAATAAGCAAACTGCATAAGCAGGAATCCGGAAATTTAGACTTATATGGAATCTGGAAAGACAATATCATTGGATATAAGAAGGGATCTCTGTAAATGCACTGAATTAACCATGTGCTCAGCTTCGAAATCCCAAGATCGAAACCGAGACCAACAGTTGGATTCCGATCGCTACGACACTTTCTTTATGTGAATTCTGTTTTATATCATTACTTTTAGATATTTATGCTTTTCCTGTCTTATATACATGTAGAAATCATATGAGTGGCGAATAAGCCTCGCATCACATTGTCTACAAAGCTTTCATAAAAAAAAACCCCACACAAAAACCTACCAGACTTAATTTTCTCAAAATTACTTTGATAAGAAATAAGGTGTAATTTTTTAAGTTGTTGATGAATTAATAACAAACTTGTGGTCATATCTGTTAATCAACAAAGATTACCCTTGGTTGTGCTCTCAAACTGCTCTATTCAATTTCCAACAATTTGTTAGGATCAGATCAAGATGATCCGAAATCATATTATGACCAAAAATACCTTAGTGAAATACATGTGCATTTAATTAAGTTTTTTGGAAAATAAGATCATTTAAAAAAGCAGATTGAAAACAAAATATATATTTTATTTAATTTCGCATCAATTCCTTTTGAATGAATGGGGTGAATTGGAATTTATTATCAACCGGAAAAGGTTAAAAGGTGTCTAAATAAAAAATATATTTATTATGTTTTAAGCATTTTTATTGGTTCGAAAGATTGTCGCATTGAAGCTGTTCCGGATATTGATACATAATTTTTTTGGTATAAATTGTCATTTTTACACGAAACGTAAAACGGGGTTAATTAACTTCATCAATGTTTAATTAACTCACGAAGAACGGCAGCAGGGGGCTATCGCATGGCAAATTTACAATTATCCTACATCCTGCAGGTATTCCGGGAAAATAAAAAGGCTCAATACGAGGATAAACTTGTTATTTAGATGGCAGATAATAAACGTTATTTTTCAATAAATATAGTTTATATCATCTCTAGCAGAGTTGTAATTTATATTATCATGACGCAATCACTATTTCCCAGTAGATTTGATTTACAACATTTTCTGTGTAAGGTCTTTGGGATAGAGATCCAGTCTTAAAAAAATTCTGTCTCTGCTTATCAAAGACCTGAAAACAAAATTGGTTTGGGGGAATATTTTGTTTAAATTTAAACAAACCGAAGTTATGATTCAATTCAACAGCACTTATTAAGAAATATATAAGAAAAGACTGTGGTTTGGATTTTTATGAGTCCAATTAAGAGAAACCTTTTCGCTGCGTATACTAATTAAAATTGATTTTTCTTATTCAATAATAAATTAACTTCGGTATGTGAATTAACGATTACCATTGAGAGGTTGACGGAAGTCAATATTTGTGTGTTGTTCATAAACAGAAAAGAACTCTCTATATTGGAAACTAAGTAAACATTGAATGCATTTTTTTTACTTACCTTACACTTGACATGTTTATTTGTAGATTTGCCCCGTTCAGCAATCTATTCAACAGAGTGACCGACTTGTATGTCTTTTTGCCGCATTGTTACTTAATTCGATATTTTCCCATTAAGGATAAAGGTTAGCAAGTGCCGTCTGCTAATATCGAACATTACCGATAGATGGCGTTGTGCTAAAAAAATCAAACTCATCTTAGAATTAACATCTGCATATTTTAATTTTTGAACTACATGTATCAATTTCTCCTGATTTGATCTACGTTATTATGTATCTGGTATGAATTTTTGGTTACATCACGATACGGTAATCATTTCCGAGAAATGACAACATATGAGAGAGAGAGAGAGAGAGAGAGAGAGAGAGAGAGAGAGAGAGAGAACATTCCTGAGAAAAGCACTACGTGTAAAGGCGGCTATCTTATCTTTTGTTTGTAGAAATAAGAAGCGATCGTTTGTTAAATTCATCGATTATTGAGCCGCCTAATCGCTACACTTAATGAAAGTGCCTCGCTATTTGTATACAGATATCACAGTGCTCTGGGGCTCGATATCTTGGAGACTTCATGTTCCATTCCTGGAAAGTCTGAACATTTCAGACACTTACAATGGACATATATGGTTCTTAAACCCAAAGTGCGACTATAGTTCTTAACCCATTTTTTAGCAGTAGAGAGACTCGGGGTAACACATTCAAAAAAAAAAGTTATGAAATATTTTGCTAACAACTGATCACCTTGATCAGCTCTTCAAGTTTGTGGACGACAATGTCACAGGACTTGCATGTAACAAAACAACCTTATATGAAGTGGCTTTGTTGCCATCAATTGGTTAACATAATGCCAGACTCTTGCAGAGAAGGTCAGAAGTCAAAATAAAATCTTCAACTATTTGTTTATTACAAAACTGACGTTATGAGCATTCAGGAAGATGATTGAACTGGATGATGCGACCTTTATAATTTCTGTGTAACTTTTTCTCAAAGTACACATCTGTGAATATTGATGCTCATCTGCACGAGAAACCGTTAGCATGTAAGCAACATTCCTCCATGTTAAATACCTCTGGACCCTTTTGACATACTAGTATAAAAGGCTCTATCATATTTCACTTGGTCTTATCACGTCCTACTAACAAAACAGCGAGGCGGCAAATCGTCATTTGATTACCCTGCTATCTGAGGGTATCGTAAACAAATCTGACGGTCCCAAACACCCGACACATGTCGCGGGCCCGGGGGATAAAGATTGGGCCCAGATAGCAGGGCTGGGTGTTATCTGGCACGCTTCGTCAGAAGAGACCCGACAAAGTGAAACTCGAGCAGACAGATGGACAATGTTTACACGCCGGGGTATGCGTTATGAGGTCTGAGTGCCAAAATACACGAATAAGTTTAAAATAAAGTTAATAATTCAACTTTCTGAGAAAATTGCATTAACAGTTCGTCTGTTTCGGCTTTCATGCACCATGATCATGAATTTGAATCACATTTAAAATTGATTTACTAAGAATTTAATTAACATACATACATGTATGTCAAAGTCACCCTTTTTGACGTCGTAAAGAAAAGTGCGGAGAGGACTCAGTGACAGGCAAACATAAGGATAGATGGAGATGACCCATGAAGTCTCCTCCGGTTTCATCGGTAGGGGACCGATTGAATTAAACCGCTCTGTCACCTGGCTAGGTACAAGGGTACACACACAGCACCAAGATGAGACTTGTTGTCACTTTGACGTCATACAATTAGAGCCGTGAATTAATTTTATTCAGATTCCAAATAAAGGACAAAAATATATATACATACGCATATAATTCCAGTTTGATCAGGCAACTCAATATAAAGGGAAAATCCTTCTCTCTTTTGTATAGGGTTTGAATCAAATTCCATTAAATTTAAATATCGGCATCATTTGATGTCATAATTGACGCTTTACAAAATTAAAATGCATGTAATTTTCGATTTTTTTGAATTGACACCGTTCCGCTCTTTTTAATTTAATTTGTTCCCTGACTCATAGATAACAGGATGTATATGATTGTGTAAGTGCAGTAAAATTAGAATGAAATGTTTGGGTGAAGAAAGGGCTCCGATTACCGTGCAGGCCCGTACTTATTTTCAGCATTAATCGATCTCAATTTTGTTCACACCCTTTTAAAACTGTTTATTCATTTATTTTTTTTATTTTTTTTATGTGTATATGAGAAATGTACTCGTATATTTAACTGCATGGTCACAGGTCTCGTACGTACGAGGGGAAGTAACTCATGCATAATTTTTCGCCTTCATTTAAAGAACACGAATGATAACTCTCATTGTGTGTAAAAAAAATTATATATCTCTGATTAATAATAAAAAGGAATTTTATCCTCAAAATAGATTGATTTAAGAAAAATGTTCTCATAAAGATTGACTATAACACAAGAAAGTTAACTTAATCAATATTCTTTCCATGGTGTTGCTTTGATGTGCTAATTTTAATGTTTGTGTTATTGTCATAAAAATCAACCAAACGAAATAATAGACCAAAAAACTGAAACGAATATTTTATCATAAAATGATTTATTTTTGACATTCAATAATCATTCAAACAGAGCATTACACCAGTAAAGCATTGTGTCCGAGGAATAATAAATGTTGAAGTCAACTGAAAACAGGGTTATTTTATCCTTTGTTATCTTAGGCAAATACCAACTGAAAAGGCATTAGAAATTACTGTGCCATATATGGCATCAAATAATTATTTAACACTTAAATAGAGAACTAATGCGGAATATAAAACCTAATTAAATCTGATCTGAAAAAAGTTTGGGTGACATTTTTTAGACTAAAATTTCTTGAAGTAAATAAACCACCTTTTTTGATGATAAATAGTCATGTATAAGTATATATATATTTTATAGCTTTGGATTATCCCTCTAAACTTGTCTCTTTTTAGAAATACACAGAATGACTTCGAGAAAACCGCATCAACGCGGGTGACACTGCATTTGAAATTTGTAAACTATGTTGTATGTTAATATAAAAAATCAAATTCACGTTCGCATTCAGTAAATAAATTTTTGTGGGAAGATTTCAAAAACTATCCAGTTTGATCGAATATAAACTGGGTTCGAACAGTTTGTTCATAATGTCCTTAAAGCATTTCAAACCAGGTTATTTTTTAAATAATATTGGGATAAGAATGCCAAACGAACGACAGCTCGTTTAGTCTGTTAAATTGTTTTGTGTGTGTGTGTGTGTGTGTGTGTGTGTGTGTGTGTGTGTGTGTGTGTGTGTGTGTGTGTGTGTGTGTGTGTGTGTGTGTGTGTGTGCGTGTGTGTGTGTGTGTGTGGTTTTTCAAAATGACAACTATCCAGTTTGATCGAATATAAACTGGGTTCGAACAGTTTGTTCATAATGTCCTTAAAGCATTTCAAACCAGTTTATTTTTGAAATAATATTGGGATAAGAATGCCAAACGAACGACAACTCGTTTAGTCTGTTCTTGTGTGTGTGTGTGTGTGTGTGTGTGTGTGTGGTTTTTCACACTTGATCTCTTGATTATATGATTTTTTTTATTCTTCAAATGATGGCTATGCAAATTTTAGATTAAAATATGTATGGTGTAGTAAATATGTTTATCAATAATGTGTAATCCCTAATAAATGTGACGAGACTTAATAAATAAATAAATAAATAAATAAATAAATAAATAAATAAATAAATCAAACAAACTTGTTGGTCTTTTGCATCATCTCCTACAGTTAAAATGCACGTATCTATCATTTTGTACTTTAGTGTATTGGATGGTTGTACAGACCTGTATTCAATTGATCATCAGAGCTATCAGAAAATTGATTTGCATGCGTTTAATGTACACGGTCATATATACTTTTATACTTATCTGTTTTATAGATTATGCTCTTTATAATTCACAATGACCAGTGGGTTAAAACTTAAATTGTGAACTTCAAGAATTTCATTTGTATTTAAATGTTTTAAATTAAATGTATTCCAGTGTGAGTAAACATAGAATTTTTTTTTTAATTTAAAAAAAAGAAGAAGAAGGGGTGGTCTAATTTACAAGTAAAATAACAATATCAATATCATTTATGCATAAATAATTAGATCGATTTTACAAATAAACTACGCATATACAAAGACCATTAAAAAAAATTAAGTAGAAAACGACTTAGATTTGACTTAGATTTGTGATTTTGAAACTTAAAAAGCTGGGTGGTCAAGAAATTAACTATCAGATATTTATTAATTTTTTATGTGTGTTTTAACCCAAAAACAGTTGTTTTAAAAAGAGGATTTCCTAATATTTTAGATTTGAATTTAAATATTTTCCTATATTCCTCATCTTCGCAAGCCAAGGGTTTACGATCGATCCACTCTGTTTCCCTACAACCACGCTGTAGAGGAGCAGAGTGGATCGTAAACCCTTGGCTTGCGAAGATGTATATCCCTATACAAAACTTTTCTTCTATGAATGGTAAGAAATATAGTCTAAAAATGACCTCGACCATCCCGCCCTCTTACTTCTATATAGAAATGTGCATTTTCTAGAAATAAAATAAAGCAGTACTTGTTTTTGGAAAGACATAAAAGCAGACCGATAGAAAATCGAAATTAGTTCGAGTACTCAATCAAGTAATATTGCAAGAAAGATAACGATTGACAAACTTATAAACCTAAATGCGTTATACAAATTTTTAGATTTTGTAGGATTCTATTAGTTATTCACGGAATTTAAATAATTATTGATAAAAAATAACCCAACGAAAAATTAACGCGATGCTTGAACCAAATAAATAAAAAAAGACGAATATATCATGATCAAAACAACCACTGGCTGGATGAACAGAGGACACCAGTGAGAATACTTTAAATAATGTCATGGAGAAATATATTTATATACCTTTGGTAATAGAAGAATAGTCATGAGGGAGTTATAGTCTCTAAATAATGAATTAATCTAATATTTTTAAATTAAAAACTGAGGGTTGACTGAAACACGTGAACATAAATAGAAAAATGTTTCATCAATTCTATCTTTGCTTTTGTTTCTGTTATTGTTTTTTGGGGGAGGATTTTGCCATAAAGAATCATTTAAATGACAAACTTCGATAGGAGTTTTAAAAACGGCAATGAATATTTCATCTTTATTTTGATGTCAATCTATAATTGTTGAAATTCCAAACAAAATAATTCACACCAAGGCGCTTGATTTGGATTACTGGCTTTACTTTTCTCGGGTGTCTCGAATTTACTGTCTGAACATTTAGATAAAAATGGCATCCAAGGCACTTTAAATTTAACTAATCTAAAACTAAATCAAAATTTTTCCGCAGTACTATTATTATTCTCGTTTTACTTTCAAACTATTATGGCAGGCGTATATTATTATATTTTTGGATAAGCAACGTTTTGAAAATGACTTGATGGAAACTGCATAAATTCTTACGACATTGCATTTGAAATATTTTACAATTTGTCGTCATTTAAAAGAAACAGTTTAATAAACTTTTGCTAGCAGTAAATTATCATAACGGAAATTCTACAAAAATTGGTTAAAGTACATGCGTATGTTTGTTTATGTTCAAGGAGAAATGTGTAATTATGTCCAGTGATGAGCCTGTCTGCCTCTGCTCAGAAATATAGATAAACTTCTACTACTGACCACGGTGCGGCAGATCATTAGTGTGGACTTGATCGAATTTACTTATTAGGATGGGAATGTGGTAGAGCAGTGTCCTGGTGTATAAAATGGGGTAGTCCGAAATATCTGACGTTTTCCTGGCTTTTTTTTTTTTTAACGATTTTGATATTTTACATGCCAGGAAAACGTCATAACCGGCGCCATTACGAAAACTGGAAATTCGCCGCCTTCAACTGGAAATCCTGAAGGAGTTTCTCAAGTCAGAGATGAATATAACTGACGAACCTCAGTTCCATAGAGTTCACAGAATGGGAAGGAAAACCCAGGGCCGTCCCCGACCAATTGTAGCAAAGTTTGTACTGTATACAGATAGAGAAAAGGTCAGAAAGGCGACAGCTACCACTCTCAGGGGAAAACCGTTTGGGATAAACGAACAATTCCCAAAAGAAATAAATGATAGAAGGAAACTACTATATCCCCAATACAAACAAGCCAAACGACAGGGTAAAAAAGCTGTAATGGTTGCTGACAAACTTTACGTAAACGGTATGCAAGTTTTCGCCCACCCAACTCAGATCCCGCACCAACCTAACTCAGAACGGGAACAACAACCCGCAAGGCGCAGCGCCGCAAACCCAGAACCTCGTATTGCGACAACGCAACGCTATGTGTAGGACAACCAAAGAGAGCGATCGAAATAATGCGAGTGACTATAGTAACTCTCTCACATCTCCAGACCCCACCAGTGTAAAACTGGTTTTTCTCGCATTATCACCGGTGTGAGATTGGTTTGTCCAGTGTGAGACAGCAGTGTGAGATTTTTCTGTCTTACACTGTGTATCACTACGCCACTTTTTAAAAAACGTAAACAAACGTTGTCTGCTGGTGGAAAATGCAAAATTATTGATTGAGATTATCCATTAAGTAATTGATTTGCTTAATTAATAACAATTTATCGTATTTTTATTGTACAAAAATGTCGTATGCTCTTATTTTGACTTGCACTATTTGAAGCACGCGGAAGAGTAAACCGAACGTAAATTTTCTAACGTCATAACAGAAAGTTGTCAGACATCGTTTTTAAATGTAAAATAATGCGAGAAAAATAATCATTCATTATATACTCGTGTGGTATAGTGAAATTCCACCTCGGGGTCAAGATTCACGGTCTAGGACTCGGCAGAGCATCGTCCTATACCGTGAATCTTGTCCCCTCGGTGGAATTTCACTATCCCACACTCGTAATAATGAATAATGAGTGTGTGGTCTGACGTCAAAGCTCCAATCTCCCGACTTCATCGACTTTATTAATAAGTACGACATAGTTTGTCTCACAGAAACGAAAACGGACAAATGTGATATAATAGAAATTCAAAATTTTGATACTTTTTGTAAACATAGGTCAAATGTTATCATATCGAAAATCCGGTGGTATTATTGTATGTATTAGGACATCTTTTTCTGGGTTTTGTAGCATCGTCAATAATGAGTGTGATCATGTGCTATGGATTAGATTAGAAGGTAGAGCGTTTGGTATCAACAAACATATTTTGTTAGGAACTGTTTATATACCTCCTATTATATCTAGGTTTTCATCTGCTGAGATTGTTGATGATATAGAAAATGAAATTTTTGGCTTATCCAAAGAAAATGAGTGTGTTTGCCTTATAGGTGACTTTAACAGTAGAACATCAACATTGAGAGATTATAACGAATCTAACGAAACATCACAACTATTTAATAATACTAAGAGTGACATTAACTTTAATTGGGTCTCTGATGAATTAGATGTACAGTCTTTAGCAAAATATGGTTTTTCTATTGAAAGAAAATCTAAAGATAATATTGTTAATTCTTATGGGAAAAAGTTTGTTGAAGTTTTTAAACACTGTAATATGATTATTCTTAATGGTAGATCTTGTAGTGATCAAGAGGGTGAGTTCACATGCAAGAAAACAAGTGTTGTTGATTACTGTATTTCCAATACTGAATATTTACAACATGCTCAAGATTTAAGAATATTACCATTTTCTCAATTTTTATCAGATGTACATAATCCTATTGAGATATTGTTAGCACTCGGGAACCAAGATAACATTGATCCAATATATCAACAGGCACAAACAAAAGAATTAGCAAAAAAATGGAATTCTGAAATGAAAGATACATATCATAACCATGTAGAAGATAAAGCAGAAAATATTTCAATGTTAATAAATGAACTATCAAATATTAGGCATGAAAATATATCACTAATGGTTATTGATAATGCTGTTGAAAAGATTTGTGATATTTTGGTTGGAAGTGCTTCAGATGTTTTTGGTAAGAAACCAATTTATACCAATGTTAATATAAAAAGAGGAAATACTTTTAAGAAACCATGGTTTACATATGACTGTAAAATTGGTCGACGTAACTTTAGAAGAGCAAAAAGGTTGTATAACATTTTTTGAAGAAGACTTGTATGAAAAAGAAAGACTATATAAGAAAAAACTAAAATGTGCAAATTTCAGACACAGAGCCGAAATGAAAGAACAAAAAATCCTAAAGAGTATTGGAAAATTTTGAACTCTGATGTTGACAAACAAAGGTGTAATGCTGATTTGCATGATCTTTTTACATTTTATAAAGAATGTTGTAACAGCAGTTATTTATATCAAAAATAATCTAATAACACTGTATTTTCACTGGAAGAGCTTGATATGTAAGCAAATATTGATCTTAATACTGAAATTACATGTAACCTACCTATTACACATGATGAAATTTTGAAAAGTATTAACATGCTTAAGAAAAAGGCATGTGGAGATAATAGAATTTTCAATGAATATATTAAGAGTACGCATGACTGTATGTTGAATTTATATGCTGTATTATTTAACAAAATATTTGATTCTGGCATGATACCTACACAATGGATTTGTGGTAATATTATTCCAGTGTATAAAAATAAGGGGGATAACAAGGACCCACAGAACTATAGACCTATTACACTATTGAGCTGTATGGGAAAATTATTTACTGCTATAATTAATGAAAGACTAAATAATTATGCAGATAGAGTTCAACTTATTTTAGAAAATCAAGCCGGTTTTCGTAAAGGTTACAGTACTGTTGATCATATTTTTTCATTATATTCTCTCATAGAACTTTTTAAAATACACAAAATGAAATTGTATTGTGCTTTCATAGATTTTGAAAAAGCATTTGATTCTGTCTGGCATATTGACTTATGGAAGAAAGTTTTATTGAATAATATTGATGGAAAATGTTTTAAAATTATCACAAATATGTATAAAGGTATAAAGTCAAAAGTATTGGCCAATGGAAGATGTTCTGACTTTTTTAATTGTACTGTTGGAGTAAGACAAGGGGAAAATTTGTCACCTTTTTTATTCTCATTGTATTTAAACGACCTAGAAGAATATCTTTATGTAAATAATGTTAGAGGTTTAACATGTCTCTCCAACAAGATTAGAAAAGATCTTAATCTTTATTTAAGTCTTTTTGTTCTACTGTATGCTGACGATACCATCTTATTGTCTGAAAACCCTGAAGAATTTCAATACCTTTTGAATACTTTTTCTAGATACTGTAAAAACTGGCATCTTGAGGTCAATAGTAAAAAAACCAAAGTTGTCATATTCGGTAGAGGTAAAAACAGTAATCAATTTACTTTTGAAGGCTATCATTTGGAAATAGTTAACAATTTTAAGTATTTAGGTGTTACATTTTTTAAAAACAATTCATTCAATTTAAATTTTAATGATTTATATGATAAGGCTATTAAAGCTATGTATAGTTGTATTGGAAAATGTAGAAAGCATAATTTAGCAATTGACTGTAAATTAGACATGTTCGACAAAATTGTCCAGCCAATATTATTATACGGCTGTGAAGTATGGGGTTTCCAAAAAACAAAGCTTATTGAGAAACTTCATCTTAAGTTCTGTAAACATGTATTGAATTTGAGTTCCTCAACACCAAACTATATGGTGTACGGTGAACTTGGAAGGTATCCACTTATTATTAATATTAAAGTTAGAATGATTTCATTTTGGGGTAAATTAATTAATTCCAAGAATTCTAAATTATCTTCAAAACTTTTTCATGTACTCAAAAACTATAAGAACCCATGGTGTGAATCTGTAAAGAACATTTTAGATGATTGTGGATTGTCCTATATATGGCAATAAAATTCTATAAATATTCCTTGGTTAAAAATGAAAGTTCGCAACATACTATTAGATCAGTTCAATCAGTCATGGTATAGTGATGTACAAAATTCGCCAAAAAGTATAAATTACAGACTGTTTAAAAATCATTGGCTTTTGAGGAATATTTTCTGAATTTGCCATCAAAACTATGGAAGAAATATTGTATTTTTAGAACTGGTAATGCAAAACTACCTATTAAGACAGGAAGATGGTTCAATGTTTCAAGAGAGAATAGAACTTGTAAATTATGTATTTGTAATGAAATTGGAGATGAATTCCCCATTTTGTTTAACTGTTCTGATAGTTGTATAACTGATGCTAGAAACATGTATTTACCAAAATATTATATATCAAACCCAA
Source organism: Magallana ariakensis (assembly GCA_020458035.1). Classification (NCBI taxonomy): domain Eukaryota; kingdom Metazoa; phylum Mollusca; class Bivalvia; order Ostreida; family Ostreidae; genus Magallana; species Magallana ariakensis. The sequence goes on along the minus strand of CM035812.1, from coordinate 68,924,485 downwards.
ATGTTTTAAAATTTGAAGCATTGTTTAATATATCAAACAAAAAACAACTTATCAAGATTTGTAAATTTATAAATACAATTATTTAGAGAGTTAGCTCTCTTGCATTGGTTAATGTACTTTTCCTTCTTCACAATGTAAATTGTATATATTTTCTCTACACTGTAAACGCAGTTTATTGAGAATAAAGGTCATTGTCATTGCATTCTCGGCTCGATTTTAATTATTTACGAGTTGAATCAAATGTTTCATTCACAACTAATTAATAAAACGATGATTTTACTGCTCACTAATATCGCTTATATGGGTTCTTACATCCAATAAACAGGCTGTTGAACAGATTCTATCGAACTGTTGAAATATGTTTTGATTGCGTGCATTTTTGAAATCTCGCGAGAAAATAGGTCAACAACACTATTGTTTATCAGTGTGATTATCAAAATGTGCAGTAAAATTATATTTTAAGCTGTATATATATCGTTTTAAAATCGAGCCTAGAATGTCGCTTCCAGTTGGAGGCGGTGAATTTCCAGTTTTAGTAACGGTGCCGGTTCTGACGTTTTCCTGGCATGTAAAATATCAAAATCGTTAAAAAAGCCAGGAAAACGTCAGATATTTCGGACTAAAAATGGGGGTGCGGGAAACCCAGCTCTCCAGCAGTCACCTGGAAGCTGTCTTTCTGCCTCCTCTTTTTATACAGGTAAGATAAAATAAATAACGTTGCACTTGGGCGCAGTCTCAAACGTAAAGTTAATTGATTCAACTAACATTTTGTGTTCAAAGATTTTTGTAATGAATATTAATTTTGATAAATTTCATTGTAATTAATATCAATATTTATTGTTAAAATGTCATATATGAAAATGTTATAATTTGAATAAAGAGTAGTCATCAGTAGGCAAACTATCTTTCAGCCTCCTCTTTTTATACAGATTGGGACACGGGCTACTCCCCATGTAGAGGAGGTGGCTTTCCAGTATAACGCCATGGCTAGGGCACCCGCTAGGTTTGGATTTGTTAGGAAACATAAGATTTCGAGGATCAATAAAATAAATATCATAAAACTCCATAGTGGAAATCCTTATGATGAAATTAACATTTATTTATGAGTAATGATTTCAATATTTATCTAGTTTATACAAATATAAATTGTGTTAGAACAGTTTATGCAAAATGCATATCGTTTTAGCGTAAATTATTTCAATCCTGTTTAATCTTGTACAAATTAAATAAGAATGCTTCTCGAACGAAAACTCGAGGGAAAATCGACCAAAAATACTTTTAAAAATATCTTGATTTTTCATAGATTTTTCTTATGTACGACCCCCTTTCTTCGTCTTTGGTTTCTTCTTATCGACAACTGATCTCTTGCAATTGACATTACATAATTCTTTGAGTCTTAAAATCATGGTTATGCATCTTTGACGAACCTTCGTCAACAATCGGGTAGAGGTATGACCCTTACCGTCTTTTTATTTTGGTTGTGTTATAGACAATCTCTTGACATCATCTGACGTTTTTGATTCCTCAAACCATGGTTATACTAATTCTTCAAAATATGTATCTTATGCATGTTATGATTTGTTAAACGAGTTTCTTATTCTTAGATAAATGTGACCAGACTTAATGAATAAATAAATTAATAGACCAAACAAGCAGAAAAACGAATATGACGATCATTTCTTGGTCTCCAGTTCAAATAAATGTATTGGTCATGTTGTACTTTAATTGGATTCATGTATAATGGTGTTGTATATAAACCCACCCACTTCAAAATAAACAAGTAAGTTTTTCTTATCTCAAATATTTATCAATTAAAAATTTCTTTCTCTAAAAGAATGCTTTTGAATTATGAAAAACGTATTGAATTTACTGTCTGGATGAAATTAAAAAGCAATCTTTCTGCGTTTTAGCTTTTGTTTCATCTTTTTTTTTTGGTCACGCATGACCGAAAGTGGGCCATTGCTTAGCATATCGTAAAGGTATTAACTGCATACCTTTTTGTTTTGTTGTTGTACATGTATTTACCCATGCTTTAGTTCATACATATATATTCATGAATCATTTTCTTGTATTTTCCTGTTTTAATTGATCCCCAGAGAGATCATATTGTTTTATTTGATACCTGTAATGTACCTGATCATCTGAACTGTTTTATAGATCCTGTTCTCTATAATTCACAATGAACAAGTAAGACTGTCTTGGTATCTGTATTTTATGCATTTAGAATTAAGTGTTTAAATGCGACTTAAGCAGGGTGTTCAACAATTTAACCATCAGATTTGCGTAAAATAAGATATGATTTGTTTAGCTATAAATTATTATTTCAAAGTAAAGAAAAAATCCTTATTTGGATATTTTCCTATATTTTTATACAGAGCTTTTTTTATAAAGGAGATCAATACAGTCAAACAATGGCCACGACCATCGAGCCCTCTTAAATGTTTCAAATGAAATACAATGATCATGATTTCCAGATCAAGTAAACAATAAAATATAAATCTGACTATTTCAACAAGGTACATGTGTATTTAATAAAACTCTAATAAGTAATGTATCATTTTAGCATGTATTGCATCTATTTAGATGCTTTTTTTTAGCATGTGAACTAGTTTTAGCAATTTTGCGGCTGGGAGACCCCTTTTGTTCTATACTCTCCAATTTGTTTTCTAGTCAAATGTTTGTGGATCTTCCAGCCAGTTTTGTTTATGTTTATATGTTCTATAATTTTTGCGTCATTTTTAAATAAATGACAATATTTTAACAATCAAGAGGTGTTACTGTCTTTATTCAAATGGAAACAAACAAGCGTCAATGTTGCCTTGATAAGTTAAGAAGGGGTTTTAACATAAATCTATTTAGATGCTTTGATCGATTTTACAAAGGCACATACATGTAGGTACGTATATATGTATATATACAAAAATATCTGCAAAAGTAAAGGTTTTGAAATGACCCGCAGATGTGATTTTGTAACTTTCCATAGAAATGTTCATTTTCTAGACATAAAATTGAGCATAAGGATACAGGTATGGTATATGTTTTTGGAAAGGCAGATCGAGGGAAAATTAAACCGAAGTGAGGAAATTCTTAGAATTTGTAGTATATTATCAATGATTCATAGAAATATTTCTAGATAAATTCTAGATAATGCTTGAACCAGATAACAAAAGCAACCACTGGCTAGATGAAAATAAGGACACTATTGAGGAACACTTTTAAGATTGTAATAGAAAGATTTACAACCTACCCCTATGTACTTATAATTACCTCTGAAGATTGTTTTATGCTTTTCAAAAGTACAGAATCAGATGTATTTTTAAGAAGCAAAGTTCGGTTATCAACAGAGAAAAATGCACATTGCTGTTAAATTACCACAGGGTCAATTAAAGGTACTTGTACTTTAACAAATGTATCACCTCAATGACAACATCACCAAAAGGACGACTTGTGCAATATTACCTGACTTGTTTGAATATACAATGTAATCTTACCAGCAGCAGTTTATTTATTAATTTATTAAGTTTTTGGATACCATAGTGGAGAACATGGCTCAGTGGTTATGGGCGTTAGGCCAGTATCAGTGGTTATGGGCGTTAGGCCAGTAACCAAAAGGTCGCTGGTTCAAACCCCGCAGTGGTCACTTGATGTTGTGTGTTGTGCACTTAGACAAGGCACTTTATCTACATTGTCTCATTTCACCCAGCTGAAATTGGGTACCCGCGGCTTACGCTGGGGGTTAACCTGCGATGGACTGGTGTCCCATCCAGGGGGAGTCAATGACTCTCATCCGCCTAGCACCACGGAAACCGGAGATAAGCACCGGTCCTATGCGCCCTCATGGCACGGAGAAGGATTTAACTTAACTTGGATACCATATGTTAATGATCGATATCAAATGTCACAATCAGAGTATTGGGAATGTTCAGTTTAAATATTATCAAATATGAATTATTACTTTCTTATTAAGCAAATATTCGATAGCATAGATATCTTTTGTTTTTTTAAAATTTGCTTGGTCCGATTTCTTGGACATTACAGTATCAAATAATTTTCCATACAAACCAATTATCTTACAAAATTATGCACTTTTTCCTATTTACACCAGCAGAATCGGTCTCCTTTCAAAGTTAGAAATATTCAAAGTAAATAAAAATAATTTCTTTTTGGGCAAACGAAAAAACAAACCAAAATGCATCATGAGAATTTTTAGAAAAGGGAACCGTTTGGTTTCGTCCCCCGATTGATTGGGTTTATTTACCGAATATTGTGCATCGATTGTAAACAAAGCAAACTTCAGAAATATTAGCGAACAAAATGTACACAGGTTTATTTTTAATTTGCCTGAACATTATGACCTTTATTTATAACGAAGTCAAAGTCGTAATACAACCATACCGGTCTCGACGTCAGGGGCCAATTTTAACATGAGGTGAAACAACGCGATACCCTTTTATGTCGTTTGTTTAGTTAAAACCTTTTTACATATTTTTTTTCATTAAAATTTGGCTTAATTGACCGGGAAAACTACTGCAATGTCCATTATTATACACATACTTAGCATAACCATCGTTTAAAAGCGTTTACAAATTTGATATAAAATCGGACCAAGCAGCTTTAATACACTCGATAACCTGAGCATGTTTTGTGCATAGGAGTTCAAATCAGGTGTAAATCTTTAAAGGGCTGTATGATCATGGCAATATCAAGATTATTTTCATTTCCGAATAAGATGTTCTTGTAAGTTAATTGTAATAATTAAAAATAAGTGAAATATTATACCGATTTTTTTTTTAATTTACTGGAAAAATGTTTATAACTAAAATAATATTTTGAAATGCTTCGTAAGATCCGTACTAGATATTCGACACAACCGTGATATGAGCCATTACCATTTCATACCTGTTGCACTCCCGTTTCTTTCTATATCTAAACCAATAAGTTCTATCTTTCCATTCTAGCTGACACGGACTTAACATGTAAATCAAAGTAAATTGTTCTGATCAATTTTGTCCTTCCGTCCGTCCATTATTTAGCTTTCCAAATTATCGATTTCTGTTCTAGATCCATAGGATCAATTTAGTATTTGGCACAAAACATTCTTAATCGAAAATATTTCAAAATTCATTCAGACTAATGAATCTTTTATTTAACCCATTATCTAAAGGAACGTATTAATGTCGAACGTGTACGTAATTGCTCTCTTCCAGTTCATGTTAATTTCTGAGAATGCAAGATTCAAACCAGGCTCTTTGATAATTGCTGTGAAGCTTCATCTCGTCAACCTTGTAAATGTTAAATTGGGAGTCATCGTTTGTATTTGCTTGTTTAGCAGTTTCTATATAATCTGTCGTAGATTTGAATATTTCAGCTCGATTCTTAATCATGCCCTTTTATTGCTTTAGAATGAAACGGTAACTCGATCAACAGATATATAATGTTGTCTCAAAGCATAAAAACTGTCAACAAGTGTTCCTGTCATTTTAAAAATGTTGACAGGAAATTAAGTAAATTTAAAAATTTAAGTAAGCAATTTAAAGTATAAAAATACCATACAGAATATAAAAATAAAACCCCTAAAATCTTGCACTATAACCTGATCACTACTTTATATAAATCAACATTATGTGCCCGTTTTATTGTCCCAGAATGACGCTGTGTTGTTATGTTAATTAGGATTGCCCCCCCTACATATCGTGTTGTTTCAATTACACTAACATTACGTCTATAAAAATAAATCTCTAGAAGATTTCTTTTTTTCAAGAGCAAATTACGTTTAAGTGATGCATACAATCACACAAATGAATACTTATGGCTCACCGCGTCAACGAGTTGGATATACTGATTAAACAGAGACTCTCTGAAGCCTACTGGCTTCGCATTTTGCGTGCCTTGCATATGTTTATAGTTTCGTACAACACTGATAGGCTCATGGCTCAAAGATGAATAAATAATAATAATCTCATTTTTTGATGTTCGGATTTAGTACTTTTCATTGATCTTCAGTAGAACACAGTTTTAATATGATTCTATGATCTCCAAATCTGGCCTCTTTCCCAAACATTTGTTTATAGTCTAAACAAACTTGAAATTAAAAAGCTAAATTTTCCCAATGAAACAGAACTCTTGCAAAATGGTGTCCACATAGAAGCGAACTGGAATGGTTTTGAGTACCCCCCCCCCACACACATTTTAAGTATTGCTTCACAAACTCCAATAGTAACTAATCAATAAATGGTACTGCCAATAATCGTTAATAACGATACTTATACATGTATATTCATTTTTTCACATTATTTAATATACGTAATTAATGAGATAATGAAAGGTTTCTTGATTGTGTATACAGTGTATTAGTACCAAGACAGCCAATAAAACAAACAAGCAAAGTTCTACTTACATTTCACAGCTAGTAAGTCAGAAATTAAGATAATACAAAATGGTTAATTATAAATAAATGATTTAAATAAACAAATGCATAAATTTAAATATATCTTTGTTTTGATTAAAATTTAAAATCGTGACCCCATTTTGTCTTTAGCATACTTCAGGTGTCGTGTTCAATTTCCACAATTTCTAAACCATTTCCGTTATTGCGCTAGTCCATATACAGTCTCCCAGTAACCAACATCCGGATTCTAATGTATCACGGGTTTAGGCATTGATTTCTCCATTAGCGGGTTGATTTTTTTTTAATTATAAGGGTAGAATCCACATCACATTCAACAATATATGGAGCAATGTTCTATTGAGATCAGTTCCAGAGATAGATAATACAACATGTAAAACAGTCAGTTTGTGGGGTGGCAACGGAACCTTTTTAAGGGAATAACAGTACAAAGTTCTTGTTATTGAATACCGGTATAGATCTCCATGCATCAAGTTAAGTACAGTTGACGTTAATAAAAATGATGCTTTGTCGTAGCAACATACATGTAGAAAAAGTAAACAACAGCAGGATTTACAATGTAAGTCCATTCCTATTGTAGTCCCGCTGTGTCTAAAGCCTAGTATAGACTCAAAGATAATTTTTGATTTTCCAAAGAATAAAACCCTGGTAAACAACAGGTTGTTATATTGTCCTTTCAGCAGTCATACAGCGAAAACAAGAAAATAAAATTCATGGAGCAGAAAATAGCAGCAATGGGAAATTTGGTGCATATCAATAAATCACAGTCTCCGTCGACAGAATCGAATCGTTCTAAGATGGCGCTTATAAGATGACAAATCGAAGGCGATGACCAAACCAAGAAATATACAGATGAAGATGATGCCGAATGTACTCCCGACCTGTTTAGCGGACGGGCGGGAGTCCTTGGCGCTGGTCTTCTTGGCGTGGTAGGACGACAGTTGAGTCTTGTCCTCCTCCAGTGCTTTCTTTGTGGCCTCTAGCTGAGGGAGCAACTCATTGTAGATCTCAATCAGCGTCTTGTTGGCGTATTCGTTGCTCCTGTTCTTCCAGTAATCGATCTTGTCCATGTAATCGCAGCTGCAAGGGCACCTGGTATCATTTTCAGCTAAAAAAAAATATGATTTACACAATAAAGGGTAAGGGAAGGTATTATTAAAAAAAGTGCGAAAATTTCTATATAGCCTAAAAGTCGCCACTCTTTATATCAATAAACTAAATCAAACAATATCTGTCGTAAAAATTAGTTACCGTACATAGCGACAAGAAAATGAGGAACTTTTTTACGATACAATAATTGGCAAAATAGTAATAACTTTGAATTATCCGTTTTCTCGGTCTTTTATCCATCCGCTGGGTTCACATACGGGTCATGTATATAATATATCATTTTAAATTGGTCATTATAAAAGATTAAAAAAGACGAAAGGATAAACATTTGCATATAATATATGTTTTGAAAATATGAGCATGTAAGTTGCATGAAAAACTACTCCAATTTAAAAAAAATATCTTTTATCTGATTACAGTCCTTAATACTGTAACATAAAAAGTTTCTCAAATTAAATCATACAAAATATTCAATAACACAAACAAAAATCAACAAGTAAACAAAAACAGTCGATTCCAAAATTAACATTACGTTCCTGGAATGTACCTAAAGCAAAATGTTCAACCACGATTAACAGGAAAGATGTATAATACCTGCATTAGTAAGAAGAAAATCCAGGTAAAAAATCAAAACACACGACACCAGGGGTATTCCAGAATCCTGGAGCTTCATACCTGGACGTCAACACCACAGTAGCTCACTGGGAAGAAGAGAGGAAACAGAACACGGAGGCGACAATAAAACATTAAAGTGTCATTGATTTTCCTGATCAGTCGGAGAACTGAATTTACCGTAATGAGTCTCGGTTTATCAGATCATTAATGATTAAAGATTCATTGATCCCGATGAAATATAACAATTGATTTCTGGTGCCGGTGTTCGCGACAAATGGGGAATTAATGCATGTTACGATCAAATTTCGATCATTACAATTGGGAATTTTGATGACATGATGATAGACTATTCCGATATTTTAAAAATATTTATCATAGGCAAACATAGAATAAAATTTTGAAAAAATACCTTAAACTGACACTCTTTGAAAAAGCTTTGTTTTGAGCTAGAACATACAAAATGGATGTATTGATGTTTCTGTCTTCTACCATGAAGTTTATGGTTAATTAACTACATGTTTATTGCATGATAAAAAAAGGAAAAAAGAACTTGAAAGTACGGACCGCAGTGTTACCTTTGATAAGCCTATTGTCATTAATTTGTGTTAACGAAACACTTGTCTGTCATTGAAAACAGTTCGCTTTCATCTTATCAGTAAAAAAATCTTTTTGATAACCCCCCCCCCCCCCCACCAAATCTTTGTCATCAACAAACATTAAGACTTTTTATAATTTTGATGATAGGAGTTGAGTAAATAAGTATACATTATGAACCTGCAAAACTTTACATCGGATTCTAAATCAACAAAAAGGTTAATTAGACTAAATCAACGTTGGTTGTTGGTTTACGTCCTCTAGAGACTATTCATTGAGTTTAAAATGCTGCTGGTGCTCAAGGCCTTTTCATCCAGATGCAGTCTTGGGAAATGGCCATAAATATTGTTTCATTTTAAATATCTAGTCATTTTTTGCATCGATAGTTTGTTGGTCTCCTGGAAAACATTGCAAAATTTTTCCACCTACACATTATGATATTCTTGAAGTAAACCAGTGTATACTAGAAAGTGACAAAATATAGAGGCACATTTCTTTATGAGTGTTTTCAGACTATTGTTTTTTTTTTCATAAAATAAACTGATTTATCTTTTCTACAAGATAAGTACATTTGATAATGATACAGTATTCTTTTCATTAACATTGGAATTAAAACGATATTAGAATCTGACGCCTTTAAATGACTTTAATTTCCTAAATCTTTGAACGCATCAGCCTGATAAGATCATTGTGATATTGTAGAAAGCATTAATTTTTTCCACTTCAATTTGTATCAAGAGAAATTGATTGAGAAAACCAAATACATAGCCAGAAGCTGATATGTTGCGATCCTATTATATTACAAATTAATGTAAATGTTAGCTTGTGCAAAAGCTTTCTTTTTTAATATACCTTTTTTTACAAAGAATGTTGCTTCAATTTAAAATAACTACATGATGGTTGAGGTATTATCAAAACATTTTTGCACATAATATTGACCATACGTGTGTTACTGTAAACGTATTATATTTGGCGGGTTACGATATTTGGCGGAAAATAGTTTTTGAACAAGTTGGCATGGATTTGAATTAGCGTATTCCTGAATGTGACTATTCTTATACATGTATGCATGGCATTTAGCGATGTACTTGATTTGGCGGACGCTGTTTTCTGCCAAAAACACTAAATAGAATACACAGCCAAATGTAATACGTTTACAGTATATTTATTCGGGCTTTCAGTCACACCAGATGGTTTTATTGATACTGACTCTGCTTTCAGGGAAAAAACTAAAGCATTCATTACACAATTTCCACAAAAAGTTTCTAATCTGTAATATTGATCAGAATTTTAAAAAAAACCATTTACATCGCCATCTTGTGAGGTAGTGTCTTTTGTCTTTTTGTATCATTGTATGTAATATTAGGAAAATTGGTGACTAGGCGTGGCGGAACCATTATATATACAATTTTGATTTTTTTATACATAGAATTGATCTTAAAAAAGTAAGTCTTGATATAGTAAGGTACCTTAAAAGGATCTCAAAGATGTTGCCAAGGTAATAATCTTGGTCAATTATTAGAAACGTATAATTGAAACAACTGACATAACAGGTTTGAGCAGGAACTTATTTCTCAGGACGAGTCATAATGACTGTGTTTGGCAATAAGTCAAAATCTTCGTTAAAAATTACGCAAAATTAATGGCACTGATCAAAAGGAAGACCCTAGCGACATTGATTGCGACGCTAGAAGATATATCGGTTGGTTGTACCACAGATTGCAGGAAAAAATGTTCTCCAATTTCAGATCAAAAAGATACTCGATTTGACTTTTTTTCAAAACAAGAAGGAAAAGGAAACCACATTGGTTCATCTTGTTTAGAGCTTTAATTTAAAAGTACATTTGGTTCAATGTAATTTGAAAGTGGTGCAAATACAAAACACATATGCTTGGTGATGGAAAAACAACTTGCAACTCGGAAAAAATCCATATTGCTAGGCAAGAATAGAAAATGTATAACTCTGCGAGATAAAAAATAAACAATACACACACCCTCCAAATACACAAATTTGTTTGGGTTTGAATTTGCGGAAGCTGGTATAGGCCTCAAAATATATTGACTATATGATAAATTTGATTAAAATGAAATTAAATTGAATAGCATTACAACAGAAATATTCCAAAATATTCAATCAGTATCATATTGGTGTTTTTCTATCGATTGCATTTATCAAGTTGTGTTCCCTTACACTACATGAAGTAGCATTGAATCGATTTCATGTTAAACTCTTATGCATAATTAAAATGGATAATCTCGTAATATTACTTTTATCAAGTAGCTTAAAGAAATGTGTATTATCAATGCAAATAACAGACCTTAACATTTTCCAATCAATTAACAACGGCAGTAGCTTAAGCCAGTACATGAATATCTAAAGTTCTCTTGAATTCAACTTTCACTCCCCTAACATTTCTCGGGGTGATAGATCCGCCACTATTCAGTTCACTCAGAACAAAGCTGCGTTTCGAAATACTAAACATATTTGTTAAAACCACACACATAGCAATAAATGTGACAGAGTAACCACACACACAGCAATAAATGTGACAGGGTATATCCAAAACCACACACACAGCAATAAATGTGACAGAGTATATCCAAAACCACACACACAGCAATAAATGTGACAGAGTATATCCAAAACCACACACACAGCAATAAATGTGACAGAGTATATCCAAAACCACACACACAGCAATAAATGTGACAGAGTATATCCAAAACCACACAAACAGCAATAAATGTGACAGAGTATATCCAAAACCACACACATAGCAATAAATGTGACAGAGTATATCCAAAACCTAGTAACAATAAGTGAAACCTGCCTTCCATATTTCATTGACTTCTACTTATAAACCACACCAAGTCTTTAACACTACAATTTTGTTTCCCGGTATACCTACATTTATATCTTATCACATTGATTTCAAGGGGGGGGGGGGGATAATGGAAATCAGGTACTTACTTTTAGTCATTCTCTTTAAAGATTGAAATTGTTACTATTGTATCTATCTTTAGTCTGTATTTATCATTTTTTTTAAATAAGAAAATTAGATCAAACTGTCTGCAGTATTGTATAACAATAAAATTTCAAATTTCGTTTGTTTATTTCTCCGACTTAAAAAAATTAAAATATGTTCAAAGGTTCTAAAATATCGAAGTCTAAGATGTTTGAGAAAAGTTGTTTTTCTTTTGGATATCAAGCTCGCAATTCAAAATTATAACTGCAAAATCATGATTTTTAAGGAATATATTTTCTCGCATTTTGCTTCTTTAAAGGTTTTTTTTTATAATGTAAACAACTAATATATTAATCTTTTTTATTATTTAATAATTTTTCATTTTTCCAACTAACAAAAAATAAACGCAATTTAAAATAATAATGCGTGTAATATTTCAATCCTTAATTACAATATCAGTGATATATGTTTGCATTAAAAGAGTACCTAGTTACTTCTTGTAAATGCGGAATGTTCTTATAAAATACGTTTGAGTTTTCACTGTTTATTTTTATTTTATTAACTTATGTGAGGTTTTTTTTTTGGGGGGGGGGGGAGGTGGGGAGTTGTCTATTGGAGGATGCAATATGATGGTCACGAAATGTACCCTCTATGAAATCCACTGCAATAGATATCGTTGGACTACATTTTTGAAATAGGGGTTCCTGTAAGTGTACACGACGTAGATGTCATATAATAAACTTTTTTTCGTGTATTTTTTTATTTTTGGTAGCACATTCATCTGTTTAAGAGTGATATTAAACGCAAAATATAAACCATATTGGTATGTTGGTAGTGTGGGTGCATGAAAGGAATAACATATTGCTGGATATTGAAAAAGATTCAACTATTTTTTCTATTCCAAGAGTTTATATGTCATTGGCGATTCAGTAACAGTTTTACAATCACCCCGCTGTATTGATTATATACACTTAACAAAACTAAATGTTACCCTGATAAATAGAATAATTTGAAAGCTACAAAATAAAATAATGTGAAATTTTCAACATTTTGTAACCAGTCCTCTCTTTAATAGAACATAAAAATAAGACAATACCGATTGCAATCAATTACCAAACCTCAAAATAAGAAATCGGAATGTTCTGTCAGTTTACAAGATAGAACCATTTTAACAAGAGCTTGGACTTTCGGTAGTTGTGTCAAACAGCAATGTGACGTAGGCCTGTCTATTTCATTGCTGGCCACTCAGCCATGGCTCTTTGAAATCAACACGATTTGTCTGGCTTTTGAGCTAAGACTACGCAATCGGTGTATATTTCGCATGAAACCAGTGTCATTTTTAACTTGTTTTGACGCAAGAAATAGATAGCTACGTCCTATTGAAAGTCCAAGGTCTTGTTAAAATGGTTCTAAATGGCAACGTGTGTTGTGGTTTATTTACCAGACCTAAAATACAGTCTGTATGTGAAAGTCTTGTTATCTAATAAATATAATATATTATATTGTATAGGAAGTTCTCAAGGAGTAACGTCCAGAATTACCTTGGGGTACCTTACGTAGAAAAAAGAGTTTCTAAATTGTATATTACACGTCTTTGTAGAATATTTACGTATAAACATGCTAACAGATAATAAAAAAAACTTATTGCTCATGTATATGCTGAACGTCAATGTCAGGCAGACAGCAAGTCCATCTTCCAAGTTTCATAAATAAGACATAAATGTATTTGTTTTCTTAACTTTTAAAGTTATGTTACTTTCTTTTTAAATCATTTGTTATATTTCGGAATCAAAATTTTGGTGCCAATGAAAAATGATTTATATTCTGTGTGAGTTCATACTTAGGTAAACATAAGCTCTCTCGGCCCCGCCTAAATCCCTGGATTTCACTATGATCAAACTGTTTCAAAGGGAACACGGTGATTATTTTTTGTCAGAACATATCGATCTTGTATAGAGAACTTAAGTGTATGATAAAAATAGATATAACGTAAGTGTTCCTGGTTATGTATATAAATTCTACCCCTTATCTTATGTCAAGACATTTAAGAGAGCAGTTGTCGGGAAAAGGAGGAAAAGTAAGAGTTATTTGATAAAAGGCAAGTATAACATTTTGCGATATGTATAAATTTCTTCTCTTTTCAGTGTTATTATTCAACTTTAATTAATATGACGACCAATTAGTGAAAAAAAATATTTTGATACAGTTTAGAAGTTTTGGCGATTTTTTAAAATGCGAATGTCTACGCAAATTACTTTTGTTGTAGAAGGAACATGTTCAAATATTTGTTATCAGATACTTGTGTGTGTTTTACTACATTTGTTGTACTAAATAACCATTTCTATTTCGGCGCCTTGAATATCCAGAGATAATTTGACTTTTATTTAAAAAAAGTAAATGATTGAAATGATACATACATGTATCACCAAATCTTTTTCAATTTAAATATAATTTTGACCATAATGAAATACTGGTATCAATGTTAAGATCCAATGGTCAGATTTATGTAAAGATGCAAGGGTCAGTATTTGTATTTGAGTTAAATAGCCTAAAACTTAGTTCAGACTGTTTTAGTGCCATATTTCCGCTTGGAAACGTTTTGGAAGTGATAAACTAACATTTCAAAATAACTCACTATTATTTGATAAAATTCATTTTTACATAAAAAGTACAAACAGATTAAAGTACGTTAGGTAAAAATGTACATATTGTATAAAAAATGTATCATAATGGGTACCACTGTCTTTCCTTACACTCCCTTCTTTTCATTTTTTTTTTTGCTTATTTGTTCTCCCCCTTCCCCGCCCACCCCCCTCCCCCAAACTTTCCATTTTTTTCTACTCTGTTATCAATTCTTGTTTTGTTATTATTACATGTTTTTTTCTGTTCTTTCTCATTTTTTCTCTACACTACATATACTTTTTTTTATTTTCAACCTTAGCAATTAACCATTATTTTTCTATTTTTTTATTTTCATTTTCCTATCATGTTTATTTTTTTTTGCACTGTACCTCCTTCCAATGCTATTTATAAAATTAATCTACTAGACTTTGACCCGTGCGTGCACGGGTTGACATTGCATATGATATCGGAATAATCTAATATTATTCTAATAGAATAATCTGTGTCTCGGGACAGGCCTTCAACACAGTTAAAATGCCTCCCATATACCCGTAATGTAACAAAAAACTGCAGAATCGCTCCGATTTTGAAAATTAATGAAGCTTTATTGAAAATAACAGTCAAATTATTCATAACAAACCATTTTGAGGCTGTAAATACGTTTCATCTAAAAATTTAATTCATATTAATGAAGAATTCAACACTTTTTCACCAACGTCTTTTACTCGCTTCAAATTTACACACCATGTAGACATTCGGAACTCTCGGGATTTTTCATATCAAATGCACTGCGTTAGTTATCTCCCGTATTTTCTTTGATGAACAGAATATATACATGTAGCAAACTTTCAATGAAAATTTACGCGTATTTGTATTATCGTTTCTGAGTTTATCCATGAAAATGTGATATTGTGGAAACATAAACTAAATAAAGAGCCTCCCGTAATTTAGCGTGAATGTAATGCGCATGCGCAAGATTGTAAAATCCGAAAAATCCAGACGATTTCCGGATTTTTAACAGGAATTTTCGTTGATTATTAATTAGTGAAGCTTGATTGAGAAAAAATAAAAACAAATTGGTAATCTTCAAGTACCAATGATGTTTAAAATATATAAAACAAAAGACAGTACTCTTCCGATTTCTCGGTATTAAAGCCCAAAAATTCGAGTCTATTATTTTAATATAGTAGTATAGATTATACAAAACTCAGCTGCAATATATATATATATATATATATATATATATATATATATATATATATATATATATATATATATATATATATATATATATATATATAATTATATAATTACTCATATTATACCTTGACTACAGGAGAGAACATAAATAGGCATTATGCCTGCTGTTCAATCCATTTCAATGTATCTGTATACTTGAATAAAATACTTCTTAAAAAAAAAAAGCTCGTTGGTATTTGATTACTTTGCTGTCGAGTTGCAAGTGAGACATGCGGCTTATCAGAGTTGCCATGGGACTTGTGTTGTGCGCTATGTTTTGTTTACATAGAATATAAATGCACTTGTATAGGCCAAGATAAAGACTTTTTATATTTGTGTGGTTGACACAAATCTTTTGGACAGTTTTGTTTCGTCAATATTAAGAAACGGTTAATTAAGTTTGTCTTGAACAAATCTGCAATATTTTTTATGGACAACGTACACAAATAACATTTCTGCGGTAATAGGTTACAAGATGCTACACCATTAGAGTTTTCTTTGATCTTCGACATCTCTGTGTAATCAAATTATGAACTTTTGGTAATTTATTTCTACATACAAAAAAAAAAAGCTTGGCAAAAGTCTTGTTTTCATATAAGAGCGTTTGTATCTCGTTGTGTCTTTTGGAATACTCAGATTAAGCATTGTAATCATTGTTAAATGGGTTAACAGGTTTTCTTTTTTTAATTTTTAGACGAAATGTGACTATGTCAATGTAAATGGATTTTGGAAACATATGGAAAGATAAGAAAGTTCTGTTTATAGTAAACATTTTATCATTTAAAAATGTATTGGTAGTTAAAGGTATTAACTAAATGGTAGGGAAAGGATCGATGTTCTTATAACGCATTACAAACATCTTACAATTTTACACGTGACTTCATCTTCAATGTTATACCACAGTATGTTCATTGATATTGGTACATGTGTATGTTTAAATAACAATTTTCATTTTTTTTAAAAATGATTGAACGTACGCGGGTAGT
Organism: Magallana ariakensis; assembly: GCA_020458035.1. Classification (NCBI taxonomy): domain Eukaryota; kingdom Metazoa; phylum Mollusca; class Bivalvia; order Ostreida; family Ostreidae; genus Magallana; species Magallana ariakensis. Next base: position 68,907,947 of record CM035812.1, on the reverse strand, counting down.
TAAGGAAGCCTATTTAGCGTCATCTTTTGACTATAATTTACAAACTCTTACGATTAAGGTGGAATAACACACCTGGAAAAAGTCCCTCAAATTAACAGTGAATTATTTGATTATGAAAGATATAATCAATAAACTATACATATGTCAAATAAGCGAAAAATTTGCAGTTTGTGGATTAAATATGAAAATCTAAAAAAAATCAATTCAGTAAGTAACAACAATAGCACCTGCGGGATTCGAACTCGTGATGTACGGATCAAAAGCCCGACTCTTTATCCACTCGGCTATGAAGTAATTTACATGTTAACGTTGCTTTCGATAAAATCCTTTTAATAAAACGAAATGTCGTTTCGATCAGAGGTCAGCATTTTGTAACGATGTGTTATTCCTCCTTAATTAAATGACAAATAGATGTCAATGCAATTAAATCGGCTATTACATTACAATCACCTTGGCGAATTATAATTATTATAGCTTACCTATATTCCTTAATATAAAATAAGACAGAACAACACTACCCGCGGTTTCCATAAACAAATAAAAATATTAAGTAAAGGCAATACATTTCAGTTCTATAAAAACCACTGGTACAATCTTATATTCTTCGCAATTAAACAGTTTTTCGTCTAGTTTTTAAAAAAAACCTCCCCAACGTTTATACAGTTTGCACGGAAAATGATATGGTGCATTAAAGCAACACATAACACAGAATTTCAGCAGCAGTTTTCACCTTAATCATTGATCTAATTATTGTTAAATGGGAAGAGAAGCTCAAAATATGCGGGGTAACGTTGTTCTAGTCGTAGTTTATAAACAACGTAAACAAAGACAGAAAAAAAGAGGCAAATGCTTAATTAATAAAAGATCTTGGATTTCTTGTATTTGGAATCTGTTTACAATGATTCACACGACATTATATAAATAGTGCCTGTTTGGGAGGGTAACCGTTGAAATTGACACCCCGAGAAAACCATTGTCAACCGACGCGAAGCGGAGGTTGACAATGGTTTTCGAGGGGTGTCAATTTCAACGGTTACCCTCCCAAACAGGCACTATATATTTTATTATACTGAATGTCTTAATTTTAGAGAACATTTTACTGCTTTTATATAGAAATGACGTGAATTTAACGGCGAACCGTACGCGCATAATTTACGCGCATGTAACAATTCGTTCTATCGGCCCGTTGCCAAGCGTGTTGCTAACGCTGAGGGTACGAGAATGGATTGTCAACTGCGTCTAAACCAATCAGATTTCAGTATTAAACATGAAAGTATAATAATCCACTTTCAGTCATGACATAATCTACGTAATACAGCCTAATTTATTAAGGAAAAATCGTCTCATGTTATTTTTTTATTTGTTTTTGGTCTTCGTTTCGTTGTTTGATATTTATAGTGGTCTATATAACTAAGATATCCTATTTCGCGTATTTACATGTAATGTTGATGCTAAATTCCTCTTAAGCATCCCTGCTTACATTCCTATGTACATTCCTTCTTGTTCTTAATTACAAATATTAATACAGATTTGCAATTAAAGGTTACTAAAACTTTTTACTGAATTTACATATAAAAACATTAACATTTAAGATAAAATACATTTTCCTGACCTCAATTCTTTATTTGTGTAACCTTAAATGATAATGGGATATGGATATTTTCTATATAGAATGGCTATTCGATCAAACAACGTATTTTTATTTCTTTGCAAGACCATAGATATCCTTGAAATTTACTTTTATAAAGGAAACTTTATTCCCTTTTGTGTATGTGTCATTTACGTAATATTTTTACCTATATTTAGCTTTCGGGTGCAAATAAATATTTTAGAAAAAAAATCTAAAACGCATAAAAATATACTAACATTCTTTTACAACCTTTATTTTTTTTTTATAGAAAATAACTACTCATGGGTAAAAAAAAGAACACCAAATATCATAAGGAGTACGATGTCTTGTCAGTTCTTATGTCACTCCTTTTATGGAATGTTGGGGGTCCAAGTGCGGGAAAGGGAACAGCAAGCAAACGAAAAAGAGCTATAATTAGACTTCTTGAATCAAAATCTCCTAGCATTGTTTTATTGCAAGAATTTCTTTGGAGGAAAATAGAGAATCACCGTACTTGGAAGGTTGCAGATATAACCGATCGATATGAATATGTCGGACATAAAGAAGCAGGTATTTTGTATGATACAGATGAATTAGAGGTCAACAATCTGACAACAGATACAAAAATAAGACGTATACTTGAAGAGTTGTTAAGAAAAAAAAAATTATCTCCGGGATTTACTCCACTTGCAAGAATGTGTATAGCGGAGATCAAATCTAAGGGCGTTTCCACGACAGATTTTCTGTGTGTCTCTTGGCATGGGTCTCATAATTCCAGAAAAAAGGAAGATTTGGTAGAAGAATTTAAGAATTTGCTTGTCTTTATGAAAGAAATTGGACAGCAATATAACTTGCCACTTATAATTGGTGGCGATTTTAACCTACGATATGAAGATACCCATAAGGACCTTGAAAAACCCCGTAGCGGTTTGACTGCTTATATGTATGATCCTCTAGAAAGAAGAAGGAGCAGACTTATTGATTTTTACATTGGGTCTTCGACGCTACCTCTGGCCAAAATAACTGCTGTTGATTTGAAGAAAGAAACGATTGGTGAAGATGCTCAGAAGATATTTGATCACGATCCTGTTGAGGCCACATTGATAACGCACGCCTAATCACTTTCTAGATCTTTACATGGGCTATGTAAAGCCACGTCTTAACGACCACACTGACAAGATTTGAAACAGAAAGTCCCTTGCAAAACGATTGTCAACTTTCTGCTTAATTAAGAATTAAGATGATATATTATTCTAATGCTAAACATATTGGGTTAGTGTTTATTTGTTTAAGATTATTCATTGATTAATAAACTTGAAAAAAAACGTGAAAAAATAAATCACTCGCTGTGGTTTTCAACTCAACATTCAGGTATATCAATGAACAATTGTTACTTCCATACCTACGTTGACTCTATATATCCCAGTGAACTTGAAATAAAAGATACCACAGAGTCTGCGTCATATGTTTCATATTTTGATATTTTACTGGAAATGGACAATGACGGTAACTTAACAACAAAGCTTTATGATAAACTTGATGTCTTCAATTTTTCTATTCCGTCCGTCCGTCCGTCCGTCCGTCTGTCTGTCTGTCTGTCCGTCTGTAAACTTTTTACATTTTGAACTTCTTCTCTAAAACCGCTCTGCCAATTTCAACCAAATTTGGCACAAAGCATTCTTATGGTAAGGTTTATATAAATTGCAAAAATGAAAGACCGATCTTTATTCAAAGCGGAGAAAACCTCGAAACTGTAGAAAAAGGGGGGTGCATTTTTAAAAATCTTCTTCTCAAGAACTACTGAGTCAAATTCAATGTAATTTAGCATAAATAATCCTTATGGAAAGGAAAATATAAATTGCAAAAATTATGGGCTAATTCTGTTTCAAATCTGAGTTATTACGAAAACAATAATAAAGAAAATGCGTGTTTCAAGCAGTTTATAGCTTCGGGTTCGGTATTCCATGAGTCATGGTAAAATGGGTAGGCAAACTCGGGCCGGGGCAAAACAAAAGATTGGCAGGTAGTAATATGCCAATCTCATTAAAATGTTGAGGATATGTTACGGACCAGTATATTTGTATTCGCTGTAAATATTGCTGCAAAACAATGCGTATTTTGGAATTGACGATTGCCGATCTGCCCCGGCTTTTATTTTGAATTGGAAGTTAACAGTGTACCCCTACCAAATGTTTAGTTTTATATCTTGCGTAGGATTTTCTTATTCTGGGTAAAAATAGTATTCCATATAGATACAATGTCAAAGATTACGTGTATGCAAAAATAAGTGTAATATTCGAATACTTTACAATACTTATTTTTTGTTATTCTACTGAGGGGCCATATGGGACAATATCGTTTGAACGCCCATTGTTGCTCAGGTGAGCGATGTGGCCCCATGGGCCTCTTGTTCCCGATTACGACAAAGAGCACACGGCGGGTGTGACCGGTCAGCAGAGTATGCTCACTCCTCCATGCCACCTGATCCTACCTATAATTATATATTTTTAAGAGGTCCGAATTCGCTCTGCTCCTGTTTTGTAATTTTCCTTTGGACTTTTGAATTTGAACACTGTTCGTTATCACCACATGACATTGATATGGTTTGAAAGAAATTTAAAAAATAACAATATTCGGTATTCATCATGTTGAACAAATGATGATATATTATAAGGCTATGAATGGTAGTATGTTTGCCAAAGCATCGAAGTTGGATGCATATTAAATTAAGTAAGGTGTTACGTAATATTACGCTGATCTTTGTCTTTTTTCAGTGCATTAGTTTTTAATTATTCTTAGTTAGATGAACGCATTATTCTTTATGAAGTTTGACAGAACGGGATATCGGGGTGCTTTCATGTAAAAAAAAAAAAAACCCAAAAAACCTTTGACACTATACGTATTCGTATTCTTTATCCGTAAAGAGAAAAAAAGTGGTTTAGACGAAAACATGAAAGAGGCAATTTTGTGCTGGAACTTCGCACGTTTGACTGTATAAAATAATTCTACAAAAGCAAAGTTTGCATTAAAGTTTACAATTAATATATAGTAAAAGTGCTTTAAACGTTAAAATCATTTAATTATTTATTTCCAACGAGTTGTGTTGTCATGATACTCTGTCCCGAGTTTTTGCTTCCACCGCTTTTTGCTTGATATTTCGATAATCATAAATACCTTTGTGCTCAAACTATGCTCACCCACAAATATGAAAAATGTCCAGATTATCTGTTTTGAAACGCCCCCTCTACCACTTTAGGTTTCAATACACATTCCAAAATAGAAAGTCTACGGAGATTTAGCATTGCATCAGCCATTATTAAGCCCGGATGATAACGTTGAAAAATTGCGCGAGGTGTCCCGAGAACTTCCGAATGGAGAAAAGATGTAAACATTTCCCATTATAAATCTCCGTAAAAAATTTGTTTTCGTTCCTGTGAACTTTTATGAGTGAAAAATGATAATTTGTCAATGAAGATATCTTGCATATTTTCCCTTTTATCGATTTCAACGGCAATTCTTTCACAGGTATGTGGAATTTAAAAAAAAAAATCATCAAATAGTGATAGAAGCAATAACTTGGGACAGACTATAGTTCTGTCAAATGATATTTGTAAAATTTTTGTCTAATTCATTTTAGTAGGTATTTCTCAAATAATGGAGACAAGAATTTTACAATTAATTCAGAAATAGATTTTTTTATAAGAAATGTTAATCATTTAAGATTTTAAATAATGATTGGTAAATGCCACTGATATATTGATTGTTTCTATGTAGGTGGTTTGATCAAAACCACAAGGCAACCGATAGAATTGATGAGATTGAATGACAATTGTATAGGTAGTAAAACTCTTAACTGACAGACAAAAATCAAACAAAGGCCACCTTATATTTAGGGACATATGCATTGTCACGATGTTGGTTAAATTTTTTTTTCCGTTTTAATGTTTAAAACACTTATTTAAGTAAGGCATTTCTAATATTCAACCAAAATTTAAGTGTCAATTGTCGTGTTATAAGCGAGACACAGAGCTCACAATTTTTTGATCTGTAAACAAAGCTCAGATCATGTTTTTGTTTACAGTTGGAATGTTTAAATGAAAATTCCAGGTTTTGACCTGAATGAATGTGGCAAATGCTAAGAATTTTTTATACATGTTTTAAAAAAACCCAAATGAGTAGGTAGAAAAAATCGGATTGTAAAAGAAAAGTTTACCGGTATATTGAACCAATTTAAACAAAAACATGGCACGTTTCTTGTTTGTTACTCTACAACTGACACTCAAATTTTAGTTGATCATTAGAAATACATTACTAAAGTATTATAAACAACAAAAACAGAAAAATAAATTGTTTAAACGGTTTATTAAATATGTAAATACTAACATTCACCAAACGTTATCAAACAACATATATAACGTCACCGTAGCAAATGAAACAAACACAAATTTCTGTTAATGGTAGATCATTTATATCCTTAATTTGTATTACAGTTCTGACACACCAGTATTCATGACAAGTAGTTCATTTAGAAGCAGCTGGTACGCCTTCACACGTGTACTGACCCCAGGATATACATCAGGTGAGGGACTGTAGAGAGGCAAGCGTGTCATATACGAAGCCTAACATTTCTAGACATACCGGGCCCATGGACATCATAGAACAAATCGAAATGTTTAATCCTGAATCGCCTCTATAGCCTGAAAATTTATTTTAAAAAAAATAATTAATTAATTAATACATAAACATAGAGTTTACATTAGGCGTTTCTTCTCTATATCTAGAAAAAAATCAATAACTTTACAGAAAATACTTCTTAGAAATTTCAGCAATTTTTAGCTGTGTTTATTGGAAAGAATTTCAGCTACGTTTTACATAACAACATTTACTTTTGGCTTCTATATCTTCCACAGAGATAGGAGTAAGCAAGCTCTTGGTCAATTTATAACGAAAGTCATCATACTTAAAATATTTTGAATGACCAGTTCGACATAAGTACATGTAATATACACCATAATAATCGCTGATACTATATTGTTACAGCTAAATTTTAGTATGCAAGGGTTTCTACTGTGTTATTTGAGTAACATTATAATTTTTTATAAAAATTGTTGATTTTGCATCAGTATATTTTAAGCTTGATAGCACGTTTGTCGTGTTCTCTTAATTTCGAGATATTCCGTTTTTTTCTAGATTTTTAATTTCAAATAAGACACACTTAAGAGCTCCGTAATATTAATGATTAAATCTATTTGTTCTGCTTTGGTAAAAATACCTGAAGATTTTAAAGAGTCAAAAACTTATATTTAAACACATTTGATGGTTTGATTTATTTTCAAATGCCTAAGAGGGCCAAACTTATTAAAACTGATCCTTGATCCGCTCCTTGTGTAGCGACAAAAGAGAAACAAGGAGCGGATCGAGGATCTGATTTTAATCAGATTCCTAAGAGGGCTGGGTGGTCGTGGCCATTTTTAGGTTATATTTAGCTTATTTAGACAAATGATTTGTTTAAAGATATATATTAAATGTTAAAATTTAAGCCAAAATATTTGAATTGTTTCCTTTTTACTTAATAATAGTGAATGGCCTGAAATATCACCCTGAAAAGATTAAGGCAGATATGATGGGTTTGTGGTTAACCACCCAGCCTCAGTTATTGGTTCGAACACCTTCGAATTGATCTCACCATTCAATATGTACACCTGGCCGACTTCTAGATCCACCCCACACATAGAGGCGATTCCCCCCGTTGATATTCTGGTTAGTGGCACACTAATTTTAATACCATCCTGAAATTCGATGTTTTAAATATTATAATAAACACACGCTTTAAGGGAATGATCACGATTTAATCTAAAACAAAAATCATTGTTTATGCATGATGTGTTAACAAACCTATTTTTAATGATAAACCAAAATGTCAAGTTCCAGCGAGATACGAAGCTTTCAATTGTTTGTTATGTAAAGAAGGTTAATGTCTTGTTTTCTTGTATATTTAGGATGCTGGGTAGAAATTACCATTGCAGAAATGAGATGTGACTAACAGTCGAAAATGTTTAATTATATGAATAGTGAACAAACAAAAAGAAAAAAACTTATTCAAATAAAGTTTTAACTACTATGCAATCTATTTAACAACAAACATGCTTTTATCTTTATTTACAAAACAAAGACTGGCGAGGTCTGTATCTCGCTTATAACTCGACAATGGACATCTATATTTTGATCACATTTAAATTTAACACAAAAAAGGAAAAATAAATTTAAGATCAAATGCCCATGCCTCTTTAAATAGTGCCATGAACAGATAATGAGATTAACCGCATGAATCATTGCCAATCATAAAAGAAGGATAAATCATACTGGCTCAAACTTTTTCAATTAAAAAAATTAATGTCAATTCGTATTTCATGACCAATTTTGGTTCAGATACAATTTCACTCTACTATGTGAAAAAAATCTTTTGGAGAATTCACACGATTGTCAAAAAGAGTGTCTGCCTGCAATGTATGATCAAATATGTAAAATTTAAATGTGGTGGTTTCAATTTTATGGATATTTATTTTTGAAGATGAAAATCTAAAAACGAATGATCTATCAGTGAGCAGTGGGATTTAAACGTGTAAACAAGCGAAAACTTACGTCCTGCTTGAGAACTCTGAGCACTTCTACGTCATAATCTGTATTTCCATTCAGATAATTTGAGGTTTCATCCTTGTATTCCTGAATTTTGCCTACAACTCTACCAACAAGCACTGGAGAAAAGAAGTAAACCCAATATTTTTGTTCATATGTATTTGCTGGAGACTTCAGAAGGTCATTGTTGTTTAAACCCAAATTATACAAGAGAACAAAAAGCTACATGTAATTGAAAAAAAAACTTTAAAAAAATCCGAAAACATACTTGTTATACCAACTGCAATACTCACCGAAATCCGACTTTTTGTAGTTACCGCTTAAAGTTCTGGGCATACATGAACATCCGCTGGCACTTTGTAAGGTGAGTAAAACCAAAGACAGCGAAAGACATACCAGGAAAATGGACTTCAAGTAAGAACGACCAAAACATGAAGGTTATTCAAAAGAACAAGCAAGTGATGCTTCAAATTAAAACTTGCCTCTTTAATTTGTCTGTAGAAGTTGCATGCTTTTTTATTCTTCAATCTTTAATTTTCTTCACAGTGATAATACAAAGTAGAATAACATAAGTTAAATCTCACTCTATTTTTCTCTTACCTTCATTATGAATCGTCTACCACCCACTCTATAGAATGGAGCTAACATCAAAGCAACAATCACCTTTATATAGAAAATGAGATGAAATAATTTATCCATTTAAGCTTATTTGATTGTAGATATTTAATGTAACATGTGTAAATGATTACACGTACTTCTAGAGAGATTAATGCATAATTATTAAGTTCCACGTGCGAATTCTCAATAGTGACAATGGTAACACATGACTTTTTATGTTGTATCCTTTGAATCGTCGTCATTTATAGTGTTTGGGTTCAAATTTGACTCACGTTTGACGTCAACTAAATTTAACTAGACCGAGTTAAATTATTTCTACTCAAAATATTTTTTTAAATTCTTGCGTGTAATGTTACAGCTGTATGAAAATAAAAAGATGCGCAAAAGAACACGCACTCTACTTGGCCTCCTTAAAAAACCCCCAGACCTTGTCAAGTACATCAACACATAAAAGCGCGGACATTGTATCATACCCTCTTTCAACTTCAGTAGCAAGACAAAAGTTGCTTACCATCTGCTATGTAAATTTTGAAATTACCGGGTGGCAGTAAATGCAAATTTTACAAGTTGTCATGAAGGGAATCTGTTGGTTTTTATTAAGGTTTTTTTCTATTGTGTTTTTAATTAAGTGAATCTAATGAATTTTAAGTTTGTATAGTAGTGTTTTATTGGTCTATGGATTTCCCTCCAGAAGTTCTTTGTGTTATAAGGCATTCTGTACATTTGGAGTCAAAGACATTATCCAAAGAGACAAGACTATAAAGGCATTTATATTCATCTTATATAGGGCATCCATTTATCTATTCATTTATGCCAGCATCTGTTAGCACAATATTAATCGGATGTCCAGAGCTCTAATCAGTCTTTGTGATCTATGTACATGTATAACCAGCAGTGTTACATACATAAAATCAAAGTACTGAGAGTACTGAAAGACGGGCTCTTGAAATTGTCAACGTTTTCCTCGAATATGCTTTAAAAAAAATTGAGTTTGAAATAGGTGTTTTAATCTGTGTTAAAATTCGGCTTTTTGCCTGATACTTTGTCTAAAATCTTTACTAAATCCCGGCCGGGACTGTCCTTCATAATTTTAGACAATTGACATAACAGTATTTAATGTAAAATAAAAACCCAAGGGGAAAAAATACAACTAAGCGAGAAAAACAAAACAACTAATTCTAGGTAAAAAATTACATTTTTAATTTTTTTACATTTATTTAATTTTGTGATCCAAGGGAAAATCCACAAGTCGGTATCCGTTTTGCAAGGTATATGAAAACTCTGAAAACTCCCCAACTGCTGAATTACCGAACAAGATTAACATTTGTAACAGATAACAAACACAGACACATGACGTCGACGTTAGAAATATTTCTTATAACTATAAATTTATTCCAAGTACTATAACAATAACAAGGTTCGTCACAGTCGCCATTTTGATTTTTTAGACTTGCTTATGTGCCACGATTTTCTGGCAGCGATTCACATAAAATTAATAGATAAAAATAAATCAGTTCGCCACTTACAATTTTTCGTTGGTGTAAACTTGTATATCATATCATCTTCACGAATTACGATATAACTGTTCCTCTTATTGAGAATTATACTTCGAATTCACTCTACTGCTTTTCAAATCGATAAAACTAGAAAAAGGAAACCGGAAGTGAATGAATCACTTCAAACTTTGGGGTAGACCTTTTCTGATTGGCTGTTATATTTGTCGTTAAAAATAAAGCAACATAATGATAGAGACATTAACTGATAAATGTACAGAGATAAGTCAATTAAAGGACTGGTAAAAAAAAATAAGTAGAATGCCCAGACCAGTCACTCAGTGCTAATAAAGGAGAGAAGATGTCATGTCTAAGAAAATATTTACACGACGGTAATATGTTTTACTGACATTTGATAAAACATTTTTATTGCATAAAGGTTTTAAATTGTTAAATTTTGCTATTAATTCAGAATTATTTAAGGAATAAGGAATCATTCTTTGAGTATTATGAAGTGATAATTTCGGTCGGGGCGTGATCAAATCCAATAAAGCCCGAAGGGCTTTATGATAGATTTGATCACGCCCCGACCGAAATTATCACCCCATAATATTCAAAGAATGATTCCTTATTACTTATATTTATAGAATTTTAAGCCATCGTACAATTAAATATTTAAATATAAATAAGCAAACCCCGCTGCCGCCTCATTTTGGCGTCATTGGAAGTTATGGGTTATAAAGTACAAAATCGATACGTAGTGTTATCACAGGCAATGACACTGGAAAATGTAAATATTTAATTTTAAAAGTTCTAATATTTGTAAAGTTAACGCTTTTAACAGCAAAATTAACAAATGTTGTAGGAAATTGTCATTGCATGGATCTGTATCTTTTCAATACACTATCGTCTATTAAGCGCAAATTTTCATGCGTGTCTTGGTAAAAATGAACTTAATTTCGAAAGCGATTTAATTTAAAAGGGGGTTTGTAAATTAGATTTTAAAACTACGATATAAACTATGAGTTTTTATCTTCTTAAAATTGAGATAAGTACTATTTCTATTTACGTACATATACTACCAAACGGTAAATTAAAAATTTAAAACATAACAACCATGCATTATTTCCGAATTCATAGGTCTAATTATGATGTGATATACTAGTATTTACCGACTGGAAAAAGACCAGCTGAGTTTCTGATGCTAGACATTAAGATGTTGATGAAGAACTTATTTTAACCATGAAGGTGAATGGTTTTGTACGTTATAAAGTATAGAAAAAAAGTATAAACTTATGTCTCATAACATGTAAACAAAAATTACATATATACATGTATTCCAACTAAGCCGGACAACAAAAACATTAGCATTTAACTTGGTTCTTCAATCGATAAGATTATATATTGTTTGATGTATTGGTCACCCAAAAAGTATAATCTATATTAATTTTGCTTACATGTAAAATGCATTGTTCAAAATTTCAACTCAGTTTAGTTAACTAAAGTCAATAAACGAGAAGGCAAATTCAGACTTGTTATTATTTTCTATGTACAAAATTCCTTTAGAGATGAACAGCAGTCATACCGCAAGTATACTGGAAGCCATCGAAGAACCTATTTAATTCGTAAGACAGCTGTGTATAACCCGTTCAGATTTTTACTTCGGCTCGCGCATGAAGTTCGGTAATATTCAGGTGATAGATTGTTAAAATGAAATTCACAACTTTTCAATAATTGCACATTGCGTTTGTGAACTTTACTTTCGATTTCGTTCAGATTTTAACTTCGGCTCGCGCATGAAGTCCATTGTAGTCTGTAGCTGCGCAGTTCCACACCTGTTCTAAGTGATTAAAAGGCATTCTCCTTTTCTTGTATGCATACATGTAGGACTTCATATTTATTGCTTTTATATCTTTTGGCATCATTTTTGAACGGTTTCGGACAGAAACAAGCCAATTCAAGAAATGTTTACATTCTTATCCTCAAATGTACAAGATAGCCGCACATCCCCCTTAAAAATGGAATGTTATCAAACTTAATTGCGAGCGCAGCTTTAAAGGGGCATGGTCGCGATTTTGGTCAAATTCGATTTTTCTCTTTTTATTATTTACAATGCTTTAGGAATGCATTTCCAATGACCAAAATGAAATGGAGAGTCAGTAGTGAAGTTCTAGCAAGATACAGGGCTCACAATTCTTTGTCATGTAAACAAGGTTCGTGTCCTGTTTTTGTTTACATTAGTTCAATAAACCGGTAAAAGTTCTTTTTCAAGCTGATTTTTCCATCTTCTTATTCATTTAAGCATAAATAAACAGATACTAACGTTTTCCATATTCATTTTCGGTCTAAAACTGGAGTTTTCACATAAACGTTCAAAATGAAAACAAAAGTTTTGTTTACATACCAAAGAATTGTAAGCTCTGTAACTCGCTTTTAACTCAACGAATGATGCTCAAATTTTGGTTGCCTATTAAAAATGCCTTTCTGAAGCATTGTAAACATTAAAATCGGGAAAATAATTTTTTATCAAAATCGTGACATGCCCCTTTAACGACATCGCCTGGGCGAAGAGAAAAATAGAACTTTTGCTTCCTTTGAGGAACTAAACTTTCTGTCAGAATCGTACCCACAGTTCCATGTGAATTTCCGTGTGAATATGGCTACCAATCACGTCCTCCAGAGAACAGGCCTCGCCTTCACCAACGTCACGTTCTCTCGAGAACAGGCCCCGCCGTCACCAACTCAAGTCAATACTCAGCCTCAAGTCTGAGTTTTTACCTCAAATTTATACACTTTTCTTTAAAGCATTTGAGTTGAGGACTGAGTTGAATGATTAAAAAATTTTGGTGACGGTGGAGCCAGGTGAATTTTTTTAAAAGAACTTTGTGCATGAAAAAAGTAAATAAAACATTCTGCTACACGTAGCAGAGTTTACAACAACAACAGCAGCAAACCCAGACGACATACAATAAACTATCGTGCAAATGTGTACTCTAACGTCACAATCACTTTCTAAAAAAGGGAAAGAACTATATTTGCAATCAAAGTAACAAAGTCGGACGATTTTTTATTTTATCAGTAGAACCATTTTAACAAGACCTTGGACTTTCACTAGGACGTAGCTATCTATTTCTTGCGTCAAAACAAGTTAAAAATGACGCGGTTTGAAGCGAAATATGCAACGATTGCGAAGTCATAGATCAAAAGCCAGACAAATCTTGTTGATTTCAAAGGGCCATGGCTGAGTGGCTAGCAATGAAATAGACAGGCCAACGTCACATTGCTGTTTGACACAACTACCCAAAGTCCAAGCTCTTGTTAAAATGGTTCTATATATACTAGTAAAATAAATCATTTTTTTTTTGGCTTTTTAATTAAGGTATAAATAAATTATTTTTAAAAAATCTGTTATAAATAGGATTTCAGTGCACAGGATGCATCTGCGTTCTTTTGAAAAAAAAGAATGAATATTAATATTTCAATTATTTAATAGCAATAAATTTGCAGCATATCAGTATTTTTAACACCTATATTTAGTATGCACTGTTTAAGGCAATAATGTAAGAATCTCAGTATGTGCTATTCATGTATAAAGTTATCTTAGAGTATAATTTATACTAAAATCAATGTACTTAGTATATTTAGTTCCATTAAACGTGTCAGTCCATTAAATTTCACATCTTTGGCAAGAACATTTAATTTTTGAAATGTCCGATGACTGAAACTCGTCTTATATAGAGGATCACGTGTCAGAGATAGTTTATACAACTAACGTATTATAGTAAATATCAATAGGAGCTTGCTAATAGACCAATACGTGGAAAAAAGGAGCTACATAAGCTGAAACATGACCAGCGTGGGACAAAAAATAAGTCATACAGTTGACGTGTTCATTCCTATATTTATTTTCTCAATAAAATTTCAGGAATAAAAGTTCAATTTAAATTGATTGCTTTTATACATGCAATGGACTGCATCATCGCTTCAAGTACGCCTTCTACACGGTTTATCGTGTGTGGCGGTATAGGGGATTGCAACATCATACCACACGATGTAATTGTTAGTGAGGGCTCTCCTTCCCTTGGCACCGTTTTTCTCCCTAAAAATGAACAAAGATTAACAAAGAAATCTGATTGTAAATAAACTTTCAGATCTAATACAGATTTAGAAAAATATTTATGCACATTTTAAAGCTAAAATATTAGGAATTTTTCTTTAATACATAATAATATATGGGTAAATAAATCATTTCACAATTTTAGATTTTAAATACGATTTTTAAAAATATATCTGTTTGTAATAGTTAAAATGCTTTACTAGATTATATCTGAGAGAAAACCAAAAGAGTATCAGTTGTACAATTTCAAGCGAGATACAAAGCTCACATTTCTTAGTGATGTAAAGAAAGCCTGTGCCATTCTTTGGGGTTTTGTTTTTCTTTGGGTTTTTTTTTGTTTTTTTTTATTTTGCTTTTTGTGTTTTTGGTTTTTTTTTTGTCATTGGGTTTTTTATATAGATTGCTGAATAGAAAATATCGTATTTAAAAAAAAGAAATGTGACAATAAATAAAAGTTCTGTGATCATGTTCATCATAGGCTTCTAAATAGACCAAGAGGCCAACAAGCCTTGACAGTCACCTGAGTACCATATCCCTTAGATTAATATGTCAGAGAGTTTCATGTTTGCACTTTTAACTTCATTGTGAATTCTAAATCTTAATCTGAGACTCCTTTGACTTTGAATTTGGTTTTTTGTTTTGTTTTTTTTTTGATGTTTGAAAAACATTCATTCATAAAAATGTGGAGGGGTTGTGGTAGGGTTCAAGAGTTATAGGAATCTCGGATTATTTATACCATTTGCTCCAGGTGCCAAAAATTATAATCTTTTGGTAATAAGAGACCAGTTAATAGTTAATCTTTTATCATATTCACAGTTTCATTTATAATGTACACAAAATCCGTACAGCTTATTTCTGCAAGTATACAATTCCTTAAATAGAACATATATTTAGTTCAATATTTCCAAGTGACAATTTGCTATGTAGTTTTCAAGATCAAGGTAAAATTGTTAATGGATGACACTAAGTAACAATACATGTTCCATACATGGCCATATTTATCACCCCCTCCCAATAAAAAGCCTCAACTTCTGCACCATGGCATGGAAAGTGAATTTCACAATTTAACATCAGGTTATTATGAAAATAACAAATTTTAACAATATTTGACTTTATCACCCACAACTGTGATAATACAAACAAATTACTAATAAATCAATACTTTATTTCCATGTGGCCAAATTGGCCCCGCCAAAGACCCTGAACCCCTGACCAATGAACCCTGAATTTCTTAAATTAGGTAGAGTACTTCATGGACATCATAACTATGGATTTAGTTCTTATCAAATACATATGAGAGTAGAGAAAAAGATTTTTTAAGATTTAATATATCTTTAATACTGTAAACGTATTACATTTGGCTGTGTATTCTATTTAGCGCTTTTGGCGGAATGCAGCTTCTGCTAAATCAAGGACATCGCTAAATGCCATGCATATATTTATAAGAATAGTCACATTCAGGAATATGCTAATACAAATCAACGCCAACTTATTCAAAAACTATTTTCCGCCAAATAACGTACACGCCAAATATAATACGTTTACAGTATATGGCCATATTGGCCCTCCCCATGGGCCTGAACCCCTTGTCCACGGGACCATGAATTTCACAATTTTGGTAGGAACTTTGTGAATATCAGAATCATGCATTTGGTTTTTCCTCAAATATATATGGAAGTAAAGAAGAAGATTTTTGTAAGGTTTAATACATTTTTACTATACCGCCCTATAAGCCCCGTCTAGGGTCTGAACTCCTGACCCAGGGGTAATAAACTTCACAATTTAGGTAGAAACTGTGTGGAAATCATAACCATGCATTTATTTTTTCACAAATATGTATGGAAGTAAAGAATAAGATTTTCAAAGTTTAAATACCTGTTTACTATATGGATATACATGTATTAGCCCCACCCAAGGGCCTGAACCCCTGTCCCATGGGTCATAAATTTCACAATTTAGTTAGAGGGCTATGTAGACATCATAACGACGCATTTAGTTTTTCTCAACTATATATAGGAGTAGAAGAGAAGATTGTCTGAGATTGAATACAATTTTAATATATGGCCATATTGGCTTAACGCTATAGCTAGGGTCTGAACCCCTGACCCAAAGGTCATGGATTTCACAATTTTAGTAGAGGGCTTCATGGACACCATACCCATGCATTTGGTTTTATCCCCACATGTGTGAGAGTGACAACGCACGACGATGGACGAAGACCAATGGCAATAGGACACCTGAGTGACTCAGATGACCTAGAAAAATGCCTTAAACAAAAACCAAAGTCAACAGAACAAGGAATTGTGAACTGTATCTCACTTAAA
The DNA here is from genome assembly GCA_020458035.1 of Magallana ariakensis. Lineage (NCBI taxonomy): Eukaryota > Metazoa > Mollusca > Bivalvia > Ostreida > Ostreidae > Magallana > Magallana ariakensis. The sequence continues at coordinate 68,891,150 of CM035812.1, read as the reverse complement.
TTCGACAACTGTCTTACAAAATCTGGCTGACCATAAAAAAACCTCATTTAAGCAAGGTTAACAGTACTAATGTAAAAATAAATTTGAGAATTTCAGTTGAAATTTCAACCATGCACCTTTATTTGGTAACTCAAATGGGATAACCATGCATTTTTGCTTCAGCTTTTATAGCAATTTGATTACTTCCGTTTACTTGAGTATTATAAATTTTGAATTCTCTAGTGTTTTTGATATAACATAAATTGCAACAAACATTTAAAAAGTATATCAGTATTTGAATTTTGTTTGTACCAGTTTTTGTCATTTCTAAATGGTAACAGTTGTTGTAGTTGGCTCACCGTTAAAAATATAGACCTGATCGACGTCTAAATCAACGCCACACAGTGAGGAGGTGCCCGGGGTTCTTATATACACTTGCTCTGTTCCACTCACAAGATTGTCCTGAAATGATTGAAATAAAACAGGGTCATCGCATTCTTGAGTTAATAACAGTTGAATTATCAGGACTGTGATTTAAGAAAGAAATAATAGTCTTACGACTTACGACCAAATTCATAAATGCTCGGTTTTTAAAAAATAAACTACAACATGTTTTAACTTAATACAAGTAAGACATTCTTACAAACATTTTTCATAATACTTGAATAATTAAAAAAACATTTCAAATAGTTTTGTATGAATTTGTACGTTAAGGATCAACCATTTTATGAGAATGAGAAAAAATTGTTAGTAAGTCTTAAAAATTCTTTATAAAACGCGGTCCGGGTATGTAGTAATATCATGAACTTTTTGATGAGATGTAAATATTTCACGAATCAAAAAAATTAAGGCTCAAATGAAAAACATACAGATTAAGAAGATTTACTAATACACCCCTGCGAATGTTATTGTCATTAAATTTAGACCACGTGGTTTTATTTGATCCTTTCAGTTTCGCAGTAAAATTCGTGCCTCGTGTTTATAGTCTATTTCAGAGTATGTAGGTACATGTACTTGTAGTGAAATATAAAATCTAGACGTTTGTTGATTTTAAACTTTCCCTTCATTAATTGTTGGATAAAATGAGTTCTAAAAAATAAATGTGACAATAGAAAATAAAGTTTTTTTTCTGCTGTTGTAACAACTAATATGCTTAGTAGCGATCCCCCTTAGGATTGATTTTTGATTCGCGCCTGACCTAGTAATAGCATCAATAGTGAAACAGACTATACTATTTTATGCAGAATGTTATGTCTCGATATCTCAAATCTCGATATACTAAGATTTTATACAAAACAGACACACATTCTTTTTTTAAAAAGCATGTTATTTTACACCAAACGCATCACACATGGCTATGATTTTATCAAGCAACCCAATCTTTATATTTTCAACCACGTGTAGAGTGGTTGAATACGAGCAATAACTCTGTTCTGAATATCATCGTTTAGTTTAAATATCCGCTAGATGATGAAATAAGACAACAATCGTAACAGATTTTAATGTTTTAACATAAATCAAAGTAGGATATGATATAAAAAACGACAAGTACTTATGTATTTTGAGAATATTATCCGAACACTTATACTTCCGCTCGAAATTTCGCAGGAACTGAACAAATCTTGAGGAAGTCTCGTGAACTTTCATTCGAGCACCTCTGGATTTATTACATACTTAGCAACGATAAAGAAAGCATTACGAACACATTCGCGGGGGTGAATAGAGTCGAACAAATGTTCTTAATTTCTATATGAGCCAATGACTGAATAGCCACCAATGCTATAAAACGGCTGACAGTTAATTGCTGTTTTTGACACAAACTACGGTAATAACCAAAGACAACGTTCTTTTTATATGGCTCTATCAAATGTGATTAGTGAAATAAATGATTGATTAGATTGATTGTAGACCATCAAGCCTCCTTACTAAGCCTAAAATACTTACGCCTTTGTAACCTTTGAATACTTGTACCCCATAGATTGTGTCTGCATTTTGATCGGGTTCGCCATTACTGGTGTTTTCGGCTGCTTTATGAACAAGTTTCCCAAGCAAAACTAACATAAGAAATACAATAAAGGTTCATTTAACACATTCATTCTATATCTGTTCGTTTTAAATAAAAATAATTATTTTGATATGTTTATTTCACAAGAAACAATTCAGGTTTAAAACGAAGCATTCGCGTATATCTTAAACTTTTTTTAGGATACATATTTCTTACCAAAGTCTAAATTCTTGTGTAAGTTTGTTAAGGAATCTGCTTGACAGGTACATGGTTCTACGCTTTGAAAGGTCAATAAAGATAAAAACGCTGGGACACAGATCAAAAACGTTACCTGAAGGAACAAAGACAAAAGATATCTATTTAGATTTGTGCAAATTGTTTAAACCCATTTACTTTCCGCATTTGATACACCATCGATATTAAATTCATTTTCCTTGATTAAAGTAAAGGTAAAAAATGAAATGGTTTCAAAAACTAACTATTAGCAATTACAGTTGAACTTTAAAGAAATATATAATTCCCATTGCCACCTTCTAACAAACAAACAGTCTAAACATAACAATGCTCAGAGATATTAGAAAATGTAAGAATTCTTCTCTTGTTTTATATTCATTTTTAAAATCAAAATGTTACATACATATATTACATAGCTTCGAGGACGACATACCAGAATATTTGCCCCGAGGTGACAGAAAGGCCCTGGAGTGTTATGTCGCCCGATGCCGAAGGCAGAGGGCGACATAACACTTCAGGGCTTTCCTGTCACCGAGGGACAAATATTCTGGTATTGTCGCCCGATAAGACATGTAATATATGTTATATAACATTTTAAAAAATTAAACACATATTCACCTCATTAACAAGTGTAACGCTATTTTAATTATTAATGCATATTCATATTTACAAATCAATGATTAGTAAATGTCGATCGATGCTTTCAATAGGTAGATATTTCTTTTTCAAATTAAACAATAATAGTAAGTTCCTCTGAATAGCAGACGCCTTTCTGACATTTTTGTTTTCGAGAAAATGTTTACGTTTGCTTAGCTAAATGTCGAACCCGACGTAATTAATATGCAGAATTATTGCACGCGACGGTAATATAACATATTTCGGGAGGGCAATATAACTATTTTCTGTGAAATATAACTATTTCTGAAAGGGCAATATAACTATTTCCGGTATGATTTAGCAATGTTCAGGGCATAGTAATAAAATTATTTCATTTGTGACATAACGAGAAAACTTATTCAAAAATGTTATATAAGTGTTTAAAAGCTTAAAACTCACCTTTCCCATCTTTCAAGCCCGACTAGAATCAAAATGCAGATTGAAAGCAACCGATGCCATTTTATAAACAATTTTTAATGCATAAAAAGTGAATGAACGTCTGTGACTAAACATGATTGATTGTTCCATTAAAAATTCTCGGAAACTAGATTATAAAGGATTGGATTTATTTTTTAAGTTTACGTGTAATTGCAAAGTTAAACGGTTAAACATTGTCGATTAAATCAGATGTTTTGCATCTTTTTGATTGGTCGAACGGTTTCAGTAAACCCCAATCAAAATCCAGGAAAAAATCCCGACTATCGATAGCACAATATGCCAAGGAGCACTACGGGATCAGAAACCCTTGGCTAGCAAGTATGAAAAATTTTATGAGTTGAGTTATTAAAGACATGTCAAAATCATTCAAAATATAACATAAAAATCGAAATAGATTTTTAGTAAGAACATTTCGAAAATTGTTTGTATTACTTCTCTTTTTCAATTGAACATAATGGGAAAAACGTTCTTGTTAGAGAGAAAATAATTCAAATAAAATTCTGCAAAAGGTTTTCTATCCAATTTGAAATATGATACTTATAAGATTATTTTGGTTAAATATCATTTAATATGACCATGTCATCGACTTCGATTTTACGGGGGCAAATGCCAAAATGCGGTGTGTCGTTATTTTTTTTGTTATGTTAATAATTCGATGTTCTTAACAATCATTTCTTTGGGTGTGCGTTACATCTGCGCAAAGCAAATTTGGTCCGTCGTCATTAAAATACTTGTCTCAAGCATCAGGCAATAACCCCAGTGGAAAATAATATTTACGCACTAATTTGATCCATTCAATAACCAAACATGTACATCACTGAAATATAACTGAAGGATATATGTATAAAAGATTCAAGTAAATCATTGTTTCGGCATTATTAAAGAAACAACATTTAATAAGATTCGGAGACGATTTGATACAATTATAAACACGAATTACCGGAACTGTTAAATTGGATTTCAGTATACCATTATAACAATATAAAGTTAGATAAAGTAGGATACAATTCATTTTTCAACTTCGAGGAAAACAGCGACAGATGTTCTAATAGAATACCTTCAACAGCAATTACATTGTGTCCTCTAGCATTACTATGAATTGTGGACTGGCACTGTAGATAAATAATAGTATATCATTTTAATAACAAAACTCAATTTACACGATTTTTCTCGCTTTTTTTAAAAATAGATATACAATACAACATGGTCGATATTCATTTATCATCAACTTAATGTTTGATCTGATGTTTGATCAATCTAAACAACCAAACATCACCGTGTAGAATCACACATAAGGGGGCTGTGATTGGTGTAACACGGGGGCTGTGATTTTGAAGCGGTGAAAGTAGGTCATCGAGTATTCAAAGACTTATTATGTTTAATTAAAATCGATTTTGATAACCAAAAGTATCGCACGGAAGACAGTGATTATAGATAAACTACCTCTAGTAACATGGGAGTTGAGATATCTTTGGAAAAGCTCAAACACTTCGACAATATGCAGGTGGGGTAGGCGCAGCGTATTATTTTCAGAGTATTTTATTAAAAATTTCGAATCCTACCGCAGAACTTCCAAGTTTTTTTGTCCAAAATTATTCCATGTGAATAGAAAATCTACATTTATAAAAGAAAACCATCTCACATGTATGAAATGAGGAGTATTTGAATGAAAACCCGATGTGGCGTAGGGGGCTGATGATCTTGTGGCGAAGGTGGGCTGGGACTCTATTTCATATAAGCAAATTTTCCTAACAAAATCCACATTTTGATATAGCGATGAACACATGGGTATTGAACTCTTTCTCTATTCAACGTATTTCTACTCCCCTTTTTTTTATTTCATCCTTTTTTGTAATCGTAATACTTTTATTCATTTCAATAAAAGAACCATGATAAATGTAATTATTGAAACTATACCCTTGCTGATTTGTGTATAAAATATTGACAAAGCTAGGTAGAATCTTTGTTTTAATGGAATCATTGGAAAAATAAATATAAACTACATGCATGCTATTAATAAACATAGGTAATCACAGATTACAAATCATTATTATATTAATATCATAGTTAATGATCTTGGATATTCATAGATACTGTTTTGACACAATATCATATATCATATGTTAAATAATTGTTTGATAATCATATGATCATTTCATACGGTATTATAAGATACAATGCTTATGAATACAATAATATAAAATACGATTTTGCATCCTATAATACTATACAATATTGTCTCATATGATATATCATTTGATACAATATAATACTGTAATGTATAAGGATACAATATGATATTGTAACATATGATAAGACTTTGTATTAAAATATGAACTTGTATCATATAATATAATACGGTATTGTACTGTGTTATACATTATTGTATTTGATCACATAAAACAATATCATAATATACAATATATGATACAATATAGTATCATATGATACAATAACATATTAACATATCACATAAAACATCACAATATTTAAGCATAGGATATTATATTGTATACTAAAGTATGATATTGTACTGTATGGTATTGCATCATAAATGATACATAATATGTTATTATATAATATGATACACTATAATTTGATACAACATTCTATTGTATCATATGAAACTATATCATTTGATACAGTTACATATTATATATAACAATTTCATATTATACAATATCATATGACACAATATAATATATTACTTTATCATGTGAAACAATATCATGTGATACAATAATATATTATCTAATACAAAATCATATTATACAATAGAGTTTCATATGATACAATATTATACAACAACGTATCATATGATTCAATATGATATGATACAAAATTATGTGATACAATAATATTAAATAAAATATCATATTATACAATATTTTATTATAATATACAATACTTTATGTAACTATAACATATCATAATATACAAAAAAATTGATACAATATTATATCATATCATATATTTTTTTACAATATAATATATGATATAATATTGTATCACATAATACAATAGTGTATTATATCATAATATACTTTATCACAGTAATCATCTTATATCATTTAACAACAAACACATCTATCGAGCAATTTTGAGTAAGGTAGGAGTTTTCTTTAGCATTGATAATGGAGATCAGGCTCTGTATCTGATGCTTCCTCTGCGATTCATTTATTATCATAGCTTTCAAGCCTGTCAAGTGCACAAATATCATAAGACGCACCATCCATCCAGGTTTGGTGAAGTTAGGACTAGTTATAACTAAAAGATAATCATCAGAGAGCACCTGCTCCAAAAAACTTTAACCAGCTTTTAAAACCTTAACCCCCTCCAGCATCCGAAACCTATTGGTCAGATTCAGCATTCATGCCTGTCAGGTGCATCAGTATCATAAGACGCACCATCCATGCAAGTTTGGTGAAGTTAGGACCAGTAGTAGCTTAGAAATGGCTATCAAAGGGCACCTGCACCAACAACTTTAATCTGCTCCAAAAACCTTAACCTCCTCCAGCATCTGAAATTCATGGCTCAGGTTTAGCATCTAAATCTTTCACATCCATAAGTAGGTCCAGATGCATCATCCACGCAAGTTTGGTGAAGATAAGACCAGTAATAACTTAGATACAGGACCTGCAACAAAAACTATAACCAGGTCCGGACGCCGACGCCGGGGGTATAGCATTTATAAGCTCCCCGGTGAGCTAAAAAGGAATTCCTTTGAACATTGTATTTTTTTTAAAAAAGAATTGTCATGAAAGTTAATGTATAACATATAAGTAAATGTATGAATAGTAATCTAGATTTCGTGAGTGCGCTTAAATAAAATGTAATCGATATTCCGAGAACAAAAAAAAAAACATTACAGGGCCTGAAATTAAAAAAAAAATCGCTGATCAAAATGAAATAATTCCAAAATATTTTAATTGAGAGCTACTCTACTGCATTTATAATAAAGTATGGGTTAACTGAAATAAAAAAAATGTTAAACTTGAAAAATAGCATGGTTTGTTCATGAGACGGAAAAAACAACGAGTTGCCTCCATGGACAGTATGCGTATGCGAGACAGATCGCGTTTTTTCGACAAAGATAAATTTAACGATGAATTCCTTGTTTTTATCGACGTGCAAAAGGAAAAAACTTTGACAGAAAACTTCATTATTGCATGTAGCACATATAACGGTATTTATATACATGTAGTTATAATTTGTTCACTTGTTATGTAAAAGACAAAGCTTTAAATTTAATTCACAGTGTTCGTTTTTTATATTTCTTAAATTGGGTTAAATCAGAACAGTATATAGAGAAAGTAGATCTGTCTTAAAATTCCGTCGAAGCAGGTTTCAAAAGATTGGTTAAAAAGGTGTAGTGAACAGACAAACAATCCTAGTAATTCAACATATGCCCCTCCCCCCTTCCACTGTGCCTAAATGTGCTACTGTAACGATGTTATTATCAATCTATTTTCTGAAGGTTAATGCTATTTAATTTTTGATTTAACCTTTAATCTTGTTCCAGAGAGAGTCCGGAAAGTATAAAGCACATTCGGACGTTGCGCATGGTGTTTGTGAAAACTATAAGTAACGCCAAAATACTGTTAAAAATTGAGATCGTAATGTAACGTTGTTGTAACAGCGAATCGTTATTTTTGAAAAGCCTTTTGAGAAAATATAATATATTATATTTTCTTACACTGAAAATAGTTATGGTAGATCATTTGCTTTGATAAAGAAAATATTGTAAGTGGTTGACATATGGATTTTTGTTTAACAATTTCTAAAATAAAAAAGAGTCACAGCCCCCCTTCGCCACAAGATCATCAGCCCCCTACGCCACATCGGGTTTTCAAATACTCCTCATTTCATACATGTGAGATGGTTTTCTTTTATAAATGTAAATTTTCTATTCACATGGAATGATTTTGGACGAAAAAACTTGGAAGTTCTGCGGTAGGATTCGAATTTTTTAATAAAATACCCTGAAAATAATGCGTTGCGCCTACCCCACCTGCATATTGTCGAAGTGTTTGAGCTTTTCCAAAGATATCTCAATTCCCATGTTACTAGAAGTAGTATATCAATAATCACTGTCTTCCGTGCGATACCTTTGGTTATCAAAATCGATTTTAATTAAACATAATAATTCTTTGAATACTCGATGACCTACTTTCACCGCTTCAAAATCACGGCCCGGGTATTACACCAATCACAGCCCCCTCATGTGTGATTCTACACGGTAACATAGTGATACAACAAGTATCAATCAAATCGTCAGATATACATACATGATGTAGCATATGTTAACAACGTTTTGAGAACAATTCAAAATATATATAAAATACATGGTTACTGTCTTGAAATATAAGTTATACTTGGGCGAGGGTATGAAAACGCGACAGAGGGCGAGGCTCGCCGAGCCCTCTTTACGTATTCGACCCGAGCTCAAATATCACATATTTCAAGACAGTTATTATGTATTTTGTCTATCCTGCAACATAATGTCTCATATTACGCCTCAAACGAGCTATTTTCGACCAAATTCGCTGCAGTTTTACAGTTGAAACCATGACACTATGGCATAAACGAAGCAAGAATGATGACGTCACAATGCATTTGAACGTCGGATAAATGCACGAGGCTATATTAGGGTATTGACCGAATATAGCTTTGTTTTATTGAGTTACCTTTATTCGGCCAATGAAAGGGGTAGTTGCAGAATAAAGTACCACTGATAGATCTTATAGAATATACCTGTTAGCTTTAAATAATTAATCGCTTTCGGCCGTGGCGTCACTATTTGTTTTACTGGGGGACATAATATGATAAATTTGTTGTCATCTGATGACTGGTCCATTATCTGGAAAATTACTGTTTCGAGGTACTTCAGAATTTATAACTATCTATTTGCTTTAAAATTAATGTGAAAAAAATGAAACAAAAATGCTTTGTTTAAAAATGATTCCAGATGTCTCCATCGTGACAAACACACTGTCTTAACCGAATATGTTTAAAAGATGATCAATATCTTACTATGATTGGGATTTTTTTTCTATGATGTTTCATCTATGATAATTAAAAAACAGTAAGTTTTTCTTACAGACCTATGGATTGGTTAAGAAGCGTGAAAAAAATTACAAAGGAAAATTGTGCAATAGATCTTGTCAGCTACTTGCGATAAAGAGACATGTAAAATTTTTCGATTACATTTATTTTTTTTGCGCATTGAAGCTTTACTTTTGAGAAACCTAGGAAATAGTAGTTTATAGTCACTTGACTAGTTTTCTCGCAAATTTTCTGTTGATAGGATGTTGTAGGAGTCAGGGACTATCCAAACTGTCTTATTGAAAATTTTATTTTAAAAATGAATTTTACATTTGCCTATTTTACTCGGTTAATTGGGTCAGAAAGTTTTTTAATGAAAAAGAAATTATGTCCTTGAATATTATGAAATTATATATCTTAATGATTAAGAGAGATTAAACCAACAGAAAATATTCAAAATTACATTGAATAAGAAATAACATCTTAACTTTAATTATTATAGTACTGCCCAAAATGTTTTACAGGAAAATATGAGCTGAAAAATTTAGTCCAAATTACTTCTGAAATTGTTAGCATGTGTGTTGATGGTCTTTTATTGATATGCTTATACATTTTTAATTTTATTTATATATGTTAAGATAAGGTTACATTGCTAAAGGGTTTTTGTTGTTGTACATTACTGTTATCTGGTAATCGAAAGTATTGAGTTCAACAACTCTCAGCCAGTACTGAAGTAAACTATACTTCTTGAAAAAAATAATCAGGGTTGTTTAAGAATTGTTTGAAATTTCACGTTAAATTCACATGAAAGGGATTTCACGTTAAAATTGTGAGAAAATCATGTGAATTTTGACATGAATTTCACGTGAAGATGTTTCACGTGAAGATGTTTCACGTGAAATTCAAATGAAAAATATCACGTAATTTTCACTTCACACGAATTTCACGTGAATTTCACGTGAGGCTTAACGTAAAATTCACGAGAATCCCTTTTCACGTGAATTTCACGTGAGGCACAATTGCCTGTGTATAAGTCTATCTTTGTAGTAAAATAGAATATAGACAGTTATGTCGATAATAATTCATTTTATAGGTTTTTTTGTTCTACTCATAAAATTGAACTTTATAACAATCTAAATTGGACAATTCATACCCTGAGTGAAAAAACATCCTTAACTGCCATCTACACAAATTCTGAGTTCCACACACACACACACACACACACACACACACATATATATATATATATATATATATATATATATATATATATATATATATATATATATGATAAGCACATATATATCCGTGTATAATATATATATATATATATATATATATATATATATTGTCATGAATCATATATCCTGAACTGATATGATGTTCAGACGAGTTCTTTGGAATTGCCCGATGTCTGTATCAGAAACAAAATAAACAGACAAATATTTAATAAGAAAAAAAATATATAAAAAAAAAAATAAAACCAGATTCTAAAAGAGAGAGCCGACTCTAATTTCAACAACACATTAAATTGACTTTTTAACAAGTGTGTTTTCCAAACTTTAAACCCTTAAGTTGATCCAAATGTATTTAAGACTTTCAACATATTTCCTTAAACTCGTTCATCAAATTTCAGATCAATTTCAATAAATATTACTACAGTTCAATTTAGAACCAAATATTCAAAACAATAAAAATGAAATTTCAAACAATTTTGTCACTTTTCCGTTGTCCTGGCTCCTCAGAATATTTCCGACGGCTTTACACCCAAACCCCGGACATCACATATAGACAAGCACACGGACAGATGACACAACCGTTGCTCCGGTACGCAGACAGTTAGGACGCCACAACACAACACACATATACACTAGCTATTCCACCTAAAATTAGAAAATGAGAACTCAGTTTTAAAAATAACACCAATAGGTCTTGGCCTACAAAACATGGCTATATATAAAACACATTTCATTGGTTCTTTTGTTATGAATATTTAACATGCTATAATTACTATATAGCAGAGTAAATACTGTTGTACCAAAATGGGCAATAACTCTAACTTTCTCCCAACCAAGAAAAGGAATGAAATGAAAGATAACTCTTACTGTCTGTACATGTACTTATAGTCTTTTTCAGACTGTTGAATAACAGTGATCCAGTTTGGTTGTATCTGAAATAAAATAAATAAGAGATTAATAAATATATTACCTTTTATATTAAAAAAGAAATTAAATACTGTAAATAAAAGGTAACAAACGAGCTGTTAATGCAAAAAAAAATTACCTTTTATAAAAAGATTTCCTTCTTGTATGTCAATATTAATCTCTCTCTCTCTCTCTCTCTGTTAGCTCAAACTCATTGCTTTCCTTCTTCTCTTTATCATCCCAGTACACACCTGAAATATAATTTATACATTTATAATCCTGTTCTTATCAGCAATTTCTTTTATTATTAAAGTACACAGCCTAAATTATCATTTATAGTTCTAAAATTATTTCTATTCTTAATACTTGTATATAACTGATGAGATATTTGCAATTAAGGAATATGGCTAATTAATTCATAATAACATATCTCAAGTACTGTACATTTATATGAATATAAAATTTAACTGAATATTTAGGCAATACACCTTACACCAAAAACATTAATATGAACAATTAACATTTAGAAACATGCAGAACAAAAAAACATACAACCATGAATGATAAGTAATGAATGCATCATGATGAAGAATAAAAAGTTTACTGATTGCTGATTTACTCCATTGAAATACTGATGTATAAAATGATACATGAATAATGATAATTTTAAATATCAATTATTACAGAGAGTGGGAATTAAATTTTTTGTACAACACCATCCCTCCTTTTGAAAATCGGGAACAATTTCCTCGAATTGGCAAGAAATTATTTATTTATTAATTATTTACTTTTGTGGACCCTTTACAGTGTTTTATTATTCTCAAGTTACCATTAAGACCATTGGGCCCCTTGTACATTTATTTAAAAGATGTTTTAAAAAATTCATATTGTTATTAAGTGCCATGCATAGTTAATGCATTTTTTCTGTGAAACAGTGTAAAATCCTCATTGTTAGGATCAAATACTTGAAGTATCTGATATTCAATTACTTTGTAAACACCATTTTCGAAGCTCCTTATTTCCCCCTCCCAATCTCTATTTTCCCCACTCTCAATCGTCTAAGTATGAATAATTTCCTTTCCCACCAGCTCGCCAGGTTGGTATTTGCGTTCCTCATTATTTCTTCTTAATGTTATCAATTTCGTTAGATTTTCCTGTAATTTTGTAATGTCATACACTTTTCCTTTTGATGAAAACTGAAACAGTTCTTTATAGTTTTTGTCTATTTCAAAAACTTTTTTGGAAATGTTGATTTGTTTTTTTAAACTTTCTAATTTCTCTTTTTTGGTTTTTAATTTCTCCATCTCCTCCTTGATCTTATCGTCACTCTCCCTTAACCCAATTTTCCTCATGTCCTCTATTGCTTTGTCTTTCCTCTCCTTCTTTCTTCTTGCTTCTTTTTCTTTTTCTTCTAAAATCTTTGTTTGTTTTATAAAAAGTTGTTCTTGTTTTTCATAAAAATTCTATTTTCTGATCTCGCACTGTTTATTATCTCTTCCTGTTCATTAGGATCTTTATCCTTTAAACAATTTTCTGTTTTTGTTTGTGTATAAAATGCAACTTTCTATGCTATTAAGGAAAGGCGTGCAAGCTGTTTTAAGTTTAAAATCTAATTGACCCATAAGTCTTTATACACATATATTGTTTGTTGAACATGAGTCACATTCTGGTAAATCAGCTGCACTAATATTAAAATAGTTCCATCCTTTTAAAAATTCATGAAACAGTTTTCTACAAATAAATCTAAAACATATAAAAGTCTCTGGAATACACTGCCCATATGTAAAATGTTGCCAACTTCGGTAGCTTTTAAAAAATATGGTTCTGTAATAATTTTACAAATAAGACCTAAAGCTCTTAAAAGAGTTAAAAATTGTTTTGCAAGCATAAAACAATAAAATTCTGAATAAAAGTGTAAGAACTTTTCAAAGAATAAAAATACTGCAATATATGTTTGCGCATAAAAAAAAGTACCAGCAGCATTATAAAACAATACATTAAAACGATTCCCTCTAATATTAACAATGGGAATATTCTCTACACCACGGTTTTTCATATAAACCTGTAAAATATTTGGATCACCTGTCCCATCTTTGTAAAATAATTTTGAGACAGATTTTAAAAGAAACAAAATAAAAGGCTCTTTTGAAGAATGGGTATAACCAGGAAATTTAAAACACAACTCTTGCTCAATATTAAAAATTTCTTCAATACATACATCTGAAAACTGTAAAAGGGGGTGAACAGAGCATTTAAAAGAATGAACAGAATGATCAATATCTCTAGATAAAATATCATTCACTTTCTGCTCAGTCGCACTCCTGTCAGTCATAAAACATGAAACAATATTTAAAATATTATCACTCTCACCCTCTTTCTGCGATATATCACATAAAATTTCTCTTGTAATGTCAACATAAGTCTCACCCTTTCCATCACACATCTCTCTCAAACCTGCAGACAAAACTTTCTCACCACTATTAAATTGTACACCTTAAAAATGTTTCCCCGTTTTTGTTGTAGCATCTCTATGCATAGTTATAGTACAATTTTTTTTCATTTCTTCATTGATATGAGATCTAAATACAACACCCATTTCAATTGTTTAAATTGCTGCCGTACTTTTCGAAGGAAGATTTTCAACATTGATATCAAACAAATCTAAAACACATTGAATGATTGGTCCAATATGGACTAAACCTATGTTTCGGCTTCTAAAATTGTAATACAAGTTTCTTAATTTAAAATTGTATGGTTTCCCTTTACCACTCTCCCTAAAATCAACATTTTTTTTTATATGTACAAAATCATCATCAAAATTATCATTTTCTTTCTGTGACAATAAAAAATCAATTTCATTTTTCAACTCAGCAATTACATTTTTAATACTGTTGCACTGTACACTTTTGTCATTTTTTGGAACATTTTCCTTTTTCTTCATTTTTTTATTACATTTTTTTTAATTACATTTTCTAATTTAATAATTTTTTCTGTTTGTTTTTTTATTTTTCTGTTTGTATTTTTTACATTAAAAGACCTTATTCTGTCTTTAAGTCCAGCATTTTCCCTCCTTAGATGTGTAATCACGATTCTCTCCTCGGATATTATCTCCTGCAGTCTAGTGCATGTGTTTCTTCTTGGAGTTTCTCTCCTCTCTCATTTAATGAATCTGTTTTTTTGTCTTCATATTCACTTACATCACTTTTTTTTTGTTTTACTTTGGGTAATTCGAATATGTTCTTCAGATACGTATTCAATTTATCTTTGTGTATTTTTTAAGCTTTTCAATTTCTTTATGAATTCTGTCTACTTTATACAACAGACTCACTCTGTTCACTTGAGTATAATTGACTTTCAATCTGTCGCATACTTCATGATGTAAACATTTCATAAAGTTGGGGCGGTCTTTATGTTTCAAATAAATTTCACAAACACCCAAGTATATAAGTGCCATGATAGTATGTATGAAATAATATATGAAGTATAAAAAGAAATGGACTTTATCAAGGACAGGTAATTGGATTGAAACCAAATTACTGTGTTAACCAATCTATTTACTTTCAAAAAAATCGTGCAAAAATATGCCACGTTACAGAAAACAATTTCGATTTCAATAACCATCAGTAGCATTTGAACAATCATTTAGCATGTCTAAATGGATGCTACTTTTAATAGAAGTCAAGAAATCACAGAAAATACAAATGTAACGACCTTTGTTGTGGATATACTTTTGTTGTTTTTTCTTCTATTTCAAGATAATTAACAGGTTTTAAAAGGTTCATGGCAAAGCACAGAGTAGACCTAAACACAAACACAGCTTACGCACCACTGTCATCAGCATAATAGTCCATCAAGTGATACTTACCTCGATCTATCTGAATGACCCTATCTCCGTCCAGTATAGCATGCAGATATGGCTACCAGGTGCCTTCCGGTTGTTACTATTTTAAGATTAAGATGGCGTAACTGGAATAGCTATATACACACGCCTCCAGCGTAGACTGCTTCCGGTTACCTGGCACCATCACCACGTGTCCCCGTAATAGATGAAACATGGCGGGTCTGGCACTCCTTAGTCGTCTCCGACGTTGTTATGACAATTCAACATACAAGCTGGTATAAACCGTCATCCCCTTTAACATAATTACTTTTCAAATAGAATGGAATAAACTTTAAACAATTTATTGTTAGTATTCAGTACTAAAATGACAATTTTCCATTCGAACACGTGCTTTTAAACTAAGCTTTCTAACATAGCAAATAAACAATTAAACGCCATTAAAAAAATAAAAACAAATACCTTGAAATTGGTGACAAACACACAGAAATGTACAAAGCAGGGAGAAGTTTCCTAATCTTGGAAACCACCACGTGCCTCAAAACAGACACACGTTCAATCTGCTGGACTGCACGGACTGGAGTGCGGTATTTAAAATTAGCAGTGTACACGTCACTCCAGTAACAGGTTTAGAGAGTAAAAAGAAAAGCGGGAAATATAAATTATGTATACAATCATATCAAGTACGTTACACACACACACACACACACACACACACACACACACACACACACACACACACACAGAGAGAGAGAGGGAGAGAGAGAGAGAGAGGATTACGTCCCACAGATAGTTTATACATTTACCTATTATAGTTAATATCGGGCGAAGCTTGCTATATAGACCAATGTGTTGAAAATGAGCAATAGAATTCGAAGCTGAAACATGACCATTTTGATCAACGTGGTAAAAAATAACTCATACAAATGACGTGTTCATTCCTTTATTTATCTTTACAATATACTTACAGGAATGAAATCTCATGAAGTCATTACAATGGTTTTCTCGATTAACATGTGCGTTCGTTCACGCATGCAATGGACTGTACTACTACAAGTGTGCCCTCTACAAAGCTCGTCATTTGTGGAGTTATGGGGAAAATCAACATCATACTACACACTGTAATTTCTAGTAGTTGTTCTCCTTCTGTTGACATTGTTTTAAATCCTAAAATTTACACAGAATAATAACAATAAATAATTAATTATGCTTCTCTGATACTAAGTAGGTACGCGTATATAAGTACGTGTAACTAGTTTTAAAAAAGTGACTTGTGTATTACATAATAATTACAAAATTCCTTTTACAAATATAATATCAATACATCAGGCCCAACGGACCTATAGATCACTTAAAACGTTAACAAAATTGCATGTTTTAGTAATAAGAAGGTTTCATAAAGTGTTTTTGTCTTAAATTGTATGATTCATAAATAAAATAAGCAATTTGGCGCGGGTAGTTACATACCATTCAACATATGTAATGGTTAAGCGCTTCACTAGATTATTTATGAGAGGCAACCAACAGGATATCAGATGTGAAAGTTCAAACAAGACACAGAGCTCACAATTCTGTGTTATGTAAACAAAGATTGAGCTATTTTGAGTATTTAAAACAAATTGATGTGACAAAACCTAAAACAATGATTATTTTTGTTTATAATTGGCTTCCAAGATAGCCTTAAGTTACTAAAATATATATATATATACTAGTAGTCATCTTTACCTCACTTGAAACTCGACAACTTACAAATTTTGACTGACCATATAACAATTTACAATTTAGTAACAGAATGAGTTCTTATGAAAAAAATATTAAATTTGAAAATTTTACTGGGCTTTATTAGGAAGTCAAGTAGGATAACTTGATGCATTCTAGCTACATTTTTCATTGGGATTTGATTACTTTTGCTTGTTTGAGAATTATAAATCTTAAATTCTCTAGTAATTTTTTGATGTAACATAAATTGCTACAAACAGTAAATAAGATTATTTGAATTTTGTATGAACTAGTTTTTGTCCTTTCCAATTGGTAACAGTTGTTGTAGTTGGCTCACCGTTAAAGATATAGACCTGATCGACGTCTAAATTCACGCCACACAGAGAGGCGGTTCCCTCGGTTCTTATATGCTCTGTTCTTTTCACAAGATTGTCCTGGATTATCGAAACAAAGACAGGGTCATCGCATTTCTTTAATTCATAACATTAAATTATCAGGGCTTTGTTTTACAAAAGAACCTACGACTTGCTACCAAATACATAAATGCTCGTTTGTATAATTGAATAAATTACACCGTGTTTTAACTTACTACAAGTAGGACATTCTTACAAACATTCTCCATAATACTTGAATGATTGAACACATTTTGAAATGGTTTTGCATGAATTTGTACGTTTAGGATTAACCATTCCATGAGAATAAAAAAAATTAGTAAATTCTTTTGTAAAACACAGCCCAGGTCTGTAGCAATATCATGGACGTTTTGGTGAGATGTCAATAATCGACGAATCAAAACAAAACAAATGAAGGCCTCAAGTGAAACACAAACAGATTAAGAAGGTTTCCAAAATGACTCAATAGCCACAAAGGAAATAAAACGGCTGACAATTAATTGCTGTTTTTGACACAAATTTTAATATGACTCTGTAACCTGTTATTGCTGAAGGACATGATTGGCAAGACTGATTATTGACAACCCAGTCTTCTTACTAAACCTAAAATACTTACGCCTTTGTAAACTTTCAATACTTGTACCACGTAGTTTTTGTCTGCATCGGGATCGGGCTCGCCAAACTCGTCAATGCTGTTTTCGACTGTTTTATTAACAAGTTTCCCAATAAACACTAAAATAATATATATATATATATATATATATATATATATATATATATATATATATATATATATATATATAAGTTCATGTAACACATTCATTCTATAATTTGTCCGTTTCAGATCAAAATGATAATTTTAACTTGACTCTTGTTGCTATACCAACAAAAACGTCTTCCGTTCCTCATGTATTAATCTGTAAAAAGAATTGCATTTTTCTTGTAAAAAAAAAAGTGGATATACTATATAATGTGAAGGAATTTTCAGGTAGTTATTTCTATGTAAAACAAAATAAAACGACAAAAAGTCATTTTGAGTACTTCCTGTGACGACCGGAAGTTACGCCTGATAAAAAACATGGTAAACATATTTTCATACATTGTTCTGGCCTTCCTCAAAGATTGGTTGTTCAAGTTTTTGTCATTTTGAGATCTCGTTGAGAAAAGTTTTTTTGTCTCGGGACCGAAAACAGACAAACGGAAATCAGTAACAAAATTAAAAGTAAGTATTTTTAGGACACTTACGTACAGTACATTACAGTTCATCAGATTGAATGTAATATTTTTAAAAAAAAGTCTTAATTTATTAAAACTTTCATTTGTTTTAAGGCTTCCGGAGAGAACCGGAAGTGACGGAAGAAAAAATGAAACCCGTTAAACAAATCTTCTTTCAAATGTCTATTATCCATATAAGATTCATGTTTTGGTCTTTTACAGTTTTTGAGATCTTGTACAAAAATTGTATAAAAGAAAGCTACATGAAATATTTGAGATGTCTCACCGGAAGTAGAATTTCTTTGTTTGTTTATTTCACAATGTGGAGATGACCTAGCGTTTTTTAATAACTAAAATGTCAATTCAATTCTAAAAAACAATTTAAAATAAAAATCAAATTTCGGAGTACTTCCTGTGACGACCGGAAGTTACGCCAAATAAAACAAAATAGTGTAAACACATGTACATACATAGATCTATTACACCCACAGAGTTTGGTTGTTCAAGTCTTCACTGTTTTTGAGATCTTGTGGAGACAAGGTTTTTTGTCTCGGGACAGGAATCGGACGAACGGAAGTGTTCGTTGAAAATAAAAGTTTCTTGAACATTTGGATATTGCACATTATTGTTTATCAGACTAACTAAAACTATCAAAGAAAAACAGTTAAACTCATTAACAACTTGATTTGTATGAACCCTTTCGGTGTGGACCGGAAGTGGCGGTCGACAAAATGAAACCCGCTAAACACATCTTCGATCAAATGTCTATCCTCCATGTAAGTTTCGCATCTTGATCACTTACAGTTTCTGAGATTTCGCGGTACAAAATTTGTTTTAAAAAAGCTTCCTGAGATAATTGAGATATCTCACCGGAAGTAAAAATTTTTTGTTTACCTAACATCGCATAGATGACATATTCTGATATTTCTGATAGACAACATCTATGTAGTTTTTGGAAATCAAGTCTTCCAACAATCTGTTGGAATTCCCATGGGTACCAATTGTGCCCCATTGTTAGCAGACCTATTTTTGTATTCTTATGAAGCAGAATTTATTCAAAAACTTGTACGTGAAAAAAATAAATCACTCGCTGTGGCCTTCAACTCAACATTTAGGTATATCGACGACGTATTATCAATTAACAATTGTTATTTCCATACTTACATCGACTCGATATATCCCAGTGAACTTGAAATAAAAGATACCACAGAGTCAGCGTCATCTGTTTCATATTTGGATATTTTACTGGAAATGGACATTGATGGTAACCTAACAACCAAACTTTATGATAAACGCGATGACTTCAATTTTTCTATAGTCAGCTTTCCTTACTTATGTAGCAATATACCTTCATCACCTGCATATGGGGTTTTTGTCTCTCAGTTAATTTGATACGCAAGGACATGCTCTTCGTATGAACAGTTTCTAAGACGAGGCAAGCTACTGACAAACAAGTTGATAAAACAGGACTATCAAGAGTCTCGTTTAAAGTCATCTTTTCGTAAGTTCTATGGTCGATACGACGACCTTGTCAGCAAATACAATCTTCCACTGAATCGCATGCTGACTGACGTTTTTCATACTAATTGTTAGACCATAATTAATTACCTAATTGTCTACGGACTTTTGCGGTTTTTATTTTCCCGATTACGACAAAGAGCACACGGCGGGTGTGACCGGTCAGCAGAGGATGCTCACTACTTCTAGGCACCTGATCCTACCTCTATCTTGGATCGGAGGTCCGTGTTGCTCTGCTTTGAATTTGTATTTCGTGTTATGGATTTTTGAGATGGTTGACGGTTTGTTATTGTCTTTTTTCATGTAAATATTTATACAAATATATTCATTCTATGCAATAAAATTAAATACGTAAAAAAAAATAATTTTTGAAGTTCTTCAGGTGCCGACCGGAAGTTACGGCGAACAAAACAAAATAGTTTAAACACATCTACAGACATAGTTCTATCATTCAACAATGTTTAGATGTTCAAGTGTTTATAGTTTCTGAGATCTCGTGGAGACAAGGTTTTTTGTCGCGAGACAGGAAACGGACGACCGGAAATGAATTTTGAAAAAATGAAAAAAAAAACCTTGAGATATTATCATTATCTATCACCCTTAAAAATTTCAGGAAAATCTATTTAGCCATCATGAGAAATTCTGCCGACAAAAAATGGGGAAAAAATAAGAAAGAAAAAAAAAACTAACAATCACTATAAGGTCTTCCGTTGGAAACGGAAGACCTAAATTAATTTATTTCACAAGAAACAATTCAGGTTTAAAACAAAGCATTCGTGTACATCTTTTTTAAGGATACATATTATTTCTTACCAAAGTCTGATTTTTTGTATTGGTCTAGTAAGGGATCTTGTATGCATGAACATCCCTCTACGCTTTGAAAGGTAAGTAAAGTTAGAACCGCTGGGATACATATCAGAAACAAAACCTGAACGAAAAACAACAAAAGATATCTATTTAGATTTGCAGAAAAATATCTAGTATTTAGATTTGTCCAATTTTTTAAAACCAGCCGTATTTGATATGCCGTCGCTATCAAATTCATTTTCATTAATTTAAGAATAGTTTAGAATTAAAATGTAATGATTAAGAAAAAAATCAACTTTTATCAATAAAATTTGAACTATAAAAAATATATATAGTCACATTGCAACCTTCTAACAAACAAACAATCTAAACATACCATTGCCCAGAGATATGAGAAAATGTAGTAATTCTTTTTATTTTACATTTATTTTAAAAATCAAAGTTAGATATAAATATAGATATAAACAAGTTAAAAACTCACCTTTTCCATCTTTCAAGCCAGACTAGAATATTAATGCAGATTGAAAGCAACCGATGTAATTTTATAAACATTTTTTTAATGCAGATAAAGTAAGTGAACACCTGTGACTAATCATGATTAATTGTTTAATTAAAAACAATTCTCTGAAACTAGATAATGACAGATTAGATATATGTTTCATTTATTAGATCAATGCAAGGGGTAGTTGCAGAATAAAGTACTGTAGAATAGACCTGGTAGAATAGGCCTGTTAGCTTTAATTAATCGCTGGCGGTCTTGGCGTCGCTAATTGGTCCACTGGCGGGCATAATATAATAAATTTGTTGTCATCTGATGACGGGTCCATCCCCAGGGAAAAACCTCTTTTGAGGCACTTCAGAATTTTAATTATCTATTTGCTTAAAAAATAATGCGAAAAAAATGAAACAAGAATGCTTTGTTTAAAAATTATTCCAAATGTCTCAATCATGATCATCAATATCCTGATAAAAATCAAAGTACTGACACGAGTTGATGCTTCAGGAATCAGACATTTATTGACCCTTTCTACTCTCAACTAGCATAATTTGAAATAAATCGTAAATAAAGTATATAAGCATAATTATATTTACAACAATATTGATGTTTCTCAAGAAATGTTTGAAAACATATAGCCCCAACCGACCTTAGGTAGCAAGGGACAGTTTCGGATAAAGTACCAGTCAATATTTTTGTAAAATTGAGAGTTGCTGTACTTGAAGGCTTATGAGGGTTGCTAAAATTCATGAAATTATTTTTATTGATTATCATTAGTTAGAGGGATGTCTCTTGTTGAAATTGACATGCAATATGTAGGCCCCATATGTTAGGTACACGAGAATCAGAAGTAAAATGCGAAACCGCGGCTATGACTGTTGTGTTAACTTTACACAGTGAAATTGCAAGTGACAGACG
This sequence comes from Magallana ariakensis, assembly GCA_020458035.1. NCBI lineage: Eukaryota > Metazoa > Mollusca > Bivalvia > Ostreida > Ostreidae > Magallana > Magallana ariakensis. Next base: position 68,868,745 of record CM035812.1, on the reverse strand, counting down.
GGAGGTAAAATAACACGAAAAGTAGGTGGATGGGACATTGTAAACTATACACCGGTAAGTTTCTGACATATGATGGTGCAACATGCACACGGTACGGAAGGTCAACCCTTTGCAGGGAATTAGCTGGGGGAGGTCTAAAAAGCAAAAAAATCATGAAAAATTAGCAAAATATGAAAGGGTCAAAATCTCATAAAATCCAGTATGTAGAAAATTTTACAGGTTTTGACTAGTAATTTTCTTCAGAAATTAGTGATTGACCCTATAACAAGTGAATTAAAGGTATTTGTGCTCAATGGGAACTGAGGAAATTCTAGTTACAGAGTTCCGAAGACACATCCCCTGGCTACAATGAAATGTATAAAAAAAACTGTCCCGTGCCACCTTAAGCTTGTGGCAATATAAAACAAGAGGCACATATGCCACATTGTTCACCTAAGAATATGTCACATATCTCTTTTTAGAACATCGTTTAAAAATGCGCGCAATATCGGAAATATGACAATTATAAATAGAAGTCTATTTTTGGGCATCCTTTTTTAAGATCAAAGATTCATTAACTATTTGGAATCTTATTATCCTAGGCCACAACATATTAAAGATAAAAAAAATCATGAATCGTAAAAGATCATTTTTTTAAATAATAATATAGAGGAGTATATCGAAATATTCTTTTAAGGGACTTAGACTGAACATTTTAAATTTTATTTTATCTTTTTCTTTATGTTCAGAATGGTTAATATGTGCATGTTTAATGTTTGGTCAAAATGTAAACATATATTGAACTGGGTTTTTTCCCCAAAAACTGACTAAAACAGTCGTCATAACATGTAAAGGCAATACATATGAGTTTTACATATTGTTTAGTCTGCAAATTAGGCGTACAAGAACAGAACAACACATTTTTAAAAGCTGCTTGGTCCGATTTTATATCAAATTTTGTTTTCGCTTTTAAACGATTGTTATGCTATATATGTGTATAATAATAGACACTGCGGTAGTTTTCCCGGTCAATTAAGCCATATTTCAATGAAAAATATGATTACCTTTTTTTCACATATTAAAATTCGCCCCTGAAGTCGAGGCGAGGATGAATCTCTTTGTATCATCGAGTGTAAATATGAGTAATGTTCTGGCAAATCAAAAAACTAATTTTATTGTAAATAAAAACATTTTTGGCAACAAATTTTGTAATAATATACTTGTGTGTGTTTTATTAATATCTCTTTTAAGTCAAGCTTGTAAAATAATGACTGTGTGCATGTAAGAGGGATAATCATTAACAACCATGGTCAAAATACTTTGTCATGTTACAGATGGTAATTTGCATTTGTGCACAGCAGGGTCACTGGGGGTTAGGTTTCAAGATTGTTAAAGATAATAAATCAATTAACATGTCCAGCATGCATTCATCTGTGGTAAATAATGTCTTATCAGAACCTGGCAGATGTTAATTCTCTCATTCTTATTTTCTCTGATTTTGCTGCTGGACGTAAAATTTTTTAATATTATCCTTTGTGATCTCCACCATATCCAATCTATGAATGTGATATATTGGATTGCAGGAGGAATTGCAATACGTAGAAGGTATAGGTCACCCATATTATATACCTATCTTCTTATAATTACATTTGTAACAATGGTTTATCGAGTACTAATTATGGGTCATCACTCTTTCATTCATCGTTTAGAGTCATTTCAATTCAAAAATCGTAGGTCGGGTTGGAATATTTAAGTTTCGATGGTACAGAAATTCAGGTTCAGTTTGCGGGTTTAGGTAAGGAGAACACTACGCCCGGGTCAAAAATCCATTCATTCGAAACGATTCATGCAAGTTTTTCATTCATATCAACCAGATTCAGTTTTCCTTGGGATTGGTGGAAATGATTTGTGTCGAGAAGAAAAATGCAGAAAAATTAGCGCGTGATATAAGATCGTTTGCAAAATTCTTGCTAGTTGCGCATAATGTTTCTCATGCTATAGTTGGTCAGTTACTGCCGAGGTATTCCGATTGTTTAAATCCTCGTTACAAGGTCAAGGTCATATATGTAAATATTGACAGCATTGTTCAAGGAGCGAAACAATATCTCTTTCTGGAAGCATCGATGATTATGGAAAAACATTGAGTCCTCGTTAACGGATAGAGTGCATCTTAATGATGATGGTATGCGTATATATGCGAAAAGCATTCGTGCAACAGTCGGTTCGTTCAAAAGAAGGTAGAACAAATTCGGGTTAGAGTGTAATGTCGACTTCATTCATGTTCATCAATATGTACAGTTACTATATGTTTCGTATGGTAGTTCATTCTAGTTATATAGTTGGTAAGGCTTATGTTTTAATAATGCAGAGCATCAATGAATTTCGGTTACAATCAATCATGACACTGGATAGATCCTATTGTGTTAACTATACATGCATTCATGGTTTGACTGTTAACCTGGACACAGTGTGTTTATATATCTGCATACATGATAAATCACTGTACTTTGTTTGCATCATTATGCATATGGTTTATTTATGTCTGACAACATAAGAACCTATCATACACATACATCTATGTTGTCATCTATACTTAATGTTCACACTCATTAGTGTGTTTATATATCTACATACATGGTACAACATGTACCTGGTTTTGCATCATTATGCATATTGTTTACACTTATATAGGCCTATCATACACATTCAGTTGTGTATTTACATTTTATTAATTCATTAGGGGCATACATGTTGTCATCTATACTTAATGTTCACACTCATTAGTGTGTTTTGTATTTTATACATGGTAAAACATGTACTTTTTTGCATCATCATGCATATTGTTTAAGTATGGTTGAGAGCATATAAGCCTATCATACACTTTCAGTTGTGTATTGACATTTTATTCTTTTATATAGTCTATTGTATCCCTATTTGTAGAGAAAAGAGGCATTCTGCAGCATTCAAATGCTTATGGTTAGTATGGTTTTATATGTATGGTTGACAACATACTAGCCTGTCATACACATTCACACGTGGATGTGCCCGTCTTATATTTTTAGCATCTTTCATCATTATACAAGGTATTTCAATCTAGTTCTTGTTGCTCAAGTTTGTTAATGGTTCATCATGCAACTTTCATATACTTCATGGCTTACGGTTCAAGTTCAATTTATAATCAATGACATCAAGCTCTAAATATCATCCACTCATTTAGCTTTTTGGTTACACATGTGGAAAGTGATTATTAATTTAGTTGGTTCATAAAGCATCGTTATACATACAAGTTCAGGAGCAGATTTATATTTGTATTTGATCGGCATGAAGGAGATCTGTCCTATTCTTATTGTATTAGTCAATGTCTTACTGTTTTAAGCATCGATATTGCAGATTTATACAATGGTTTCCTGTGAGGTATAGCTGAGACACTAATATTGTAACACCATATATTCCTGTATTCAACTTTGTCAGTCACTCTTTTAGTCTCTTAGAGTTAATATATTATTTCAATTTTCAGATCTAAAGACTGGTTGGTACAATTGTTGATCTTACTAATATTCACTCAGGTTCAATTAAATTACAGGTAGTGGATCTTCATCCCTGGGTAAAACTTTATTCTTAATAAGTGTAAAAATTATGGGAAGTCATCATTTAAAATCATTCAGCAGTTGGTTCATACATAACAACGTAGAACAAATTTGGGTTACTTAGATTAATTTATCCATACTTAGTTGTATAGCTTACACCCATTATTGTTATTTTGATTGCACTATCAGCTTCTTTTTAGCAGTCATAGTTTTGTGCAACTAAGTTCATTGCATTATTATGCAAATCTTTTGCAATTTAATTTAGTAATTCATTGTGTATGGTTGATTATATTCAGTTCATCCTGCAACATTGAACACATGTTGTTTATGTTTTAGTTTGATTTCAATCCATGGGCATTGCATGTAGACCTAATATTCTATGTTATCTTCATCTTAAGCTCAATTGTGAGACTTTTGAAATGTGGTTAGTTATCACTTGATACAAGTACATGTACTATTTTATTTAAAATATGTATGAAATTACATCACACTAAATAGGCAAAAGCATATATAAGTTTCTTTCATTATGGGTTGTATTACTTTCAACTGGTGCTTAAATATCATTATTCAGTGTTGTTATTTATATCTATACATGGGGAAGAAAATTATTCTTATTGACTGTTCAAAAATGTTTTAATTTCAAGTTGGTGTATTTAACATCATTACTGCGTAATTATATTCAATTCTTTCAGTAAATTAAAGAAAGGAGATGCCTAAACAAAGCAGAAGGGCTCGAGTCTCCACTGTGGCAAGCAATTAGACTGCCAGTGCCAAGGGCGGAATGAGCGAGATCAGACTCAAATTGGCCATCCCTGCCAGCACAGAACGATAACCAACGGGTGACTATTATATTCTATAGAAGCATTTTTAATTTTTGTTGTTTGTTTGTTTTGTTGAATGTTTGATGGAGGTCAACAAGGCTTGCTCTGTCTGTGTCACTAAGAATTATACACAAAAGTTTTGCTCTGTAGTTAAGTGTTAGAAAGGTACTCATATTTATCGGCTAATTGTTCGATGTATAATTCGATAAAGGTTAACAAGGTTTGCTCTATCAAAATTTATTGAAGTGTATGCATGTTCATTATCTTAAATAGTGGTCAATAAGGGATACTCTTATATATTTTCTGTTTTTTATGTTTTATAAGCAAAATATTATTAGTACTATACATAGTTTTGGTAGAGGTCAACAAGGCTTGCTCTGCCATAATGTTTATAGGGTCATGTCAGAAACTTTATGATCATTACTCGTTATTGTTTTATTTGAATATTTTAAGGTAGTACCTCACTATATCAAGACATACTTTTTAAGTAGCTTAAGCCAGTACATGAATATCTAAAGTTCTCTTGAATTCAACTTTCACTCCCCTAACATTTCTCTGGGTGATGGATCCGCCACTATTCAGTTCACTCAGAACAAAGCTGCGTTTCGAAATACTAAACATATTTGTTAAAACCACACACACAGCAATAAATGTGAATATTTACATTTGCAAATATTTTTCCTTATATGAACCTAAAGAATAGCGAAAACCTTCAATTTTGTATGAACTTTTTCATGACGTCACAATGATCATAGCACGCGCTTATCGCTTGTCGCTTGGATTATTGTAAACATAAAATCTCGGTAAATTTAACAGTTCTGAACGATTTCTCTTTCTCAAACGTAAATATAAGTAATAAACAGCAATGATAAAAAGTTCACCGGGATATGAAGTTGGTTGGTACGTGATCAAATCTACTGAGAAGCCCTTATTATTCATTGACGAAATTAAACCCCATTCAAAAATTGTATATGGTTTAAATTTTTAGCATGTTTTTGAAATTTAAATTTAAATCTCCAATTTTATTAAAAAGAAAACGGGCTTGCCATATAACATTGGTGAAGATTTTAAACTACGATATGAAGAGGTCCTTTAGTGTTTTAAAAGACATCCACTCGATACCTTTATAAGGGGGATGTGCGGCCATGTTGTACATTTGAGGATAAAATGTAAAGATTTCTTAAAAACCGTTGGAACTGATACAGAGTTGTCTGACCCATTAAAAACAGATTGTTTTTAATTGACATTTATTTGTTTCTAAGAAAATAAAACGTCAATGTGTCTCCATAGACATAGGAGTTCTAAGTAAAAACCGCATTTTTCTTGTTCTAAAAATAGATCCTATGTCGAGTGAACAAAATAGGGTACCCTATTTTGAGGCAAAGTTACAACATTAATTTGCAAAATTTAAACTTTATCTCAAAAAATGTTTGTAGAGAGGACACTAATAAACATTCTTCATATTTTTCAGATATTTAAGTCTTCAAAATAAGTATGCAGTTGCGCAGTTCGACAGCTCTTCTGAGTGATTAAAAAAGCATTGTTCTATTCTTGTATGCATAATTTGCATAAGACAACCTGCAGAGCCTCTTATTTATTGCTTTTTTATCTGTTGGCAACAATTTTGGTCACTTTCGATCAGAAACAAGCCAGTTCAAAAATTGTTTACAATCCTATCCTCAAATGTACAAGATGGCCGCACATCCCCCTTAACTGCTAATGTGTATGAGCATTTAGAACGAAGAAAGGGCAAAATGATAGACTTATTAACTTGGTCATCGCGCTACCTCTGGCTTTAGTAGCTATAGTTAATTTTTTTTAAAGAATTACTTAGATTATTATGGACAGTATAAGCAGTACGTTTAAACTTTTTGATAAATATATGATAAATAGTCCCAGTCTATCGACTATCGTGTCTAGAGAACACAGAACACTGCCATGCAATAAACCTTTATTGTACGTCACCAGGCCTTGGTAATAAGGTAGCGAATTGTGACATACTTGGAATCCTACTTGCAAAATGAGTTTCTTTAACACACCATTAGGGGTAAACTTTTTTCTGTATATTTTGATTAAGAATGTAAACAATTACAAGAAAAGTATTATTTTCTTTATAGGTAGTATTCCAAAGAAACCCTAATTATACAGAGATCCACTATTTGAAATTATAAACATGTTTAAACACATGGTTATTATTATGTCCCGTAGTGGATTGTTTGATTTTGTGTAATACTGTTATTAGCCAAAATTGTATTATGGTAACGTTGTGATATGTGGGGCTACGAAAATACGAATAATTATTTTAGAAAAGTTATTTTTAAAATTTTATTACTGATTAAATATTGTACTTAATGGGTGAACTGGAGGATATCCGTCAATATTTTATCAAGGTACGAATAATAAATTATTGGGCTAAACTTTTATCGGAAGATGATTGTAAACTCATATATGTATTGCATTGATTTATATTTTCCTTTTGCTGATAATTCATGAGCTAATTTGATCACTTTTTTACGGCGTCCGTCTTTTTGTCTATATTTTTGTTTTATATTTTCATCTTCCTCTCTAAAACCACTAAGCCGACGTATAAAAAAACCACATTCGGTCAAATAATTTGTAACTTGTGTGAAAGCATTCTCAGTTAGTGTAGATTCAAGTTTGTTAAATCATGATCCCCGGAGGCATAGTAGAGCCACAGTGGGGTCGAAAATTCACATAGGAATATAAAGAGAAAAATTGTTATGAATGTTATCATTAATGTACCCTTGGTTGAAAGATGTGGGATATATACAAAACTAACATAGTTTTTATGAATGTAGACTACGCCTGTGTTTTAGGCTGTTAACGTGTTTCTTCTGAAATATTAATGGCGGTCTTCATGTCTTGTATATTGCAAATCTAGAATAAATAAAAAATACAATGTGTTTGTCACTTAACTAATGATGATTTATGTTTTATTTCAATAAACTGTTTATCTTTTGAGTTATAATTATGAAATTGATATTGCTTACATGAATATTTTCATTTATTTAATATGAATATTTATATTTGTTAGTACTCATTATTTTCAGCATTAATTTATTAATAAACAACTAATATGACGTGTTTCTCTTTATGAATACTGCATCGGTCACCATTTTATTTAGATATTTTATCATTTTTTAACTGTAGGCAAGCAATGAGTTCCAAGAAAGAATGTAATAATATGTTAAAAGTTTCGTTACGAAGACGAAATTAAAATAAACAAAAATTACTGATGATGGTGGATTATTTATATCCTTAATTTTTATTACAGTTCTGACATAACAATATTTATACGCGGGTATGATAAGGCAACTGTCAGCGATCGATCGAGTAAAAATTCCTCTGATCGATATGACGTCACAATAAGCATCATGATGTCATATTTTATTCAAGAAACTTGTCAATTTTAACTTTATCTCTGGTCCAAATTGTGAAAACTAAAGGCGTAAAATGTCACTATAAGCTCTTTTAACAGAAAATATCTTTGATTTCTCTGTAAAACGTATCGTTAACATTGATGATGTCACAAGCATGTTTAATAGAGAAGATCAATGTCGGGAGACAAATCATCGGAATGCAGTGAAAACAATGCCGAAATAAGACTTATTTAATACAGATACCCAAGATTTAGATGAGTGTCAGTTAGGATATAACCATGATAATACAGGCATGGATATTTTGTTTTATCAGCGAGTGTTATAAGGTAAGCAGATAGACATTTATGTGGCTTGACCGGCTTTTCCTCTCTCAGTGTGTACAAAAAAAGACAAAAGTGTAACACTACCCCGAATATTAAGAAAGATGAATTTGGCAAATATCAAAAGCACATGACCTTAAATACTTGAATAATGCTGCTTGAATCCTTTGGTTTGTTGTTGTAAACGAAAAATATGTAGTATTTTCAATGAAATTGAAAAAGTTTTGAAGTTTTCCTTTAAATAATGACAATATTTATTTTATGCGATTAACAATAGGATTCTAGTAGCAATATTAATAAACATGAACTTATTGCCGATAAAATTATTGTATCATACATACAAAATAAACTTCGGGGTAGTGTTACACTTTTTGATTTTTTGTTAAGGTACAAAAATGATCTATTTTAAACTGTCACGTGATACCATGGCACGGCAGCTTCAAAGATCGACTTGATTCCGAAGTAAAAATATAATATCTTGTTGAATACATTCACTTAATATTAATATTCAGCACTGTTTTCATAAAAATTAACAATTTTTAAAATGACCATAATATCGCCGATCATTAAACTCTCAGTTGCCTTAACCTACCCGCGTAACAAGCTGTTCATTTAGAAGCAGCTGTTGCACCTTAACATGTGTATTGAACCCAGGCGGTCGATCGGGCGAGAGACTGCAGCGTAAAAAGTGTGTAATATACGAACCCCAACATTTCTGGACATACCAGGCCCATGGACATCATAGAACTCCTAATCCTGCATCTCCTTTAAAGCCTTTATATTAAAAAAACAAAAGATATATAAACATATTAAAGAATTTATCTATCAGTCTAGCTTTGAAAAAATGTTAAGATTTTGAAGATTAAAGAACTTATTTCATTAAAACATCTGATCGTCTGCTTTGTTTTCAAATGACTAAGAGGACTATATGGTCGTGATCATTTTCAGATTATATTTACCTTCTTTAGATGAATGATTCGTTTAAAGATGTACGAAAATATTCAAATTTTAAAGCCAATATATTCCGAGGATAAACATACGATGGGGTCAAATGATTGAAAGTATAATCAAAGTACTAAAGTACTGACGGGAGTTGATTTTATCGATTATTATTTATTTTAGAATCAACGATATGTTATTTAGCATGACAAGTAATTTCTAATCTCTATTTAAATTACGCATATTTTTATAATATGAATTCTCGGACTTTTCCGACAAGATTTTCGAGAAAACCCCATATGAATCATGTTGTGTAATATTTAAAGATATAATTAATTCTATCAAACTATGTATCAGTAATCGAAATATTTTTAACAAGAGGCCCATGGGCCACATCGCTCACCTGAGGAACAATAGGTATGATAAAATCAGCTTAATGGAGTCGTAATGAAAACTATCTGGACAATGTAGTATAATACATGTAGATCCTGTATAAATAAAAATCAATTTTTTCCACTGGATATTCTTATGTTTATTATCATTAGTCCCTTTTCTAACAGGATGATTTTATAGTAATATCACATGTTGAGCATTGCAGCTCTCAAAAAGATCCAAAACAATTGTTTATAAATGGGATATAAACCTACATCAAACTCTGAACCCCTTGTGAGACCCAATTGTCCAGGAATCATCCAGAAGCCAAAATCTAAACAATATTAAATAATCACCTGGCTGATTAGTTTTTGAGAAGAAGATTTTTAAAGATTTACTCTATATATTCCTTGTGTTGTCTATAGTTCAATTCTAAAATTTGCGAGAAGTATTTTTTGTACAAGGTAACTACTCTGAGTTTAATATAAACATCTTTGGTACAAGTTAACTATATAGTTCTGGTCAAGCACTCACTTCCTGTCAGCCTTACTGACCAGTGCGGTCACACTTTGTCAATCTTCTTCCATCCTGTTAGATGCGTGCCTCAAACCACTATGTAAGTCTTTTTTATAGTAGTAATTGCTTTAATTTGTCAGTATTGAATCGTATTTTTGAAATATAATTACAGATGGAAATTTATTATACAGATAAAACATTCTTAAAAGTATGGCACGCCATTATGGTCTTTGAAATAATTTACATATTTTTTCTATGGTATAAAGTAATGGTTCTACATTTTCCTATTTTGTAAATTGTTATTTCTATTTGTTGCAGTTTTTACCAATCTTTTGCACGACTGCAACGTGTACCACACAATAAAATATGGAACCGTGTGACTTTTGTTAAACGTGTTGTGAATGGTTATCTATCTGTCTGCACCAGGCAGAATATTCCTATGTAGATATTTGATCCCCAATTGTGGCTCCACTCTAGCCCTGGGGAAAATGATTTTCAAAACTTTAAATATACACTACCTGAGAATCCTTCCACACAAGTTTCAGCTATCCTGGCTGATTAGTTTCTGAGAAGAAGATTTTTAAAGATTTACTCTATATATTCCTTTGTAAAAAGTTGACCCCCCCCAATTGTGGCCCCACCCTACCCTCGGGAGCCATGATTTTCACAACTCTGAATCTACATTACCTGAGGATGCTTCCATACAAGTTTCAGCTATCCTGGTCAAATGGTTATTGAGAAGAAGATTTTTAAAGATTTACTCTATATATTCCTATGTTAAAAATCGACCCTCCGTTGTAGCCCCACCCTACCCCCGGGGGTCATGATTTTCACAACTTTAAATCTACACTACCTGAGGATGCTTCCACACAAGTTTCAGCTTTTCTGGCCAAATGGTTCTTGAGAAGAAGATTTTTAAAGATAAACTCTATATATTACTATGTAAAAAGTTGACCCCCCCCCCCATTTTGGCCCCACCCTACCCCAGGGGGTCATGATTTTCACAACTTTGAATCTACACTACCTGAGGATGCTTCCACATAAGATTCAGCTTTCCTGGCCAAATGATTCTTGAGAAGAAGATTTTTAAAGATTTACTCTATATATATTCCTATGTAAAAAGTTGAAACCCCCATTTTGGCCCCACCCTACCCCAGGGGGTCATGATTTTCACAACTTTGAATCTACATTACCTGAGGATGCTTCCACATACGTTTCAGCTTTTCTGGCCTAATGGTTTTTTAGAAGAAGATTTTTAAAGATTTACTCTATATTTCCTATGTAAAAAGTCGACCCCCCCCCCATTGTGGCCCCACCCTACCCCCGGGGGTCATGATTTTCACAACTTTGAATCTACACTACCTGAGGATGCTTCCACATACGTTTCAGCTTTCCTGGCCTAACGGTTTTTGAGAAGAAGATTTTTAAAGATTTACTCTATATATTCCTATGTAAAAAGTCGACCCCCCATTATGGCCCTATCCTACCCCCGGGGGTCATGATTTTCACAACTTTGAATCTACACTACCTGAGGATGCTTCCACAAAAGTTTCAGCTTTCCTGGCCAAATGGTTCTTGAGAAGAAGATTTTTGAAAATTTCTCGAAAATTTTCATCAATTCCTAATTATCTCCCCTTATAAGAGGGCTTGGTCCTTAATTTTCCTAACTTTGAGTCCCCTTTGGCTAAGGATGCTATGTGCCAAGTTTGGTTGAAATTGGCCCAGTGGTTCTTGAGAAGATGTTGAAAATATGAAAAGTTTACAGACAGACAGACAGACGGACAGACGGACGACAGACAAAATGTGATCAGAATAGCTCATTTGAGCTTTCAGCTCAGGTGAGCTAAAAATTGTACACATGTCTGGATTCAAGCAATATTGAACTCTAGTATCGTTCAACCACCAAGAGAGACTCTGCTTGTCGGAGATTTACGGAGACAGCCGAGCGTCTGGTTGAACGCTCTGGCGTAGGAATACATATGACTACAGAAAATATCTAAATTGTTTGTACTATTTAAAATCTGACTATTTTCAAGGTATTTATAAATACGTTTTCTTGAAAAAGAATGGTTCAGCATACATTACACCGCATTTATCAATTATTTCAAGAACTAACTCTTGTCAGCGGTGATGATTTGTGCTTAGGTCCAAACACTGTTCCACTTTCGGTTTGCCAGAGTAACTGCATAGGAGAGTTGATTAAAATCAACTCCCAAAAATCGTTTTAAATACCTTTTATAGAAAATTAACATAGAAAGAAACTAGAAAATATTCACAATGTTATAGTTGCTTTACAAGAGTTGAAAAACGATTAGAACCAGATTTATTCTAAATCATCACCTGTCGTTTGGTAAAATAAACAATTTACTGCATGAATGTTTGGAAAATATGAATATCTATTCCCTAGAAATATCATATTTTCGTTGGGCGTTGCCCTCAGGAATAGGATTTTTCCTGGGGAATAAATCTTCATATCCCTCCTAATCATGCAATAAATGAATATTATTGAAAATATTTAGGAGGTTGGCACCTGAAATACAAGTAATGCCAATAACCCGAAAACCATTCTCCTATAATGATGGATTTAAAATGTTAATTTATTCTATTTGTGACCCATGTCACATGTCATTTTTTTTAGATATGGGGCCCCAAACAGAAATGATAATTTTTTTGAAAATGTTGCTAAACTTTGACATGGAAATTCATTATTTGAAGGAATTCTTCAAATATTTAGTTTGAACTCTTATGTGATAATGATTTGAATATAGTATGAAGTTGAAGACATGAAATGAATATCAAAGTAAATTTAGGTCAAAGTTTAAAAAACCTTGCCTTACTTTTGGCTTCATATGCCAATACATAAAGAACGCAAGAGCATATATTAAGATTGCTACAAAATGTTGAAGCAATCAAATTAAAACGCAAATAAAAAAATAATAGTAATGCCCTCTTCCCAAAAATTTGCATACAAATAGACATAAATCTAATGTTTCATGTAAAAGTAAAAAATGTTGGTCTCACCTTTCCAAAAAAAAGTTATCCTGAATTTCCTCTGATTTCACATAATTTTGAGAGTCAAAAAACTTTCAGTATCTTGATTTAATTGGCTAAATATGCAAATATATGTCAATAAAATATAAGAAAATTGTATGTAAACTGTGTGAATTCACATAAAAGATTGTAAAATAAGATAAGAAATGTCTGCCTGCAATGTATAATCAAATCAAAATTAAATGTTGTAGTTTCAGTAATTTTTTTAAGGATGGAAACCATAAAATCAATGATCTATTAGTATGTTGAGGGGTTTAGACTTGTAAAGAACCAAAAACTTACCTCCTGCTTCAGAACTCTGAGCACTTCAACATCATAGTATGTATTTCCATTAAGATAATTTTGGGTTTCGTCCACATATTCGGGAGTTTTGCCAACAACTCTGCCAACAAGCACTGCAAAGAAAGAGGTATATAAAATGTTTTCATCTATCTGTATTTGCTGGACTTTCAAGAGGGTCAGATCCAATTTTTTCGAGAAAAACGGTACATGTAATTGTAAAATTATCGAACCAAAATATTCCAAATACACACGTAATATACCAACTTCAATACTCACCGAAGTCTGATTTTTTAAGGTACCCTTTAATGTTCCGGGCATACAGGAACATCCGCTGTCACTTTGTAAGGTGAGTACAACCAAGGACACCGAAATATATACCAAAAAAATGGACTAAAAGTGATAACGTCCAAAAATGGAAATTAATAAAAAGAACAATAGTGCATGTGTCAAAATGAAACTTACACCCTTTATATATATTTTTCTCTTACCTTCATTTTGAGTCCTCTATCACTCACTCAATGCAAAAAAGTAAATAGAATGGAGCTAACAACTAAGCAACAACTACTTTTATGCTAAATTAGATGAAATAAATTATTTTGTTTAGCTAATTTAATTGTTAATAATTAGTGCAACATGTCTAAATAATGACACGTACTTAGAGAGAGATTAATACACTATAATTATGATCCATTTCATCATATTTTATAAACTACACATTGTAATGAAGTGGAATTATAGGCTGTGTGGGTTATCAATGGTGACAATAGCTACACCTGAAATATCTATGTTCTAGTAGTTTCTTTTTAATCGTCAACAGTCATAGTGTTTGGATACAAACTTGAGTTTGACGTCAACTAAATTTTTAAATAAGACGGACCTTACTTTTCACTTACCGTGAAAGACTAATTCATCAAATAAAAGCACGGACATTGTATTATATATCCCCTCAACTACAGTGGCAAGGCAAAAGTTGTTCCACCAATAAGTTAACGTAACGAATCAAAAGTATCACAAGTTTACGTTGCCTTCAATATTTCTAGAAAAAGTTTAGATGTACGTCTTACTGAAATCAAGCTTGCAACTTTCAATGGTATGCTTCTATGAACTTTTAACGTTTTCCCAACGTATTTCTTTGAAAAATCTTACCGTAGTTTGAGTACATTCGTAACAGTTCTATTGATTATCAAGATTACTTCAAATTATATTTTATTTAGTTCTAAAAATGTAATCTATTATCTAAAACAAAAATGCAACGAAAATTAAAGAATCGTGATTGTAACATATCTTAAAAAACAATTTGCATAACATTCAAAACATATTTTGCCCTGCATATATATAAAACAATCGTATACAGACATAAAAATTCATATGAGATTCATTTTAGATTTATTATGAATTATTGCATAGTCATGTATTTGTATTTGTCATAGTTGACATTGTACATTTTCTACGCATTTCAATTCATTATAAGTTTGTGTATTATTTGGTTCTGAACAAAATGTATTTCTTAATACCAAGACGTGTATTTTTAAAACAATGATTCTGAATGATAAATTCACTTTGTCGTTTCTTAACTGCATTCGACAAAGTAGAATGTTTTATTGCATCAAATCATCAAGGTGTTGATATAAATATTGTCGATGTATTACTCTGAAATAATAGTTTCAGATTTTTTAAGGTGTTATGACACATCTCCATACTATGACGTACTTAACATCGAAATAAGCAAAAAAAGAAAATGAAGAATAATTTTATAATTCTTTTCAAAAATCCTTTCCTAACAGCATAACGCAATGGGTTGAGCGTTAACTACGAATCTGTAAGTCATGAGTCATAATTATAGCCTTCCAGAAATTTTCTAAACATATTTTATGGTCAAATATTGTAAAATTTAAAATATTCTAAACCGGTGAAAGTATTTTAAATATAATAAACAATTTAACTACATTAATTTTGACAGGTGTCCCATGCTTCCTAAATACGTATTAACGATGTCCTTTGCAAAGCAAAGTTCGATAACACTTGAATTTCTGAAAACTGCATGTTTTATGTGTTTAAAAAATGGAATTTAATCAAACTTAATTGAATATGAATCACATGTGTCCATTAATGATAAACCCAACTTCGTCCCCCGGGCGATTTGTGTTAACCATTGTCTTACTACTTTCTAGTAAAATAAATAATGTTTTCCTTGCTTTTTAAATAGGTTTTTTTCACGATTAATCACGGGTCCAAGTGATTTAAACATTATAATTGATTAAATCTTAAGAAATAAAATTCTTAGGGAAAAACTCTATTAGAAATAGGATTGCAGTGCAGTGTATCCGAGTTCTTTTAAAGAAAGAATGGATATTTCAGTTATTTATATCAATAAATTTGCAGTACATTATTAAAATCTATATCGACTATGCATTGTTTAAGGTAATAACGTAATCATATCAGTATGTGCTCTAAAGTTTTTTTAAATGTAGTTCCATTAAACATGTCAGTTCATAAATTTGACATCTTTGACAATGACTTTTTTTCTATAAAATATCTGGCGACAAAACTTATCTTTTATAGAGGAGCATGTGCCAGAGATACATGTAGTTTACAGTGTACGTATTATAGCTAATATTGAGCGAAGTTTGCTATATAGACCACTACATGGGAAAAAGGAACTACATGTATATAGAAGCTGAAACATGGTCATTTTTATCAATCTGGTAAAAAAAAATAACTCATACCGTTGACATGTTCATTCCTTTATTTGTCTTCTCAATAAAATTGCAGGATTAAAATCTTATTTAGTTATTACAATAATTTTCTCAATAAACATGTGCCTGCTGTCATTCATTCCGTAAACTTCTTTGTTGCGAGTGCGCTTTCTAGGAATCTCACCATTTCTGGAGTTACATGGGAATGAAACACCATACCACACTCTGTTATTGTTAGTGTGGGGACTCCTTCCCTTGACACCGTTTTTCTCCCTAAAAATGAACGTAGATTAAAAAAGAAATCTGTTTAACTGACGTTGTAAATAAAATGTATTTAAATAAACATTCAGATTTATTGAGCTGAACAATACATTTTAAGAAGGATGTATTTATCTTCTTTTAAAAAAAAGCTATGTGTACAGCTATAGAAAATAATTTATGCCCATTTTAAAGCTCAACTATTTGGAATGTTTTTTTACTTAACAAAACTATTTAGTCAGGTTAAATCTGGCTGACCGTAAAATAAATCTCATTTAAGCAATGTTAACAGTACGCATTTAAAAAACAATCGCCACCATGCCCGTTTACTCAGTATTTGTTAACTCAAATTGGATGTGTCGATGCATTCTTGCTTCGGGTTTTATGGGAATTTGATTTCTTCCGTATACTTGAATATTACAAATTTTGAATTTTCTAGTAATTTTTTGATATAACATAAATTACCAAACACAGTTCATAAGTATAACAGTATTTAAATTTTGTTTGTACCAGTTATTGTCGTTTCTTAATGGTAACAGTTGTAGTTGGCTCACCGTTAAAAAATATAGACCTGATCGACGTCTAAATCCACGCCACACAGAGAGAAGATGCCCGGGTTTCTTATATACATTCTAGCTCTGTTCCACTCACAAGATAGCTCTAAAATTATCGAAACAAAGACAGGGTCGTCGCATTCTTAAATTCATAACAGATGAATTATTAAGGCTGTGTTTTATAAAAGTACCAATAGTCTTAAGACTTACGACCAAATTCATAAATACTCGTTTGGGTTTTTTTTAAAAATATACTACAACTAGATGATATCCCGCGCAAACAATATTATATTCACATATTATAATACAATGCTTAATATGTTGAACCAGGTTTTTTTGTTCATTTTTCTATGTATTGTGTCCGAAATTTTTCTTAATCGCTTTTCTTAAAATATTCTATAAAATTGAAATAAAAAAGCAACTGCGTGGCTGAAAATTTAGAGGAGAGGACAGGGATGAAAATCTAAGCTGAAATGGAGTATATACACATGAACATGTACATGGCCTTAATTCTTTTTGTTGCAGCTGACTGAAAAAAAATAGACTATTATCTTATTTTAAACCAGAGTGTGGGTGTATAGAGCGTGGTATCTCTTCTTAGAACTTTGTCAAATTTCATTTATTATTGCCCAAAATAAGAAATTTAGATAAAACACTGTCAACAAATTAATTTATAAGGTTTACCGTGGTATAAAAAATGTATATGTTATTTAAAAACGTGTACGCACTTTTCGCCATAGTGTTAATTAGTCAACCCCATTTTTTGGCATCCCGTTCTGTAAAGTTCTTTCCATCAAAAATAAAATCGCGTCTATTGGCCCATTTTATTTATTAACTTTTTTGTATTAACCAGATGTCCGATCTGCCCACAACGCATGGTGACTCATCCTACATTCTCCAACATGACGTTAATTAGCCAAACCGCGTTCTTGGTTACCCCGTTCTGGAAAGTTCATTTCATCAAAACAAAAATCGCACATTCAAGAAACGAATTGGCTCATTTTATTTATTCAACATTTGTCAAATCTCAATTCTTATGTATACCCGAAATAGGTTCCCAGGATATATATTTACTCTTTACATAATCATTCAATATTATTTCATTGTAAGTATATTTTTTGATGCAAACTCCCACTGACTTGGATCCGCCAAAGCGTGTCCACCACCTTACTCACATATTTGCTATATCGGGCTGGTTTATCGAAAATGAAAGTAGGTTTTTAATTTATCTTACAATAATTACTTATCAGCTAAAATTCAATTATAGCTTACGGACATCAACTCACACGTGTTGAATTGCCAAAGGTGTGAGCAGTTACTCGGGTGCAGGCATTTCGAAGTTTATTGGCAAAATGCCTTAATTTATAAGTATAGATATGTTTAAACTTAATAAAATTAGGACATTCTTACAAACATTCTTCAATACTTAAATAATTGAAAAAAATGTTTTAAATGATTTTATTTAAAATTGTACGTTTACAATCAACCATTCCATTAGAATGAAAAAAATTATTACTCAGTCGTAAATTCTTTTGTAAAACGCAGCCCGGGTCTGTAGTAATATCATGGACTTTTTGATAAGATGTATATATTTCATATATTTAAAACAAAACAAATTCAGGTCTTAAGTGAAATATAAACAGATTAAGACGATTCACCAATAGAGTCGAACCAATGTTCTTGATTTCTATATGAGCCAATGACTGAATAGTTACCAATGAAATAAAACAGCTGACACCAAATTGCTGTTTTTGACACAAACTAACCAAAGACAACATTCTTTAAGTTTGGCTCTATCAGTTGTGTTTAGTGAAGTACATGATTGACTGGACCAATTGTAGACCACCCAGCCTCACTTAACCTAAAATACTTACACCTACGAAAACTTTTAATATTTGTACCACGTAGATTGAGTATCCATTGAGATCGGGTTGGCCGTTAATGGTGTTTTCGGCTGTTTTATGAACAAGTTTCCCAATAAACACTAAAATAAAAAAAGGTTCATGTAATGCATTTATTCTATAACTGGTCCGTTGTAAAAAAAAATAATTTTAATAAGTTCATTTCACAAGAAACAATTAAGGTTTAAAACAAATCATTCGTGTACATCTTACAAGTTTTTCTTTTAAAGTATACATATTTCTTACCAAAGTCTGATTTCTTGTAGAGGTTTGTTAAGGAATCTCGTAGGCAGGTACATCCCTTTACGCTTTGAAAGGTGAGTAAAGCCAGAAATGCTGGGACACAGATAAAAAACGTTCCTTTTACTTACCGTATTTGATATACCGTCGCTATCAAATTCATTATCCTTAATTAAAGTAGAGGTTAGAAATGTAAATGGTTTTCAATTAAGGAGGAACAGGACGTTGCATCGTAAAATTATTGTCAATGAACATTTTTGCTTCTTTAAAACATCAACATTAAGATGTCCTCTACAACATATTATATTTTCGTTGCCACTTTGTTGCCTTCCAAGGGAAATATTTTGATAGGAATGGCCTCCTTTTCTGTCATGAAGAATTTTTTTTACAACATCGGCTTTTTTACATAGCAATATCATAATTTTACGAAAATACTGATAAAATCAACACTTCAAATTTTGGACTTTTGATTCTCAATTTGAACACAATGTGATGAGACATAAAAAATACTCAATTAAATTTCTTTAAATTTCATATATCAACCTTAGCATGTGCTTTATAACATAAACAAATTTCATGGCAATTTTCTTGGCATTTAAGGGAAAACCACAATAGGAATCACCCCTACCCCTATTTCTGGCTTTTTGTGACAAATTCTGTTTTGAAATATCAAAAAAGTAAAACATTCTTTGGATTTATTTATTAACACGAACAGATTAATAACAAGAACATATTTATGATTATATAAACCACTTATATTTTGTACATTTACACTTCTAAAATTATATATGTTAAATTTCTCCTTATTTACTTTTAATAAAGAAGTTTTACATTATACATGTACAACTGATCAACATATGTCAACCTACTAAAAAAACCTGAATGTTTGGGTTTTGGGGGACACAAATCAAAATGGAGATGTCTTTTTTTTTACATAACTATAGATTATATAAACGATTCAAACAACTTGACGTTCACAATGTTTGTTACCTATTATTATAAATTCTATAGAGTAGGATACATTTCATTTTATTTGAGAAAAACATACTTAAAGCGACAGATGTTTAAATAGAATATTTTCCACAGCAATTACATTGTGTCCTATATCATTACTATATTTTGTACTGGTACTGTAATTAAACACTAGTATAGCATTTCAAAAAGTACAAAAATTCAATTTACTCGAATTTTTCCGCTTTATTGACAAATAGATATACAATACAACATGGTCAATATTCATTTATCATTAAGATTGTGTTTGATGTCATTCTGAACAACCAAACATAGTGATACAAGACTAGAAAAAATTATCAAGCAAATCGTCAGATATACATACATGATGTAGCATATGTTAACAACATTTTGTTTTCCGAGAACAATTGAAACATAGTACTATAGAATAAACCTGATAGAATACACCTTTTGCCTTTAATTAATTAATCGCTTTTGATCATGGCGTCGCTAATTGGTTTCCTGGGAGACATGTAATAAATTTGTTGCCATCTGATGACTGGTCCATCCCCAGGGAAATTCCTGTTTCGAGGCACTTCAGAATTTATAATTATCTATTTGCTTAAAAAAATATGCGAAGAAATAAAACAAAATTGCTTTGTTGAAAAATAATTCTTAATGTCTCCATTGTTACGTACAATTATCTGAATATGTTTAAAAGATCATCAATATCTAATGATGCTTGGAATATTTTAATAGGGTTTTACCTATGATATTAAAATACATTAAGATGATAGTTTTTGCTTACAGACCTACAGACAGGATAAGGGGACATAATAAAAATTACAAAGGAAACAAAACTGTGCAAGAGCTCTTGTCAGCTACTTACAATAAAGAAACATATTTTAAATTTTTCGATTACATCCATTTTTTGCACATTGAATCTTTACTTTTTGAAAAACTTTATTGTTACTCCACTAGTTATCTCGCTTTTGTTAGTAAAGTACAGCAGGTTTGCACTCAAAATGAGTGGAACAAAGCCCTACTAAAATTTTCTTTCATATGTTGTAAGGATGGCGAGGGAACCTGCGATTTTCCAAACAGCCAGATTGAAAATGCAGACAATTATTATTCTACAAATGACTTTTACATCTACCTAATTTACTCGTTTAACTTGGTCGGAATTTTTTTTAAGGAAAAAGAAATCATTCTTTGAGTATTATGAAATGATCAAATACGGTCGGGGCGGATCAAATCATATTAAGTCCGAAGGTCTTTATGATAGATTTGATCTCATACAAAGACACGGGAAAATAAAAAAAAATTTAAATTTTTAAAGTTTGTTGTTTGGCACAATACAATACAAGCTACTGACAAACAAGTTGATAAAACAGGACTATCAACAGTCTCGTTTAAAGTCATCTTTTCGTAAGTTCTATGGTCGATACAACGACCTTGTCAGCAAATACACTCTTCCACTGAGTCGCATGCTGACTGACGTTTTTCATACTAATTGTTAGACCATAATTAATTACCTAATTGTCTACGGACTTTTGCTGTTTTTATTTTCCCGATTTCGACAAAGAGCACACGGCGGGTGTGACCGGTCAGCAGAGGATGCTCATTCCTCCATGGCACCTGATCCTACCTCTATCTTGAATGTCCGTGTTGCTTCGCTTTGAATTTGTATTTCGTTTTATGGATTTTTGAGTTGGTTGACGGTTTGTTATAATTGTCATTTTTTCATAAATTGCAATGTTGCTCTTCCCTTCCGTCTCGACACTACACCAGGGTGCTTGAATAATATCATTACAAATCGTAAAATTGAAGCTCTAGAATAGACGGTTTATAAAGTTTTTTCCTATCTGTTCCTATGTTGAACCTTGAACCTCTCCTGGGCATCAATGGTTGATCCGGGGTCACTGTTTAGCTTGTTCTCATCGCTTCGCTTCATAGAATTGGGTATTGTGGTAAGTATAAAGAAGATCATGATAATTTTTTCTTTCACTCAAAGACACCAAAAGATTGCCGTTGGGAGATTCATGCAGGTCATTGTAAATATATATCAATTACTTTAAAGGAAAAATTTAATTCTTCGGTTGATATCACAAAAATGTTACTGTGCTCCCTTCACTAAGGTAACACACGAAAAACCAAACTGATACAAAATTTAAATTTTACATAATAACGTCGCCTTTTTTAGTTACCATCAAATAACCATCGTCCTATGGGATTTTGGGTCACCTGAGTCACTCAGATGATCTATTGCTATCGGTCTTCCTCCGTCGTCGTGCGTCGTCCTTTAACAATTTTATATTTTTAACTTCTTCTTAAAAACTACAAAGCAATTTGTAACCATTTTTGGTTTGAAGGATCTCTAGGATAATGCAACCATATTGTAAAATTCATGGCCTAACTACCCTCGGGGCCTCTCGGGTGGGGCAAAATATGCCAAAAAGGTCAATTTTTCAAAAATCGTTTCTACTCCCACACAAATAGGACACCAAAAATGGCCCCTGTGTCATGGGTTCAGGCCCTAGTGTGAGGCTAATATCATAGTAGCAATATAGTAAAAATGTATGAATTTTAGAAAATCTTAATCTCTAATTTGAGAAAAACTAAATGCATGGTTATAATGCCCATGAAGCCCTCTACCAAAACTAAGAAATTCATGACTCCTGGGTCAAGGATTCAGTAACATAAGTTTACATCGTTTTCTATGCTTCTAGAAATAAGCTTAAATTTCATAATGAAATGAAGTTTTCAAAGTTATGCTTCTATGAACTTTTAACATTTTTCCAAAGTGTTTCTTTCAAAAAACGTACCGTAGTTTGAGTACATTTGTAACGGTTCTTTTAAATATCAAGGTTACTTCAATTTATATTGTTTAGTTCTTAAAATATAATCTAAGATCCAAAACAAAAATGCAACGAAAAATTTTTAAAAAAAATTGTGATACATAATGTGGTACCATATCTTGAAAACAATTGGAATGACAAGTACAAAACTTTCAATACAAATTTGTCCTGCATATATAAAAAACAATTGTACCTAAGACATAAAAATTCAGATGTGATTCATTTTAGATTTATAATGAATTGATGCCTAGACATGCATTTGTATTCACATAGTTTACATTTTTCTACGCATTTTAATTCATTATGAAATTGTGTGTTGTTTATTTCTGAACTAAATGTGAATCTCAGTACCAAGACGTATTTAACAATGATTTTGAATATAAAATTCACTTTTTCATTACTTAAAGATGACGTTTAATCAGAATGAAAAAAAAATCCACTGATGATAATGAAAAATCATCTATTGTATGTTAAACCCTTGATCGTAGTTTTATTTTTCACTTTAGTAATCTACTTTTGAGTTAATGACCATTGAATATTGTTTGAAAAATTAAGAAATATCCCTTTACATTTTACACTATGATTGAGATTTTCTTAATTGTGAAAATATTACAAATAATTAAACTCTTAAACTCTTTAAAAAATAAAATACAGTTTATGAATGGCAGTGGCACTAAATAGATAAAAAGTATAACTTTTCAGTAACAATTTTTAAAAAATATTCCAGTCCGAATATCCTTTATCAGTTTTCAGATCCCTCTCCATTTTTGATTAAATTTTTCAAAAAAAAAACCTGAATGATAATAACACTAAAACATTTACAGTATTAAAGTACTTATATTGACATTATTCTGGTGGCATAGAATTTATATGAGGTCAATGATCAAAATTTTGAGATATGGTGTCTTTTATCGATTTTAAGCAATTTTTAATATTTTTTGCAATGCGCGCCATATTTTTTTCTTAATGAAAAAGTGAGATAAAACCAACAGAAAATATGCAAAATTACATTGACTAACAAATAAAATCTTAACTTTTATTACATGTATTATAGTACTGCCAAAAATGTTTTAACGGAAAACGAAGTCTGAAAAATTTAGTCCATATTCCCTCTGTTTTTGCTGTAAGTCCATTTTTTTGGTTGAGCTTAATTCCTCAATATAGTGATAATATCGAATGTCATGTCAATAATAATTCATTTTATAAGTACTTTGTGTGTTTCGAACAAATTTTACTAATATGACATTGAACTTTATAACAATCCAATTTTGACAAATCAAACCCTGAGTAAACAACACCCTTAACTGCCATCAGCAAAGTAGAATGTTTCTGTTTCACCAAATCATCAACGCATTGATTGAAAAAAATTGTATATCTCTTACTCTGAAAAAATAGTTTCAGATTTTTTAAAGTGGTATGGGATGCTATCGAAATAAATTATAAAATCAAGTATAATTTTATAATTAATTTTCTCTGAATATTGTTACCTAACTGTGTAGCGGGTAAACTACGAATCTGTAAGTCATGAGTTGGAATCCCGCGGAGGCTTTTATAATATTTACCTTTCGAAAAAATTTTAAAACACATTTTATGATCAAATATTGTAAAATCTAAAAATTCTGAACCGATGAAAGTAGTTTGACTATAATATACGTTTTATTCACATTATTATCGACAAATGTCCCACAACACCTTAATACGTACTAATGATGCACTTTATTCAACAAAGTTCGATAAATCTTCAGTATCTGAAAATTATTTGTTTCATATATCTTAAAAAATGGAATATATCAAACTTATAACTTCACTGAATTAAATGTGAATCACACGTGTCTGTTAATTATAAACCTAACTCCGTAATTAGGAGTTATACTTTTTAGTTAAAGCTTTTGTGACGATCGGTCACGGGTCCAAGTGATTTAAACATTATAATTGTTTAAATTTAGATAAAATCAAATCATTTGAAAAAAATCTAAAACTTTGTTAGAAATTGTAGTTTAGTGCAAAAGGTGCATCTGAGTTCTTTTAAAATGAATTCAATTATTTTATATCAATTAATTTGCAAAATATTCTATTCTATATTGAGTTTAAGGCAATGATGTAAGCATATCACTATGTGCTATATAAAGTTATTTTAAAGAGTATAATTTTTTTTTTTAAATCAACGTAATTTTAGTTCATTAAACATGTCAGTCTATTAAATTTGACATCTTTGGCAATGACTTTTATTTTTAAAAAAATGTCTGACAATTGAAACTGGTCTTATATAGAGGAGCACGTGTCAGAGATAGTTTATACAACTTACGTATTATAGTAAATATCGAGCGAAGCTTTCTATACTAGTAGACCAATGCGTGGGGAAAAGAAGCTAAAACATGACAATTTTAATCAGCATGTTAAAAAAACTCATACAGTTGACGTTTTGATTTCTTTATTTATCTTTTCAATAAAATTGCAGGAATAAAATCTCATGAAGTCAGTATTTAGTTTTCTCAATTAACATCTGCCAGCTGCCGTACAATGAACTGCATTGCTACAAGTGCGCCCTCTACGAAGTTCATCATTTGTGTACTTATAGGGGAATGCAACATCATACCACAGTCTATAATTGTTAGTGTGTGGTCTCCTTCCCTTGACACAATTTTCCACCCTAAAAATGAACAAGAGATTAACAAAGAAATCTGATTAACTAACGTTGTGAATAAAATGTATTTAAATAAACATTCAGATTTATTTAGCTAATCAATACATTTTAAGAAGGCTGTATTTATCTCCTTTAGAAAGAAAGCTATGTATAAAGATATAGATAATAAGATATGCAAATTTTAAAGCTCAATTATTTGGAAATTTTCTTATCTATACTCTGTCCCGAGTTTTTGCTTCCACCACTTTTTTGCTTGATATTTCGATAATCATAAATACCTTTGTGCTCAAACTTCGTTCATCCATTAATATGAAAAATGTTCAGATTATCTGTTTTGAAACGCCCCTCTACAGCTTCGGGTTTCAATACACATCCCAAAATAGAAAGTCTACGGGAATTTAGCATTGCATCAGCCATTATTAAGCACGGATGATAACGTTGAAAAATTGTGCGAGGTGTCCCGAGTCCTTCCGAATGGAGAAAAGATGTAAACATTTCCCATTATAAATCTCCATAAGAAATTTGTTTTCGTTCCTGTGAACTTTTATGAATGAAAAATGATAATTTGTCAATGAAAATATCTTGGATATTTTCCCTTTTATCGATTTCAACAGCATTTCTTTCTCAGGTATGTGTATTTTTTTTTTATTAAAAATCATCAAAAAGTGATGGAAGCAATAACTTGGGACAGACTATAAATAATAATCTATGGGTAAATAAATCATATCTAAAGTTTTAAGACATATATGATGGTTAATTTGTTCACCATCCAGCCTCCTTAAGGCAGTGTTAAAAAAAACCGCGAAAGTTAGATCCTGATACCATCTTTTCACTGCTATATGAAACACAATCAAATTTCTTTAAAAATAATAAAAAAATATTCAGTTGATATACACGTATAGGTTAATAAAACATGCATTAAAAAGCTCGAACAGTCAATATTTTTCAATAGTGAAACTCGCGATCTTTGGTTTTAATCATTAAAATTCAGCTTAAAGGGGTATTTCACCATTTCAGTTTTTAAAAATTCAATTATTTTAAAATTCCCGTTTGTAATAGTTAAAATGCTTCACTAGATTATTTCTGAGAGAAAACTAAAAGAGTATCAGTTGTAAAATTTCAAGCGAGATACAGAGTTTACAAATTTTTGTTTTGTAAGCAAAGCCTGCGCCATTTTTTTTTTTTTTTTTTCATTTAGATTGCTGATAGAAAATATCGTATTTAAAAAAAATTAAATGAGACCAAAAAACTAAAACCTGTTTAATCAAATTCATAATTGGCTTCTAAATAGAACAAGAGGTTCACAGGCCTTGACGGTTACCTGAGTACCATAGTCCTTAGATTGACATGTCAGAGAGTTTCATGTTTGCATTTTAAGCTTCATTTTGAAGTCTAAACCCTAATCTGAGACTCCTCTGACTGTGACCCCGTTTTTATTGTTTGATGTTTGAAAAACATTCATTCATAAAAATGTGGAGGGGGTGGGGGGTTCAAGAGTCGGAGGAATCTCGGATTATCTATACTTTAGCTCCAGGGGCCAAAAAGCATCTGCAATAAACAGTTGCTGAGAATTCTTTGACGGAAATTTGTTTGAAAATTTGGGCTAAAAATAAACAAAGTCCTCATTTAACAGGAAGTTGACGTCCGATTTGTACAAAAATATATCCCATAATATGGCATGCCTATACAAATACTGTGTAAAAATTTCAGGCATCTGCGATAAATAGTTGCTGAGAATTCATTGACGAAAATTTCTTTGAAACTTTTGGCTAAAAATAAACAAAGTCCTCATTTAACAGGAAGTTGACGTTCGATTGGTACAAAAATATATTCCACGATATGACATGCCTATACAAATACTGTGTAAAAATTTCAAGCATCTGCGATAAATAGTTGCCGAGAAATCTTTGACGAAAATTTGTTTGAAAATTTTGGTTAAAAAATAAGCAAAGTCGTCATTTAACAGGAAGTTGACGTCCGATTGGTACAAAAATACATCCCACGATATGGCATGCCTTAACAAACAGTGTGTTAAAATTTCAAGCATCTGCGATAAATAGTTGCTGAGATAAATGCAACAGAAATTTTTGTTACGGACGGACAGACGGACAGACAGACACACCAGGGTAAAACAGAATACCCCCTTCTCCTTTGGAGCGGGGGTATAAAAATACACGTTCAATACATGGCCATATTTATCACAACCCCCACCCCTATAAAAAGCCTCAACTTCTGCACCATGGCCTGGGCAGTGAATTTCACAATTGAACATCAGGACATTATGCATTATGAACATAATAACAAATTTTTACAATATTTGACTTTATCTCCCACAACTTTGATAGTACATAAAAAATTTTAATAAATCAATACATTTTCAATATGAGGCCATATTGGCCTCGCCAAAGAGCCTAAACCACTGACCCAGGGACCATGAACTACTTAATTTAAGTAGAGAACTTCATGGACATCATAGCTATGCATTTAGTTGTTCTCAAATACATATGAGAGTAGAGAAGATTTTTTAAGATTTAATATATCTTCAATATATGGCCATATTGGCCCCGCCCTAGGGCCTGAACCCCTGTCCAAGGGACCATGAATTTCACAATTAAGGTAGGAACTTTGTGGATATCAGAATCATGCATTTGGTTTTTCTCAAATATATATGGGGGTAAAGAAGAAGATTTTCTAAGATTTAATACATTTTTTTATATCGTCATATTAGCCCCGCCCTATGGTCTGAACCTCTGACCCATGGGCCATGAAGTTCACAATTTTAGTAGAGGGCTTCATGGACATCATACCCATGCATTTTGTTTTATCCCCATATGTGTGGGAGTAGCGAAGTAGATTTTATAAAATTTTGCCTTTTTTATTTTGCCCATTTAGCCCTGCATATGAGGCCCCGGGGGTGGTAAAGCCATGAATTTCACAATTGATATTCCTCTTACCATAGAGATGCTTCATACCAATAACAATTGGCCTTGTAGTTTTCAAGAAGAAGTTAAAAATGTAAAATTAACGGACGACGCACGATGGACGACGTATGACGACGGACGAAGACCAATGGCAATAGGTCACCTGAGTGACTCAGGTGACCTAAAAAAATGCGTTAAACAAAAACCAATGTCAACAGAACAAAGAATAGTGAACTGTCTCTCAATTAAATTCGACAACTGTCTTACAAAATCTTGCTGACAATAAAATAAACTTTATTAAAGCAATGTTCAAAGTACTAATGTAAAAATAAATTTGAGAATTTCCACTGAAATCGCCACCATGTCCATTTATTTGGTAACTCAAATGGGATGTATCCTTGCATTCTTGCTTCAGTTTTTATAGGATTTGATTACTTCCGTTTACTTGAGTAATATAAATTTTGAATTTTCTAGTGATATCACTTAAATTAACACAAACAGTAAATAAGTATTACACTATTTAAATTTGTTTGTACCAGTTTTTGTCATTTCTAAATGGTAACAGTTGTTGTAGTTGGCTCACCGTTAAAAATATAGATCTGATCGACGTCTAAATTCACGCCACACTGAGAGATAATGCCCGGGGTTCTTATATATACTTGCTCTGTTCCACTCACAAGATTGTCCTGAAATGATTGAAACAAAGACAGGGTCATCGCATTCTTGAATTTATAACAGTTGAATTATCAGGGCTGTGTTTTACGAAAGAATTAATTGTCTTACGACTTACGACTAAATTCATAAATGCTCTTTTTTATTGAATAAACTTCACCAGTTTAACGTAATACAAGACATTCTTACAAACATTCTACATAATACTTGAATAATTGAAAAACATATTTTAAAAGGTTTTCTATAAATTTGTACGTTAAGGATCAACCATTCCATGAGAATGAAAACAATTATAACTTCGTCGTAAATTCTTTTGTAAAACGCAGCCGGGGTCTATAACAATATCATGGTCTTTTCGGTGAGATGTAAATATTCCACGAATCAAAACAAAACAAATGAAGGCTTCAAGTGAAAAACAAGCAGATTAAGAAGATTTACCAATAGAGTCGATTAAATGTTCTTGATATCTATATGAGCCAATGACTGAATACCCTCCAATGAAATAAAACGGCTGACAATTAATTGATGTTTTTGACAATAACTAACCAAAGACAACGTTCTTTTAATATGGCTCTATCAGTAGTGATTAGTAAATTACATGATTGACTGGACTGATTGTAGACCCTCCAACCTCATTACTAAACCTAAAATACTTACGCCTTCGTATACTTTTAATACTTGTATATCGTAGTTTGTGTCTCCATTGGGATCGGGTTCACCGTCAAAGGTGTTTTCGGCTGTTTTATTAACAAGTTTCCCAATAAACACTAAAATAAAAAAAATAAAGGTTCATGTTACACATTCTTTCTATAACTTGTCCGTTTTAAATAAAAATAACAATTTTAATAAGTTTATTTCACAAGAAACAATTCAGGTTTAAAACAAAGCATTCGTGTACATCTTAAAAGTTTTTTTAGGATAAATATTTCTTACCAAAGTCTGATTTCTTGTAGAGGTTTGTTAAGGAATTTCGTTGGCAGCGACATCCCTCTACGCTTTGAAAGGTGAGTAAAGCCAGAAACGCTGGGACACAGATCAAAAACGTTACGTGAACGAACAACAACAAAAGATATCTATTTAGATTTGTCCAAATTGTTTAAACCCATTTACTTACAGTATTTGATATACCGTTGCTATCAAATTCATTTTCCTTGATTAAAGTATAGGTTAAAAATGTAATGGTTTAGAAACAAAATCAACTTTTATCAATAAAGTTTGGAAAAAAAATCACATTGCCACCTTCTAACAAACAAACAGTCTAAACATAACAATGCCCAGAGATATGACAAAATGTATAAATTCTTCTTCTTTTTTTATATTTTAAACAAAATAAAAGTTAGATACAAATAGTGTTTAACAAGCTTAAAACTCACCTTTTCCATCCTTTAAGCCCGACTAGATTCAGAATAGACCTGGTAGAATACACCTGTTAGCTTTAATTATTAATCGTTTTCCTTGGCGTCGCTAATTGGATTACTGGAGGACATAATCTAATAAATTTGTTGTCATCTGATGACTGGTCAATCCCCAGAGAACGTCCTGTTTCGAGGCACTTCAGAATTTATAATTATCTATTTGCTTAATAAATTATGCGAAAAAAATGAAACAAAAATGCTTTGTTTAAAAATGATTTCATCGTGACGAACACACTGTCTTAACTGGATATGTTTAAAAGATCATCAATATCTTATTATGCTTGGAATATTTTAGGGTTTTATCTATGATAATAAAATACAGTACGTTTTTGCTTACAGACCTACAGACAGGATATGGGGACATAATAAAAATTACAAAGGAAACAAAATTGTGCAATAGCTCTTGTCAGCTACTTACGATAAAGAAACATATTTTAAATTTTTTGATTACATTTATTTTTTGCACATTGAAGAAAAACCTAGAAATTAATAGTTTACCGTCACTTAACTAGTTATCTCGCTTTTGTTAGTAAAGTATTAGAGGTTGGCGCCCAAAATGAGTGGAACGAAGCACTACTTAAATTTTCTTTTGATAGGATGGAGAGGGAGTAAGGGACTTTCCAAACTGCCTGATTGAAAATTTATGATTTTAAAAATGAATATTACGTCTGCCTATTTTACTAGTTCAACTCGGTCAGAAATTTTTTTAAGGAAAAAGAAATCCTTCCTTTGAGTATTATGAACTGATCAAATACGGTCGGGGTGGATCAAATCATATTAGACACAGGAAAATGTAAAAAGAAATTTCAAATAGACTGTTTAGCGTTTGTCGTATGGCACAATACATAAATTGTAATTTTGTTCTTTTTTCCGTTCCGACATGCTTTATTTTACACTACACCAGGGTGCTTGATAAATATCATTACAAATTGTAACATTGCAGTTTAAGTATAGTTGGTATATAAAGTTTTGCTCTATATGTTCCTATGTTATGTTGAACCTTGAACCCTTGCTGGGCATCAGGAGTTGATCCGGGGTCAAAGTTTGGCTTGTTCTCATCGTTTCGCTTTATAGAGTTCGCCATTGATGTAAATATAAAGAAGAGCATTATAATTCTTTCTGTCACTCAAAGACATTAAAAGATTAATGTATATATATATATATGTGTGTGTGTGTGTGTGTGTGTGTGTGTGTGTGTGTGTGTGTGTGTGATTTACAGGTACACGGAAAAAGATGGATTGGTTATTAGTGTTGATGCTATTTGGCAGAAGAGAGAGAGAGAGAGAGAGAGAGAGAGAGAGAGAGAGAGAGAGAGAGAGAGAGAGAGAGTGGGAAGTCATGACAGTTTGTCAGGTAATTGATAAATTACATAAACTACTTTCGATTGGTATTACTGTGATTGGTTTAATTTTCATGGGTTTCAATGGTATACTCTTTCATATCAACAAATTAAAACCCACACCCCCCCCCCCAAAAAAAAAACCGCAAAAAACCAATCTTCATTAACTTTGCAAAATAATCCATGAAATTGCATCCCAATGAACCTTTAATGAATGATAACAATTCCCAAAAATTAGACCTTACAAAATTCAATGATTTGACAGTAGGGTAAAAGTTAACTGTACTATTCCATATATTGTTGACTGAAATCTATAGTCCCAGAGATTATCACTAAGCCATTTATTTTCAGTGATTTTATTCTGTTTAATACTCTACGTATGAGTGTGCCAATTGAAAGTCTATCATTTTAAAAAGTTTATTGTTTAGTTTATAAATAAATCTTAAAATATGTAATTTTTTAATGATTTTTTTGTTTGTTATCCTCGAGTAAAAGAATCAACAAGATAAAGATTATTTTCATTTATAGTGAGAAATATTTAGGCTGATCTATATTTAATCGAATCGAAAAAAATATGAATTGTAGCATTTTGAAATCGAACCAATTGAGTAAACCCTGAATTGTCCCAACCCTAATCTTTTTTTTTTATTTAAATATTTTATTGTCCCAGACAACTTAAACAAATATTTGATGTCAGGGTTGGGAGGCCCTGAAGTCATCAAATTTACAATATTATTGTGAAAACAACTGTACATTTTTTGCATATACACGCACATTCATCCATTGTTTATGGTTGTGTACAAAGAGTAAATTTATATACCAAGATTGTTTGAGTTTAAAAACACAGAAAAGAAACAGAAATGGAAAAATATAGAATATCTCAAGTCTAGATTTAAAAAGAAAAAAAAACAACAAAAAAAAACAAAACAAAAGACACTTATTGAAGGGAAGAGAAAATATCCCATCGTTTATAAAAGTTGTCTTCATTGTTATTTTTTTTATACATATGATGTTCTAAATTTCTATAATACAGTATTTCTCTCTTTAAGCCTTCGAAAGAACGTAACATTTTGTTATTTCTTTCTTATTAACATGGCGTTTTACTAAAATAATCATTAAATTGATTATATTTTTGTGCTTTGACAGTTTACCAAACAAAATGTCAACTATATTAGCATCAATCAAAGTATTAGTTTGGTCATTAATCCAGTCAAAAAAAGAATTCCATAGTTCTTCAACATATGTACACTCCCAAAATAAATGGGACAAGGTTTCAGAATATAGGTCACAATAAGAGCATTAATTAGATTGTAAGATTCCAATTCTTTTCAAAAATACATTTGTAGTTAAAATTCTGTGAACAATTCTGTATTGAAACCATTGAATTTGTACATCTGTAGATATCTTAAAAAGTGCACGATTATGTAATTTCCACCAGAATCTGTCTACATCAAGGTTAAGCTTATTTTCCAATTTTGTTTCATATTTTGGTTTTTCCCAGGACGTAGCTTTGATTATATCATATATCTCTCTTGATCCCTTTTTATTTTTTAGAATTGGCTTTAAGAAAGCAGGATAATATGGATTATTGAACATAATTATATTTACATCCTAAGGAAGTTTTAACATTTTAATGTTGTTAACAATACCATAATAGGTTGTAAACGAAATCAGTACATCAAATTTGTTACAAAAATCTTCATATTGCATTATTTGGCCATTAGTACTAAAGAAATCATATACATACAGAACACCTTTTTGAGCCAAGCATTCATAAAAAATACATTTGTTGTTAATTTTAATATTTTCATTATACCAGATTGGCTGATTCAGATTCAGACACTTCGGTTTCAACAATTTTCCTAAATTTAAACAGAGCATCAAATACATCTTTCCAAAACAAGTTTGTACAGCAATTTGACAAAACTTTTGTAAACATATTTCCATACAAAAAAATGTTTTCAATTTTTGGCAAAGTACTGAGTAATAATGATTTCCAAGAGGAATTATTATTTAGAAATCTACGAATCCATGTAATCTTTAACTTAAACATATTTTGTTCAAATGTATCATTCTAAGTCCACCATCTTCATAGCTTTGTGTAATACATTTTTTTGCCACTCTTGGAGGTTTATTATTCCATAAAAAATTGAAAAAAAGTTGTTATAACTCCTTCATATAAGAAGATGGAGGATTTGAAAGAGCAATAATTAAGTGGGTAAGTTTTGGCAAAATAATAGATTTTATAACAGTTATTTTTCCCGCTGGACTCAACAGACGTTTCGACCAAGAAGCAACAAGTTTTTTCATTTCACATAATTTAGGTAACAAGTTCAATTCATGCATGGCTATAGAGTTTAGGTCAATACAGTAGGTTATACCAAGAACTGTAAATGGCTTCTGGGACCATTTTATGTTAACCTCTGGGAGAATATTTTGCTTGCAATTTGATAGTGAACCAATTTTAACACATAATGTTTTATCATAATTGGGTTTTAAACCCGATTATTTTGCAAACTGATCAATTAGAGATAAGGCATTGTTTAGTGATTTTTTTGAGCCATCTAATAGTAAAACAGTATCATCTGCATATTGTAGTAGTTTATATTCCTTCCCTTTAATAACTATACCTTTAATATTAATATTATTTCGGATTAGTATACTCATTATTTCGGCACATAGGATAAACAAATATGGTGAAATTGGATCACCCTGCCTACATCCCCTTCCAATCTCAAAAAAGTCAGGAAAAAAAACCATTTTGAATAACACAAAGACTTGCTTTTGCAAATAATATTTTGACCCATTTAATAAAAAATTCCCCAAAATGAAAAAAAATTAATACTTTAAACATGAAACTCCATGAAACTGAATCAAAAGCTTTTTCAAAATCTATAAGAAGGACAAGTCCTGGGACTTTGTTCTTGTTGCAATGATGAATTACATCATATAAAAGTCTTGAGTTTTCACCAATGTATCTCCCTTGCAAAAAACCCTTTTGATTTACATGTATAAAAGAAGAAAGGAGAGGTTTCATACGATTAGCTAGAACAGCAGATAAAATTTTATATCTAGTATTTAGTAGTGAAATTGGTCGCCAATTTTTTAATTGTTCTCTTGGTTTATTTCCTTTTGGAATAATAGAAATAATTCCTCGGGTTTGACTAATTGATAAATATCCTTTCCTAAAACTGCATTGATAGGATTTTAATATAAATTTATTAAGGTCTATCCAGAAGAATTTAAACAATTCAGTTGTGAAACCATCGGTTCCAGGGGTTTTATCATTTTTCATATTCTTAAGAGAACACAATATTTCATACAAGGTAATATTATTATCAAGGAGTTGTTGTTCCATTTCATTAACTTTTGGTATATGTATTTTATATTGCGCAAAAAGATCATTAAGATCTATGTTTTCTATTTGGTCATCATAGTTTTTATATAGAACTTGATAGAACTTTTTAATTTCAGTCAAGATTTCATTTTGCTCAACAATACATTTTCCCTTTAATACTATTGATTAATTTTGTAATATTTTTATTAACATAATTTCTTTTTTCAAGGGCACAAAAGTATTTTGTTGGCTTTTCGCCATTCTCAATCCCCCTAATCTTAATGAATCATTAATTGTACATCCTAAGAAATCCTTGTGTTTGAATGTCACAACAGTTATTGTTTAGATATTTCTCTATATATAAGTATTTTAATTGATGCTATTTCCCATCTCTCAGGTCATTCATCTATGATCGGGACATTTTCGAAAAATGGAAAACTTTTCAACAAGATCGAAATCCTGTCGCAAATGTACTTTGTCTCTTAATTCCAAATCAACACCTCCTCCACATGATTGCAGTATCAACTGGAACGGAAATACGGATGTCATGGCGAGTGACATGATAGAAGAGATGGTCAAGGATGTGAATGATGGGTCTGTTCGTATAAAGACAATAGTTGGTGATGAAGATAGCACAATGATTTCCAAACTTCGGACAAACATTGACAAAAATATTGGTAAAACATTGGATGCTAATCATGTGAAAGAAATCTTAAGGAACCATCTATACTTTGTGGAAAAAATAACACAAATCTTTAACTTTCAAAGTCATACAGTTTCTCAAAAGATTCAAGGATAAGCCAAGAACTTGTGCTCTTGTCCGCTTCAACATTTATGTTAGATATGTAATAAAAATTTATTCAGGTGCGGTAATAGTCAGCTTCAATATTTATGTTAGATTGGTAATACATGTAATAATGTTGAGAGGGCTTTTGATTTGGGTGCATTAATTGTATTAGTTTGTTGATCTATTACATGTACACGTGAAGAGTTTAATGTCCAGTATAAACTTGATTAGTACAAAAAAGGATTCATACCATAATATATGGTTTATTGTTGTTACAGTAATGGATGTTGTTCTACCGAATGGCTTAAAATTAAATTCGCCCTTTGTACTGTGAATATTGTACATTATGTAATGCTGATTTCGATCCTTTTATATGTTTAGAGTTGAAAAAAATAATTATGAGATACATGTAGCAAATCATTAATGAAATATTCATTCGTTTATACCTACTAGAATTATTAATTTTATTCCTACCTGGTATCTTGTTACAAGGTGCAAAAAGTTTTTAAAAAATTGTATTTTAACAGGAATTTCAAGTTTAACAGAGGAAATTTGGGATTTAAATGAATAATTCTTTACTTTTTTGGTGAATTTTATAAAGTACTAGCATTGTAATAAAGATATTATTAATTGACTAAATGTTTATGGAACAAAAAGTTGGTATTGATTATTTTATCTACACTAGAATAGTGTTAAGTGAAAATGGCGCTAAATTGAAAAAACAGACCAGAGTAAATTCAGACTGCAATATCTTTTTTTCTGAGTCATTGACATATGAGTTTCTCCTTTTCCAGTGAAATCATAACATTTGACTATTTCATTTCAGTTAAAAAATAAAACTTTTGACATTTTTTGACCATTTTGCATTGAAGGTCAACACAAAAAGCAACAAATTTGAACCATGCAGAGGAAATTCGGTTGCACATTGTAAGATATTGAGGAGGCTTTCACATTTTTTTTTTTTTGGTGTGTCGTTATTTGTTTTCGTAATGTTGATAATTCAATGTTCGAAACAATCATTTATTTTGGGTGTGCGATACATCTGCGCAGAGCGAATTAGGTCCGTCGTCCTTAAGATATTTGTCCCAGGCATCAGGCAATAACCCCAGTGGAAAACAATATTTACGCACAAATTGATCCATTCAATAACCAATCATTTACATCACTGAAAACAACTGAAGGATATATGTATAAAAGATTCAAGTTAATCATTGTCTCGGCATTATTAAAGAAACAACATTTAATAAGATTCGGAGACGATTTGATACAATTATAAACACGAATTACCGGAACTATATACAATATATAGTAATACAGTAATATATACACAATATATAGTAATGCTAGAGGACACAATTGCTGTTGAAAATATTCTATTAGAACATCTGTTGCTGTAAATATTTTTTTCTCGAAGTTGAAAAATGAATTGTATACTACTTTATTGTGATCGGCTTCGGCCGATCACTGTTGTGTCTATATGAGGCATCCGGCAAATGCTTCCACGTGCGCACACATTCCGCTTGCATAAGTAGTTCTTATAAAAACTTGAAGTTTGGTTTAGTATTTATATAACATTTTACTCGGTTTTATTTCAATTCATTTACCTTAAGAGATGCAAACATACATAAAATACAGTTCGACCTGTTAATTCAAGAATGCACATTTTGTCTCACGCGTAAGAATTTCGATCGAAAGATTCATTCAGTAATGCAGTTGACCTCGATGAACTGACCTCAATCATAAGAAGATGCTCTATGAACTGACCTCGATCTATTGATGTTGCATAATAGTAGCTAGGAAGACGGCTTGATTTATAAACAAGGTTACGTTATAATGCGACCTCAATAGCAAGTTATGATGGCATTCAATGTTTTTCAGTCGCATTAAATTATTTTAATACAACTCTTTCTTTGTAGACGTGTTAATGCTCTTTGAAGAGCCCTACTCAGTATTCTGAAGAAGAAGAAGAAGAAGATACATTAACATTTAATAATTACGTTAAAAATATAAAATTTATAGACAAGGAGTTTACGAACGGCTTTTCCCAAATTTATTTAAAAATTAAATTTGTTGACGGTTTATAATAATGAAATTATGGTGTACAGATTCAAAATATTCTATATTTTGTAAAAATACAGTACTTATTTTATTATTTTACATCACACTGATCATGTTGATTGCTTCTAGCTATCAATATATCATTATTGCCGATCATTCCTTTAAAAGGAATACTTGTTTAACTTTATATTGTTATAATTGTATACCGAAATGCAATTATAACAATATAAAGTTAAACATAGTGATACAAGACTAACAAGTATTAAGCAAATCTTCAGATATACATACATGATGTAGCATATGTTAGCAACGTTTTGTTTTCCTAGAACAATTGAAATATATATAAAATACATGGTTACTGTTTTGAAATATAAGCTATACTTGGGCGAGGGTAAGAAAACGCGACAGAGGGCGAGGCTCGCCAAGCACTCTTCACGTTTTCGACCCGAGCTCAAATATCACATATTTCAAGACAGTTATCATGTATTTTGTTTATCCTGCAACATGATGTCACATTACGCCTCAAACGAGCTATATTCGACCAATTTTGCTGCATATTTGCAGTTGAAACCATGACGCCATGGCGTAAAGGAAGCAAGAATGATGACGTCGCAATGCATTTGAACGTCGGATAAATGCACGAGGCTATATTAGGGTATTGACCGAATATTGTTTTTTTGTTTTATTGAGTTACCTTTATTCGGTCAATGAAAGGGGTAGTTGCAGAATAATTTACCACTGATAGATCTTATAGAATATACCTGTTAGCTTTAAATAATTAATCGCTTTCGGCCGTGGCGTCACTATTTGTTTTACTGGGGGACATAATATGATAAATTTGTTGTCATCTGATGACTGGTCCATTTTCTGGGAAATTACTGTTTCGAGGCACTTCAGAATTTATAATTATCTATTTGCTTTAAAAATAAAGTGAAAAAAATGAAACAAAATGCTTTGTTTAAAAATGATTCCAGATGTCTCCATCGTGACAAACACACTGTCTTAACCGAATATGTTTAAAAGATCATCAATATCTTACTATGACTGTGATTTTTTATCGATGATATTTTATCAATGATCATTAATAAAACAGGAAGTTTTTCTTACAGACCTATGGATTGGTTAAGAAGCGTAAAAAAATTACAAAGGAAAATTGTGCAATAGATCTTGTCAGCTACTTGCGATAAAGAAACATGTATTTAGAATTTTTCGATTACATTTTTTTTTTGCGTATTGAAGCTTTACTTTTGAGAAACCTAGGAAATAGTAGTTCATAGTCACTTGACTAGTTTTCTCGCAAATTTTCTGTTGATAGGATGTTGTGTGAGTCAGGGACTATCCAAACTGTCTTATTGAAAATTTTATTTTAAAAATGAATTTTACATTTGCCTATTTTACTCTGTTAATTAGGTCAGAAAGTTTTTTAATGAAAAAGAAATTATGTCTTTGAATATTATGAAATTATCTTAATGATTAAGAGAGATTAAACCAACAGAAAATATTCAAAATTACATTAAATAAGAAATAACATCTTAACTTTAATTATTATAGTACTGCCCAAAATGTTTTAGAGAAAAACATGAGCTGAAAAATTTAGTCCAAATTACTTCTGAAATTGTTAGCATGTGTATGTTGATGGTCTTTTATTGATATGCTTATATATTTTTAATCTTATTTATATATGTTAAGATAAGGTTAAATTGCTAAAGGGTTTTTGTTGTTGTGCATAACTGTTATCTGGTAATCGAAAGTATTGAGTTCAACTACTCTCAGCCAGTACTGAAGTAAACTACACATCTTGAAAAAAATAATCAGGGTTGTTTAAGAATTGTTTGAAATTTCACGTTAAATTCACATGAATTAATTCACATGAATTTCACGTGAAAGGGGTTTCACGTTAAAA
Source organism: Magallana ariakensis (assembly GCA_020458035.1). Lineage (NCBI taxonomy): Eukaryota > Metazoa > Mollusca > Bivalvia > Ostreida > Ostreidae > Magallana > Magallana ariakensis. Next base: position 68,828,943 of record CM035812.1, on the reverse strand, counting down.
TTGTGAGAAAATCATGTGAATTTCGACATGAATTTTACGTGAAGATCTTTCACGTGAAGATGTTTTACGTGAAATTCACATGAAAAATTTCACGTGATTTTCACTTCACACGAATTTCACGTGAATTTCATGTAAATTTCACGTGAAGCTTAACGTAAAATTCACGTGCTCTTTTCACGTGAATTTCACATGAGGCACAATTGGCTGTGTATAAGTCTATCTTTGTAGTAAAATAGAATATAGACAGTTATGTCGATAATAATTCATTTTATAGGGTTTTTTTGTTTTGCTCTTGAAATTGAACTTTATAACAATCTAAATTGGACAATTCATACCCTGAGTGAAAAAAGATCCTTAACTGCCATCTACACAAATTCTGAGTTGCAAAAACATGCGATATTTTCCTACGACAATGTTTCGCCAAAAAAGTATTCCTTGTTAGATTCTAAACGTTGATTACTATTTTTATGCCAAGTTGTACGATTGTAAAAAAGAAAGAAAAATATGATATTTTAATAACTTTTCAGTCAGTCAATTATATTTGACTCTTTGGCAATGACTTCTATATTTTTTAAATGTTTGACGACTGAAACTATATATATATATATATAGAGAGAGAGAGAGAGAGAGAGAGAGAGAGAGAGAGAGAGAGGCTTACGTGCCACAGATAGTTTATATATTTACGTATTATAGTTAATATCGGGCAAAGCTTGCTATATAGACCAATGCGTTGAAAAATGAGCAATAGAATTCGAAGCTAAAACATGACCATTTTGATCAACGTGGTATAAAATAACTCATACAGTTGACGTGTTTATTCCTTTATTTATCTTTACAATATACTTGCAGGAATGAAATCTCATGAAGTCATTACAATGGTTTTCTCGATTAACATGTGCGTGCTTCCACGCATCGAGCGGACATCATTACTACAAGTGCGTTATGTACGAAGCTCCACATTTCTGGTGTTATGGGGGAATCCAACATTATATTACACACTGTAATTGTTAGTAGTGGGTCTCCTTCTGTTGACATTGTTTTCATTCCTACAATTTACACAGAATAATAAGAATATATATGATTGCCTGACACTAAGTACGTGTATACAGGTATAAGTACGTGTAACTAGTATAATAATAGCGACATGTGTATTACATAATAATTACAAAATTCCTTTAACAAATATAATATCATTACACCATGCCCAACGGACCTATAGGTCAGTTTAAAACGTTAAAAAAAATTGCATGTTTTAGGAATAAGATGGTTTCATCATGTGTTTTTGTCTTAAATTCTATGATTCATAAATAAAATAACCAATTTGGCACGGGTAGTTACATACTGCATCAGTGAATAGAGTAATATAATTGATAGTATTATGACTTAAGGTTAAATTATATCCAATTTTGTGAAAAAAATGTTAATAATAGGTATTTAACGTCAAAGTTAATTAAGCGAAGCAAATATTTTTAAACTAAAGCACTATAAAATAAAAATGGACGCGCCGATGAGTTTGATCGGGAGTCGGTCTTTTTACGGCTTTGTAAAACACACGGATTTCTTTTTTAAAAATTGAGAGAAAAAACCCTGTATATTGTTAATATTGATTTATAAAACATATCTTTCAACATATGTAATGGTTAAACGCTTCACTAGATTATTTATGAGAGGCAACCAAAAGGATATCATATGTAAAAGTTCAAACAAGACACAGAGCTCACAATTCTTAATTATGTAAACAAAGATTGAGCTATTTTGAGTATTTAAAACAAATTGATGTGACAAAACCTAAAACAATGATTATTTTTTTTCATTATTTTGGCTTCCAAGATAGCCTTAAGTTACTAATATATATATATATATATATATATATATATATATACTGGTAGTCATCTTTACCTCACTTGAAACTTTGAAACTTACAAATTTTGACTGAACAAATCACAATTTAGTAACTGAATGAGTACTTATGAAAAAAATATACAATTTGAAAATATTACTGAGCTTTTGGGCGTTTATTAGGAAGTCAAGTAGGATATCTTGATGCATTCTAGCTACATTTTTCATTGGGATTTGATTACTTTAGCTTGTTTGAGGATTATAAATCTTGATTTTTTGATTTAACATAAATTGCTACAAACAGTAAATAAGATTATTTGAATTTTGTATGAAATAGTTTTTGTACTTTCCAATTGGTAACAGTTGTTGTAGTTGGCTCACCGTTAAAAATATAGTACTGATTGACGTCTAAATCCACGCCACATAAAGAGGCGAATCCCTCGGTTCTTATGTATACTTGCTTTGTTCTTTCCACAAGATTGTCCTAGATTATCGAAACAAAGACAGGGTCATCGCATTTTTTAATTCATAACAGTTAAATCATCGGGGCTGTGTTTTACAAAAGAACCTACGACTTGCGACCAAATAAATAAATGCTCGTTTGTATAATTGAATAAATTACACCGTGTTTTAACTTACTACAAGTAGGACATTCTTACAAACATTCTCCATAATACTTGAATAATTGAAAAACATTTTGAAATGGTTTTTTATGAATTTGTACGTTTAGGATCAATCATTCCATGAGAATGAAAAAAATTACTTAGTAGTAAATTCTTTTGTAAAACGCAGTCCTGGTCTAAAGCAATATCATGGACGTTTTGGTGAGATGTCAATACTCGACGAATCAAAACAAAACAAATGAAGGCCTCAAGTGAAAAACAAACAGATTAAGAAGGTTTCCAAAATGTTCTTGATTTCGATATAAACCAATGACTGAATAGCCACAAATGAAATAAAACGGCTGACAATTAATTGCTGTTTTTGACACAAACAAATTTTTAATATGACTCTATAAGTTGTGTTTGCTGAAGGACATGATTGGCAAGACTGATTATTGACAACCCAGTCTTCTTATTAAACCTTAAATACTTACGCCTTTGTAAACATCAAATACTTGTACCACGTAGTTGGTGTCTGCATCGGGATCGGGCTCGCCGTCAATGCTGTTTTCGACTGTTTTATTAACAAGTTTCCCAATAAACACTAAAATAATAAAAGTATATATATATAAGTTCATGTAACACATTCATTTTATAATTTGTCCGTTTCAAATAAAAATGATAATTTTAACTAGACTCTTGTTGCTATAGCAACAAAAAGGTTTTCCGTTCCTCATGTAATAATCTTTTAAAAAGAATTGCATTTTTCTTGTAAAAAGAATTGGATATACTATATACTGTGAAGGAATTTTCAAGTAATTATTTCTATGTAAAACAAAAAAAAAACGACAAAAAAGTCATTTTGAGTACCTCCTGTGACGACCGGAAGTTACGCCGGAAAAAAAAACATGGTAAAAATATCTTCATACATTGTTCTGTCCTTCCTCAAAGATTGGTTGTTCAAGTTTTTGTCATTTTGAGATGTCGTTGAGGAAAGTTTTTTTGTCTCGGGACCGGAAACGGACAAACGGAAAACATCAACAAAATTTAAAGTAAGTATTTTTAGGACACTTACCTACAGTACATTACAGTTCATCAGATTGAATGTAATATTTCTATGAAAAGTCTTAATTTATTAAAACTTTCATTTGCTTGAAGGCTTCCGGAGAGAACCGGAAGTGACGGAAGAAAAAATAAAACCCGTTAAACAAATCTTCTATCAAATGTCTATTATCCATTTAAGATTCATGTTTTGGTCTTTTATAGTTTTTGAGATTTTGCGTGTACAAAAATTGTATAAAAGAAAGCTACATGAGATATTTCAGATGTCTCACCGGAAGTAGATTTTTTTTTGTTTATTTCACAATGTGGAGATGCCCTAGCGTTTTTTAATAACTAAAATGTCAATTCAATTCTAAAAAAAAAATTAAAATAAAAATCAAATTTCGGAGTACTTCCTGTGACGACCGGAAGTTACGCCGAATAAAACAAAATAGTGTAAACACGTGTACATACATAGGTCTATTACCCCACAGAGTTTAATTGTTCAAGTCTTCACCGTTTTTGAGATCTTGTGGAGACAAGGTTTTTGTCTCGGGACAGGAATCAGACGAACGGAAGTGTTCATTAAAAATAAAAGTTAGAGGTTCTTGAACATTTGGGTATTGCACATTATTGTTTATCAGACTAACTAAAACTATCAAAGAAAAACAGTTAAACTCATTAACAACTTGATTTGTATGAACCCTTTCGGTGTGGACCGGAATTGACGGTCGACGAAATGAAACCCGTTAAACACACCTTCAATCAAATGTCTATCGTACATGTAAGTTTCGCATCTTGATCATTTACAGTTTCTGAGATCTCGCGGGTACAAAATTTGTACCTAACATCGCATACACTACGGTCAACGCGGTTTGCGTATTTACCGCGAGTCCTCGTGGTGTGAAATTGATCGCGGTTTAGCACAGGTAACTCAGGTAAAACCGCGCATCCTCGCGGTACAGCTTCTCACCTTGTCCACACCGTCGCGGTACTGTGAAACCAGTCTCAGGTGAAAACTGTTCTTGTTTTTAACGCGAGTTACCTCCCCCAATTTCTTCTCATATGGGAAATATGATAGAGGGAATTGATTAATATCGATTCATATTCCTTTATATTATAAATGGAGTTGATTGTTACAATTTATTATTATTGAAAAAAAAGTGGGGGAAATAAAAATAAAATAAAAAAATAAAAATAACGTGTAATTATGCTAATACAGAATTTCGTATAATTTACATATTTAATCTTGGCACATTCATCGCTGACAATTATCGGTTATCAATTAATTTAATTAATTAATAAACATTTCACCAAAATATCTTATTCAGCCTCGGAAAGGGGATACTAATTGGCGTTTCATTTACAATCTTTCATATTTAATTCTTACCTTCAAAACATACCTTACACTTGGTCATTTCTCTTAATACGTATAAAGAATTCGTTTAATGAATAACAAAGTACATGTAGATATAATATGTTTTGAAATTCACTCGCTTATCACCGCTGCGACCCGAGTTCGATCCCCGTGATCGACAGTGGTTGTATGTGAATGGGTATGGTGGTCGCCCGCTTGGACACGTGGGTTTTCTCCGGGCACTCCGGCTTTCTCCCACATCAATGACCCCCTCGCGCTAACATCCGTGCCAACGAAAGATATTAATGTAAGTTGTAGAACTTGTTTATCAATCGTTGTAAAATATATAAGGTTCAGTCAGTTTAAGAAAATGTTAATGGTAAAATCGTGTGTATTTAAAAAATGACTCTTCTATCCGATTTGGCAAAAGTATGATGTTCAGTGGGTCGCCCAGTATGATGGTCATTCAAAACCCGGGATTTAAAAATATGAATGATCATATATTCTGGGGAATCCACCACCTGTTAAAATTTCGCAGTGTCGGTTGACCAACAGAGGAAGGGGAATTGCGTAACATTACGTATACAGTATGTGTATACAGAATTTGGGTGGTTGCCGTCGGGGTGGGTGACCTGCAGCAATTAGTATGACTTAAGGTCCGCTAAATAGAAGTATATACATGTAGTCTGTTCTTACAAACAGCGAAATTTTCTTGATAGAATAATTCAATTTCAAACAAATGAAAATTTGTTTTTCAATTTAAATTTAATGAAATTTCTTCTGCGTATTTATAATACAATTTTTACAAAAATACATCTATGAAATTACCTCTTAATGATATACTTTACACTCGATTAAAATACAATTAACAAACAGACTATAACCAGGGTTAATCAGGAATGGAGCTAGTATTTGTACTTTTTTAAATGGTAAAAATGTGATTGTTTGAATGAATGTAAATTTTGAATCATTATAGGAGTCATATGAACATACGATTTGTGTGTTTGTGTGCTTAAGTAAAAAACTTAGATTTTTATATATTTTGATTTTGGAGAGAGAGAGAGAGAGAGAGAGAGAGAGAGAGAGAGAGAGAGAGAGAGAGAGAGATGACATATGTTAATATTTAAAATATATTCATTCTATGCAAAAAAAATTAAATACGTTAAAAAAACTAGACTCTTGTTGCTATAGCAACAAAAAGGTCTTCCGTTCTCATATAGATGTATCATTCTTTTAAAAAAAACTTCTTTCAAATAGAAAATATAATGTATGTAATATAAACTTTGAAGAAAACTTCCAGAACCTACTTCCATGTCAAACAACGAAATGTAAAAAAAAAAACTTTTTTTACTATTTCCTGTTACACCTATTCAAGCAATACATGTTTAAAATATCTATATGCAAAAGTCTATCATCCCACAAAAGTTTGGTTGTTGAATTCTTTACCGTTTCTGAGATTTCGTAGAGACAAGGTTTATTGTCTCTGGACAGGAAACGTACGAACGAAATTGCTCCAAAATAAAAGTTAGTATATCTTTAACATTTGCCTCTCGTACATTACTGTCTATCAAGCTTACTTAAATAGTGTAAGAAAACAGTAAAAATTATAAACGATGTCATTTGTTTGAAACCTTCCGGTGAGGACCGGAAGTGAAGGCCGACAAAATTAAGCTCGTTAAACACATCTTCTATTAAATGTCAATCATCTATGTAAGTTTTGTAATTTGATCACTTACAGTTTCTGAGATCTGGCGAGTACAGAATTTTAACTTCAGATATTTGAGATATTACACCGGAAGTATATCTCTTTTGTTTATTAAACATCGCATAGATGACTTATTTAAGGATTTATACTTATATAAAAATTCTAAGTAAAATAAAAAAAAATAGGCAAACAAAAAATTTTGAACTGCTTCCGGTGACGACCGGAAGTTACGACGAATAAAACAAAATAGTTTAAACACATCTATAAATATAGGTCTATCATCCCACAAAGTTTTAATGTTCAAGTATTTGCCGATTCCGAGATCTTGAGTAAACAATGTTTTTTTACGCGGGACGGGAAACAGACGATCGAAAGTAAATTTTAAAAAATTTTAAAAAACGCCTCGAGATATTTTTACTTTCTATCATCATCTATCAAGCCATCTTTGAGAAATTATGCCGACAAAAAAGGGGGGATAATAAGAAAGAAGAAAGAAAAAACACTACAATCACTATTAGGTCTTCCGTTGTAACGGAAGACCTTAATAATTTTTGAAGTGCTTCCGGTGACGACCGGAAGTCACGACGAACAAAACAAAATAGTTTAAACACATCTACAGACTTAGGTCTATCATTTAACAATGTTTAGATGTTAAAGAGTTTATAGTTTTTGAGATCTCGTGGAGACAAGGTTTTTTGTCGCGGGACAGGAAACGGACGACCGGAAATGAATCTTGAAAAAATGAATAAAAAGCCTTGAGATGTTATTATTATCTATCACCTTTGAAAATTTCAGGAAAATCTATTTAGCCATCATGAGAAATTCTGCTGACAAAAAAGGGGGAAAAAATAAGAAAGAAAGAAAAAACCTACCAGTCACTATAAGGTCTTCCGTTGGAAACGGAAGACCTTAATAAGTTTACAATTCAGGTTTAAAACAAAGCATTCGTGTACATCTTTTTTAAGGATACATATTATTTCTTACCAAAGTCTGATTTCTTGTATAGGTCCGGTAAGGGATCTCGTAGGCATGAACATCCCTCTACGCTTTGAAAGGTAAGAAAAGTTAGAACCGCTGGGATACATATCAGAAACAAAACCTGAACGAAAAACAACAAAAGATATCTATTTAGATTTGCAGAAAAAATATATAATATTTAGATTTATCCAATTTATTTAAACCAACTTATTTTCCGTATTTGATATGCCGTCGCTATCAAATTCATTTTCATTAATTAAAGTATAGTTTAGCTATAACTATAAAAAATATAAAAAGTCACATTGCAACCTTCTAACAAACAAACAATCAAAACATACCATTGCCCAGAGATATGAGAAAATGTAGTAATCTTTTTTATTTTACATTTATTTTAAAAATCAAAATTAGATATAAATATTGTTAAACAAGTTAAAAACTCACCTTTTCCATCTTTCAAGCCAGACTACAATCATAATGCAGATTGAAAGCAACCGATGCATTTTATAAACATTTTTTAATGCAGATAAAGTAAGTGAACACCTGTGACTAATCATGATTAATTGTTTAATTAAAAACAATTCTCTGAAACTAGATAATGACAGATTAGATATATTTTTTTTACGTTTACTACTAATTGCAACGTTAAATTATATATATATATATATATATATATATATATATATATATATATATATATATATATATATATATATATATATATATATATATATATATATATATATATATATATATATATATATTTGGGTTACATTTATTCGATCAGTGCAAGGGGTAATATTTAAGTTCTGGTTTAAATTATTGCAGTCGGAAAATTGTATATTAAGAGCTGCTTATGACTGGTCATATTGTATTTGCGAAAACGAAAAGCAAAATTATCAAAGCTGGGCAAAATTTATTAAGGACCAATTAAATTATTTGGGACTTGGCTACATGTGGAATGACCAAAGTAATTTAAACAGTCGTATTTGTTTGCCAATCATTCGGAAAAGACTTAAAGACAACTTTATTCAAACGTTGCATAGCAAGATGCAAATAGAAACAAAATGTTTTATTTACAAGCATCTAGTTGATAAGTTTTGCTTACAGTATTATTAAGAAAAATCAATACCAAAGTTGTACAAAAAATGTATTTCCAAAATGAGGTTGTCCTCGCATAATCTGCTTATTGAAACAGGTCGTCATAAAAATATACCAAGAGACAAAATATTTTGTAAAACTTGTATTACAGATATTGAAGACGAATATCATTTTATACTTGTATGTCCAATGTATTTAGCATTAAGATCAAAGCTGATAAAAAAGTATTATTGGTGTAAACCATCCATGTACAAATTAATACATCTACTAAGTGTTAACAATATCAAAGAATTGTGTAATTTAGGAAAATTCATTTATAAAGCCCTTACACTCAGAATGGTTTGAACTATCTATTATTCAATCATTTGCTGATTTAAATTGTTATTATATATATAAGTGTTTTTCCTGTGTGTATTTTTCAGTAATCTGTATATCATTCTCCAAATACAAATTTTGTAAACATTAGGTTGTGTAACAATATGTAAGAACTGACCGTCCATTTTTGTCTAAATATTCTTGTGTGTGTATTGTTTATTATTATATTAAGTGCTATAAGACGTATGTCTTTCGCAATAAAGAAATTGGGTAGTTGCAGAATAAAGTACTGTAGAATAGACCTGGTAGAATAGGCCTGTTAGCTTTAATTAATCGCTGGCGGTCGTGGCGTCGCTAATTGGTCCACTGGCGGGCATAATATAATAAATTTGTTGTCATCTGATGACTGGTCCATCCCCAGGGAAATTCCTCTTTTGAGGCACTTCAGAATTTTAATTATCTATTTGCTTAAAAAATAATGCGAAAAAAATGAAACAAGAATGCTTTGTTTAAAAATTATTCCAAATGTCTCCATCATGATCATCAATATCCTAATAAAAATCAAAGTACTGAAAGTACTGACACGAGTTGATGTTTCAGGAATCAGACATTTATTGACCTTTTCTACTCTCAACTAGCATAATTTGAAATAAATCGTAAATAAAGTATATAAGCATAATTATATTTACAACAATATTGATGTTTCTCAAGAAATGTTTGAAAACATATAGCCCCAACCGACCTTAAGCTTGTGGCAATATAAAACAAGAGGCACATATGCCACATATTTCACCTAAGAATATGTCACATATCTCTTTTTAAAACATTGTTTAAAAATGCGCGCACTATCGGAAATATGACAATAATAAAAAGAAGTCTATTTTTGGGCATCCTTTTTTTTTAAGATCAAAAATTCATGAACTATTTGGAATCTTATTATCCTAGGCCACAACATATTAAAGATTTTAAAAAATCATGAATCGTAAAAGATCATTTTTTTTTAAAAATGATTATATAGAGGAGTATATCTTAATATTCTTTAAGGGACTTAGACTGAACATTTTAAATTTTATTTTTCCTTTTTCTTTATGTTCAGAATCGTTAATATGTGTATGTTTAATGTTTGGTCAAAATGTAAACATATATTGAACTGGGATTTTTCTGCCCAAAACTGACTAAAACAGTCGTCATAACATGTAAAGGCAATACATATGAGTTTTACATATTGTTTAGTCTGCAAATTAGGCGTACAAGAACAGAACAACACATTTTTAAAAGGTGCTTGGTCCGATTTTATATCAAATTTTGTTTTCGCTCTTAAACGATTGGTATGCTATGTATGTGTATAATAACAGACATTGCGGTAGTTTTCCCGGTCAATCAAGCCATATTTCAATGAAAAATCTTATTACATTTTTTTCACATAATAAAATTCGCCCCCGAAGTCAAGGCGAGGATGATTCTCTTTGTATCATCGAGTGTAAATATGAGTAATGTTCTGGCAAATCAAAATAAACCTGCGTACATTTTGTTCACTATTATTTCTGAAGTTTGTTTTGTTTACAATCGATATGGGTTGAATAAACCCAAACATTCGGGGAACGAAACAAACGGTTTCCTTTCCTAAACATTCCCTTAATGCATTTTGTTTGTTTGTGGGTTTTTTTATTTGTTTTGTTTTGTTTGTTTTGGGGGGGTTTTTTTGGGGGGGGGGAGGGTTGTATGCTCATCAAAAAATTATTTTTATTTAATTTGAATATTTCTAACTTCGAAGGAGACCGATCGATTCTGCTGGTGTAAATAGGCGCGGTTTTATAACTCTCTAAGATAATTGGTTTGTATGGAAAATTATTTGATGCTGTAATAGCCAACAAATTAGATCATTATTATGAAAAAAATGCATAACGTCTGTGCCTGTAATTTATCGGTGTCTTATCCACCAAGAGCAAACCGTCATAATGATCAAATGATGATCTCTTTTTCTGTCATTTCTCAAGTTGTTATGCTTTCTTTCAGAAACTTGTTCCATTATTTTTACATTACATTTCAAACCATTTTACAAAACTATATAGACACAAGATTTTATAGGGTTTTATAAATCACATGCACGTGCATGAATTTTTAAACTTTTCTCTTTAAAATTCTTGTACTATACATTATAGTACAAGGATTTTTTTACTGGATAAGGCTCCTCCACCCCCCCCCCCCAAAAAAAATCGGGAGAGGGCTACATTATTGCAGCTGGTCAGGTGCATGTGTTATATCTAAACAATAAAATGCTTTCTTTGGTGATTCATGGGGGATATGAAAATGGCGACATTGCAGAAAAAATACATAATCCGCGTTAACGTGTTATCTAATTTTTTTCTTCATAACCCGCATGAATCATCAAAGATATTTTAATTGTTTATACTTATATCTTTCTTTTAAAGGGGCATGGTCATAATGCATTAAGAATGCATTTCTAGTGATCAAATGAAATTTGAGAGTCAGTCGTAGATTTATAGGCAAAATACAAGGCTCTCAGTTCTTTTCCATGTAAACAAGGCTCGTGTCCTGTTTCTGTTTACATAGGTTTAATATATATACCTGTAAAAAAAAATTTCAAGCTGATTTGTCTATCTTCGCATTCATTTCAAGCATAAATAAACAGTTCCTAACACTTAACACATTCATTTTAGGCCTAAAATTGGAATTTTCACATCAACATTCAAAATGTAAAAGAAACAGCCAAATCGTCTCCCATGGGAATTTGCAGTCCGTGATTTTTCTTAGGTCGCTGAAAGTTTCGACCAATCGATAAACGGGGCGTTTAGATTTCAGTCTGGCTGTATCTACATGTATATATGGAGCTATGAATTAACTATAAGTTTCCGTTAGAAATAGAGGGAATCGTACATAGTAAATGTAAATATATTGCATTTAAAGTTATTTTACATTGATATATAAATATAATATACTTAATATAAAATAAAAATCATTACATCCGAAAGCAAAAACAAGATGACAAGATTCTACTCATGTCCAAAATGCACACCATTAACTATACAAGCTGCCATTCCATAAACCAGGTAAAATAGCTTAATTGCCTCTGTTTATTAAACCAATTTGTAAAAAACATAATGTTTAATTTGATATTATTTCTTAATCAACGCTGCTCAAAACTATATAAATCGCCACACAGTTAACTACCACGCTAATCTATTTTTAAACTATGACGTATATAAACAGGCGCGCAGTTTTCCCGATGTGCATGTTGCAGGGCCACACTGAACCTTCAACTCATTCCCCCCACCCCCACCTCCTCCCAGCTCTTGATTATTTTCAACTCTTGTGCTTCAACTCTCTATTTTGTCACACTAAAATGATTTCACGTTCGATAAAGTTTAAGTAATGAAACGCATGTTCTTGAATTTCAACTCTTGTGATGGAAAAGGTTTAAAGCTGACATGAATTCATAAAAGCATTTGGTCGCCATATTAGTTTCGATCGCTCCTCTACTGCCACTGGGGTATATATACCGGTCGAGAAAGTTACGGTCGGTTGCTTTCCGATCGAGACATTCAGGTTGCACGGACTTCTAAATGCACAATCTACACATTGTAGTGAAATGTTTGTAATAAAAAATAAAGGAAACAACAATAAATAAAATACAAAATATATTTATTCTTTGAAAAAAATTCCAAGGTATCCGTATTGTTTTGCACAGATAGTGCTGCCTTACTTCGCATGCACATCGAACACGTGTGTCGTTTATACAGACTGCATACCGTCTATATCTTTTTTGAAAACCCCGGCGGCATTACATCCAACACAGTAGCTAAATGATAGTAAATCCAAGAAAGTAACAACGTAACATCGTTTCCATCGGTTTCAACAAAAACGCTCCGTTTCTAAAATCCATGCGATCATTGACATTGCTCGATCTGCCACAGTGTGTGGTTTGCGCATGAGCGATGTTATAACATACAGGACAACGGTCTACAAATATCGAGGATTTTTGAAGTATCTGTGTCTGGATATCAGTCTGTATTGTTTCGTCGTTCATTGGATATTCCTTGCCAGTGCAGTGGTTGTCATATTATTTTTGTTCAAACGCGTTTCTACACGTCTTTTCGTCCAAGGTAACGTGTTCGGGTGTGTGAAATACCTGAATGCGGTGAAGCATGACTAGTGTTCTCGGCCTTCTATAGGGGGTGTGTAGCGATGAGCAGAACAATAGAAATCGACATCTAATATGGCGGTAGTCGGTGATAAAAAGGGAAATAATGCGTATTTATGAATTCATGTCAGCTTTAAGGGGGATGTGCGGCCATCTTGTACATTTGTGGATAAGAATGTAAACATTTCTTGAACTGGCTTGATTCTGCCCGACGCTGACCAAAACTGTTGCCAAAAGATAAAAAAGCAATACATATGAGGTTCTACATGTTGTTTTTTGTGCAAATTATGCATACAAGAATAGAACAATGTCTTTTTAATCGCTCAAAAGAGCTGTAAAACTGCGCAGCTGCAAACTTATTATGAAGATTTAAATATCTGAAAAAATATGAAGAGGGTTCATTAGTGTCCTCTCTACAACCATTTGTTGAGAAAAAGTTTAAATTTTGCACATTAATGTTGTAACTTTGCCTCAAAATAGGGTACCCTATTTTTATCAGTCGACATGGGACCTATTTTTAGAACAAGAAAAATCCCGTCTAAACTTAGAACTCCCGTGTCTATGGAGACACATTGACGTTATATTTTCTTAGAAAAAAAATAAATGTCAATTTTAAAAAATCTGTGTTGAATGTGACATACATCACCAAAGTTTGTTTTGGGTTTTTTCAGTTTTATAAGTATAAATTATAGTAAATAAGTGCGATAGGGGTCCAAAAAAGTGATTGTCTTATATAAAAAATATACATATATTTTTCAATGAAAATATAACTTCAGTGTGCTTCCATAGACACAGACAAAAATATCTCGTGAAAATTGATAGTTTCTAGGACCCATTTTAAGAATAGGGTACCCTACTTTGAGACAACGTTGCAACCTAAATAAGCAAGCTTAGACCTTTTCCTCAACAAATGGTTGTAGAGTGGACAACACCGACCTCCTTTCAGATTTTTTCAGATTTTTAAATCTTGAGTATAAGTCTGTAGCTGCGCAGTTCTAAGTGATTAAAAAATGCATTGTTCTGTTCTTGTGTGCATAATTTGCATACAAAACAATATGTAGAACCTCATATTTATTGCTTTTTTATCTGTTGGCAACATTTTTGGCCAGTTTCGGGCAGAAACAAGCCAGTTCAAGAACTGTTTACATTCTTATCCACAAATGTACAAGATGGCCGCACATCCCCCTTAAACGTCCACCACTGAGCTGAACTCATTTGCTTAAAAGCGATTACAGCTCGGGCATCACTGAAGTTTCATATACATGCATTTACGTCAAATTTAATTATAGCGATATTTTTATCAGTTAATAAAAATGTTTTTGGTTATGGACAAACACACTTGATATGTTTAATACAATTTATTGATGGCAAAAATAATGTATCCTTAAAATGAAATGTGTCAGAAGATTTTTCTTGAATCTACATTCTTGTGCGGATTGAAACAAAACCATAATTTTCTCTTGATTAAAATACGTTGAAAACAAATTTTACCTCCGACAAACGAAGTCATTCTTTCATTATTCATATCATTGCATTTTGATAATTGATATATTAGTTTGACCATCAATACGAAAATGTGACTTAACCCAGTGATGGAAAACCCCTTTGCAGTGACTATACTGAGTTGATATACAGTTGAGTTGACATCAACTCGTAATTATAAAGGGAACAAAATTGTGTAATAGCCCTTGTCAGCTACTTGCGATAAAGAAACAATCATATATTTAAAAGTTTTCGATTACATTTATTTTTTGCAGGTTGAAGCTTTACTTTTGAGAAACCTAGGAAATAGTAATTTATCATCACTTGACTAGTCACTCAGGTAACCTAATGCCGTTGGTCGTGCATCATCGGTTAACAGTACATTTTTAACTTCATCTTGAAAACTTCAAGGTAAATTGTCACTTGGTCATATTCAATATAATATGTGTTCTACTTTAGTAAATCTTTTTATATTTCATGTGCATTGTATGCGTCTTGTGTGCATTATAACTGAAATTTTGAATATTTTAAAAGATTGGCCGTTAAAGGCATGCAGATCTCTTTTTACCAGAAGTTTACAATTTTTTACCCCTAGTGCTATAGTGTATAAATAATCTAAGATTCCTCAGACTCTTGCCAACCCATCCCCCTATATGAATTGATGTTTGGATACGACAAATAAAAAAGTAGGGGTAACAGTCAGATGAGTAATGAAGCTTAAAAAACATGAGACTCTCTGACAGGGTCCGTCTTCGAGCTATGGTACTAAGGTGACCGTCAAGGCATGTGGGCCTCTTGTTAATTTTTTAAAAGGTAAATATTTAAACCCAACCTCCCCTGGACAGGACAGCAGTCCATCGCATGTTAACCCCCAGCCTAAGCCGCTTAGCGCCATGCGCCTTCATGGCTCGGAGAAAGGATTTAAGTTTTAACTTAAACTATTATCTAAACTATCAGAGGAAAAACATTAAAAAAATGAATATGTACTCTATAGACCAGTGGTCTGTTGTATAGATTTTTTTTTAAATATTCGCCTAGCTTAGACGGATGGAAATAAAGCATCTTATACATGGCATAATTACTAGTACATGTACCTGGTATAGTGTTCGTATCTTGCATGTGAGCTCATGCAGTTATTCCGATGAGCTCCACCAAGTTATTCGAATTTCATTTAAGAACCTCTTTCCATTAATGCTGGCACAAACTGGATCATCTTAATTTCTTGAAAATCTTCATCTTTACGATATACATGGCAAATTATTTACTGAATATAGACGCAATTCTTTTCATCACATATAAATTTATTTAGAATATTTATCATAATTAGAAAATAGCACATAAAACTCACGGTCTTGTAACCCTGGCAATATAAACACGCTGTTGGCACGTGATCTCTAACCTTTTAATTTGAATACTTTTCCCAAAAAATGTTTTAAAAAAGACCAGGTCGCAGTTTCCAATTTCGTTTTACCCAATTACTAGATGCAATTAAGCTTTTGAATCTGTTGTTTTAATTGACAGTCTAATCATTTCGGTGTGGAAATGAGATTATTTTTAAGCCCCTGTAGTGATATTGCACATAGAGTATAGGTTGTGTAATTGGCATATTGCACATCATTTGTATACATGCAGCGCCAGTGTTGTTAACCTTCGCTAAATTACATTTTTGTCCCTGTGCTATTCATTATCAAGCCAAAACTGTAAGAGCATAGAAATAATGCGAATCTTTTTATTCGTAGAAATTACGTTCAAAAAGAAAATGTCAATAGTATATGTAGACAACCATGCACTGTCACTAGGGAAACCAGCAGGCGGAATAGCAAGCTCGTACTGAACGTGCGACTGAACAATAGATTCTGTATCTAATTAGCCACGATTGGACACCCCGGCTCCACTGTCTGTGTGTTGTGGTAGGACGAGGTGTTACAATATCTTACTACGTTGTGTCATTTTCTATCACACCAGGAGTATCGCTTATAATGGCCGTGACTGTCTCACTTATTCTGGCGACACAGTGACGTCAGCAGCTCACGAGAATCTGGGTCTATATGCGTCATCGATCCATGGAAACGCACGGTACTGTGAACTGAAAATTTAATGTTTTGTGTCGCTGTTCAATCTTCTTTGTTAAAAAGTGTTCTGTTTTAAGATTGCGCATGCATTTTGCCAGTTATCGATCGAATATTGATTAGCAGTAAAAACAAACTGGAAAGGATGTCAATTTTTCTTTTTTGAGCAAATTGCAAGGATTTACAAATGTTGGCAAATTCAGAAAGCTTACATGTGAACAGAACGTAGGTCATCATTTCGTGGTCTATAATCTGTGAATAATGGATTTTCATGAATGCAGCCGAGATAACAAGACATGAGGAGGATGTGTAATTCTCGCACCGTAAACAAAACATCGTGAGATGCCATCGACCGAATACTATCAGGCTGTTGTCGACAGAAATCTAGACAGCGGCTCCTGTACTAGCCGAAACCCAGCTCACTCTATTCCTCCTAACCCGGACTCCACGCTGGTCAACTCTGAAGACAGTGACAACAATGTCAGCGGTATGACGTTCTCCAAGAACAATTCCGACATCAAGAGGGATAAGGACAGCTCCTGTGGGGTGGAGGAGAAACCGAAGACCCGCATCGACTTTGGTGAACACTTCCCCGACGGAGGGTGGGGCTGGGTGGTGACAATAGCCGCCTCCCTTGTGTTTGTTTTGTGCAATGGAGTTCACCATGCTTTTGGAATCTTGTTTTTAGTTATACAGAAAGAGAAGAAGATCAAAATAAGTGATATACACACAGGTGAGGTAGCATGTAATAGAGTGTGCGAAAAGCTTTTGATGGAAAAAAAAATCTATAATACCGTCTGCAATATGCAATAGATCATGATATAAATATGAAATCGAATTCCAGTAAAGCCATCTCATTTGGTCAGACAGTGTCGAAGTATAACGTTAAAGATAAACAGAAGTACAGGAAGCGGAGTCTTGTAAGAGCAGTGTAAAACTACGGCGAAATCGTAGCCTATTTAATTACCACGTGCCGGTCCGTAACAATGTGTTAATGACATCTAATTAACAATTGAGGAGCCATCTTGATGACGTCATATATAAGCTTTATCGTTCTGAATTGCTTCATAATAGGCTACCAGTAGAAGTGGAACTTGATGCTATTTAATTACGATAATAATGTCTTATCGATCCTATTCTACAACAGTACGTCAAGGTCATTTACAGGGCAAAAGTAATTGAAATAGACTTTGGCATTCCGCCATTATCGGAAGTCACTCTGTACCATAGCAAGTTTGTTTTGCAATGATTCATTTTACGGCAAGGAAACCCCGTTTGAAAGAGGCTCTTCATATAGCTTCTACACCCGTTGTTTCATATGAATTGTAATTAATTATAGTATAGTGATTATTAATGAACATACATTTGGTGTGTTTACAAGAAACAATGTACTGGTTTTTTTATGAATACAACCACGCAAACTACATTTCTCGCACAATTGTCAAAAAAGTAATCCAAATAAATATAATATAATGCAATAAAACCCGCCCAAAACGACGTGCAGTGAAAAAAATAAATTGAATTTATAATATTGCAATACCTTATATTATATAGTTATATAAAAGATGTAGTCGGAATTGATAAAGAAAATGATCATATGAAGCATGTTTTATATCTATAAATCAAGTAGATTCGGTATATATATAGCTTACACCGTGCTCTCGTACCATCTGTAAATCTCCCTGGACCCACTTGTGCTTCCCAAAAAATTAGTGATTTTAATAACTCTACATGTAGGTTAGACTTTTCATGGTTGTCTTTTGTTCTGATTTCCAGTATGGCTCGGAACTGTCGGACTAAGTGTTTCTCTAATTCTCACCAACGTGGTATCCACGATTTGCCAGAGAAAAAGTCCGAGGTCGTGCGCGGTAGTAGGGGGTGTTATTTGTTCCCTGGGGGTGCTTCTTCTGTCATTCTCCCACAAAGTGGATCAGCTGTTCATCATCTACTGTGGGATTCTGTCCGTGGGGACTGGGATATGCCTGAGTACCGCCAGTATTATCGTGGGGCGGTACTTCTTGCAGCGACGGGAACTGGCCGAGATGTTCGTGACCTGTGGCACGGGGCTAGGGACCGTTGTCATGGCAATTTCTATCTACGGTCTCAATAGGTGAGTTGTGTTTTAATGTCGGAACATCGGGTAGTTAAAAATACCCTTCTCAATGAACGAGTTTACAATGTGTTTTAAGTCGAAGGTGAGTTGTGTTTTAATTTCGGAACGTCATTGAAAAAGATCTCGATAGGCGAGTTCAATTTCAATGTTAAAATCCCATGTGATTAGAAACGATGTATATCTAAATATTTACATGATATTTATTTTGCCTTCAATGGACTTCAATAACAAACCGATATATCATCGTAAACAGCAACTCTGTTCTATGATAAGAAATACACCCAGTAGATTGCGTTATATATTTCAGATAATTACACACCTACCTAATTCAATAAGTATTTTTATTATATCTAAATGTAGCTATAATGAAATACCTAACTCAATAGATATCGTGTTTATGTCTAAATGTAGCTAAATGTAACAATGCAACATACCTGACTCAATAGATATCGTGTTTATGTCTAAATGTAGCTAAATGTAACAATGATAACATACCTGACTCAATAGATATCGTGATTATGTCTAAATGTAGCTAAATGTAACAATGATAACATACCTAACTCAATAGATATCGTGATTATGTCTAAATGTAACAATGATAACATACCTGACTCAATGGATATCGTGATTATGTCTAACTGTAGCTAAATGTAACAATGATAACATACCTGACTCAATAGATATCGTGATTATGTCTAAATGTAGCTATAATAATATACTTAACTCAATAGGTATCGTTATTATGTTTCAGTATAGCTATAATAGCATACTCTACTACACTGTATAGGAATCGTGATTACTAGTATGTCTAATTATAGCAATGATAACAACTTACTCAGTAGGTATCGTTATTATGTCTAAATGTAGCTATTAAAACATACCTTGCAATAAGCTAGCATTGTGGCTATGTCTAAATGTAGCTACATGTGTAATAACATACCTTACTCGATATTATGTCTAAACGTCGCTATAACATACCTTGCAATAAGCATTGTGGCTTTGTCTAAATGTAGCTATAATTACATATATTACTTGATACATGTAAGCATTATGGCTATGTCTAAATATGGCTATAATAATATACTATACAGAATTGGTATCGGACTATGTCAAAATGTAACTTAAATAACATACCTTACTTAATAACTTTAATGAAATACCTATAACTAAATATGTATCATGAATATGTGTAAATTTATTTATATCAAACTATATATAGCTATTAAAACATACCAGGTTCCGAGATCATGAAATTATCTTTAATTTAAGATTGTATTTTAACTTGATTTTAAGATTAGATTTCATACTTAGTGGATCACGAAACAGTCTTAGCAAAAACTTAGCTAAGACTTGTCTTAGCTTAAACGATATAGATGGAACTCTTTTCGTTTGGAGATAATTATTATCGTTTGCGTTGCAACATTATGGATAGCGATACTATAAAAAGAAAAAAAGACAGAAATGAACTGGAACCCGAAAGATAGGTGGTTTTCGTGGAGGAAATTACAAAGCGGGAACAGTTGTTGTTCGGGAAGCTGAACTGGCCATGGACCTCCATCTTTCATGACTTACTCTGTCGGCGATGATATTGTAGATGAAGATGATGGTGGGTCGACGAAAACGATATCAGTCGTACAATTCTCCATCTGTATGCATGTCTAGTGGGCTTAGGTGGTCACGAAAAATCCGAGAACGAGGAGCCGCCTTCTTTGACCATCATTTCTGCTCAAAAACCCAACAAGTGCCGCCATTTTGAACTTACTTGGATCAATTTTTATACTATTAAAAGTTTAAGTCATTTTTGTGATCCACTTTAAGACCAATCTTAAAATCTAACTAGACTTGATAGACTTAAGTCAAACTCTTTTATGATTCCGGAGCCAGGTATCATGGATTTGTCAAATTGTAATTATATTATACCATACTCAAAGTGTGTCGTAATTTTGTCAAATTGTAGCAAAATATACACGACACTCAAAAGCCTAATGATATCAAGCTATGGCTATGACATATTATACTTTATAAATATGTTTCTATATATGATTTTGTCAAACCGTAGCCATAACCACCCAAATTGTATATGTACTTTATCTAACTGTGTCAGACTGTAGCTATATGCTAAACAACTAACTTTGATACGATATCAGACTCATAAAGAAATATAATTACAGTGTCAAACTAAAGCTGTAGCATAACGGATTCAACAGGTATAGCAATTTTGTCTTATTGTAGCAATATGTAGTGTAATTGCGTCAATTAAATGGTCGCAATGGTAACATATACCTGATGAACTTAGTATTGTGATGTCAAATATTGAGGACTGTATAGAAATCGTGATCATGTTCAAGTTGGCCATTTAATGGATTGTAATTATCTTGAATAGTATTACTATACATCGATATAACCTATATATGTTGTAATTATGTTAAAGTAGAATCTCATGGACGATAGACTCTTGATATGATATCTTGGTTATTATGTGAAGATTCAATAGGCAATTAAGTTTAATTTTAAATTTTAACTTTGACTTTACCTTCTTTAATTGTAATCGTGGTTGTATTAAATTGAAAGGTCAAAATTCAAAAGGTTATTCTACAGGCAACATTTGTTTTAGCATATACCAAATCATGCTCTTGAAAGCAGGAGCGTGACTAATGGGTTCAGACTGATAAGAACAGGTCACTTAAGAAATAGTATAGATAATGCACTTTTTTAAATTTAGTTTTGATAGATACATGTACATTAATATTATGCTTAAAATATACCACATCATTGCCGCTTTCTTGTTCTATCTGGGTAAACCTAACAAATTGCATTCAATATTCCTCAATTTAATAGATCAGGCCCATGGGCCAAAAACTTATAGGAGCTCACGTTTGGTTTCGCTGACTTTAGTAGGACAGACCAAGGATAAGCTCGTATACGGATTATGGCCTTGGGGTCAGCTCCCGTTAAGAAACATAAAATCTGTAGTAAACACAAAAAAATTCTTTATAAGAGAAAGTGGCCATGACATTGTGAAATGAAATTGCTCTGCCAGAATACAAATTGTCGTAGCTCGCGTCATTGAATACGCCATGCAGCATTGCAACTCCATGCAGTTCATATCGTCAACGTTAAATTCAGGTTATTTGATGCTGTTGTTTTTCAATTGAAACATTTGTTGTTTGCTGAAAACATCAGCTGTTAAAGTGTAATTGCTCTCGACAAGGCCACAGACTTTCCCAGTCTGATGCAAAATCAATATAAAAAATCCACCTAGATTCAACAACGAGAACGAATCAATTACACTGAATAGTGAATATGCACACACACATACACACGCACACACATTTCGTCGCCTGCTAGCGCTAATATGCCGATAAAACACAGATGACATGGTTTTATTTTGAGACTCAGCAGACATGTTGTTATGTTTTTATTGCCGCCAATCGATATCTAAAGATATCCAGAACGTTAATTGTTCTATGTCGCGATCGCGTCTTATTGTGATATTACTATTCTCTCCTCGATTGGCTATTTCTGTCTGAGCATCACATGCTGAAGTTTTAGGCAGTGTCTGACGAATTTAATCAGCCATTGTTTAAGGCAGTTGTTTAGCATGTGTATCGATTCTATGGAAATGTGGATAGAAAGGGGTCCATCATCTTAGGCAGTCGTGTTACTTTATATTACAGTAGATATCTGAATTGTATATTTATTGATGACCGAATCTTTTCTGACTCTTTGAATCTAAAGACCAGTTTTACACCTAATTTAACATCCACACCGTTTTTATTCTGTATGCAAGATCTAGAATAGTTCTTGTGCATCGAATTTTTGCAGATTCATGCGATAGGTGTTCTACACATGACGTAATACCAATATAAATGTTACCACTAAAAACGTGGAGGGTGTCTCCTAAATGATCTTTTACTCTAAGACGTTAATCTTATCACATGTTTCATTTAAGAAATAAACAGCAATTTTAAAAGTTCACCGGGATATGAAGTTGGTTGGTCACGAGATCAAATCCTGTGAAGCCCGAAGGGCTTCTCAGTAGATTTGATCACGTACCAACCAACTTCATATCCCGGTGAACTTTTTAACATTGCTGTTTATTACTTATATTTACGTTTGAGAGAGACAAATCGATCAGAACTTTTAAAATTACCGAGATTTTATGTTTACAATAATCCAAGGGAAAAGCGATAAGTGCGTGCTATGATCATTGTGACGTCACAGAAACGTTCATAAGGAATTGAACGTTTTCGCTATTCTATAGGTTCATATAAGGAAACATATTTGCAAATGTAAATATTAGTCAGTGGATATACATGTAACAGCATACAATTAATGTATTTTGAAAAGTTAGATTGTCAAATAATATCTTTATAATATTGTGTTCGTTTTTATGCTTATTTCGTATCATATAGGTATACCGTATTTTTGAAGGTTAAAAGTTGCTTTGTCCGATTCTTCGTGATCTTCAATGAACGCTTTAAACAGCTGTTGATGTCATCTAGTGTATATTGATAAACAGTGTGTTACTTTTGAGATCAATTAAGCAATTTTTCTGTGACTTACAAAATGTTTTATATATGCATGTAAGCTGTGAATCCAAAATCTCAAGTGTACCAATAAAAGATTTTCCCTGTATTTTTATCCGATTTGATTGGTCATCGTTACAGGTCCATGATGTGGACGAAGACCATGCAGTGCGCGGTCGGGATATTTGTGCTCACGATTGTGGCAGGGGCATTCTATCGCCCGGCGTCCATGTATCACCCTCGCAGAAAGATGATCATGCACATCAAAAACCAGAAAAAGACCAGGAGAGATCAGGAGGAAGTGGACCCGCCATATTTTGATTTTAGTGCTTTGCGCATGCGTGGTTTACAGGCTCTCATGATAATTTCCAGTATAGCTGCCTTTGGAATTTTCGTGCCATTTATAATTTTGGTAAAGACTATTTTGCGTTTTAAACTCGTAAAAATATGCAAATTGACAGACTATTATTATACATGTCCCGCCCCTTTCACGTCTTTTAAAAACAATCCCTGTTCTTTTGACGTCGTAGGTTTGATGTATCGAATATGAACCAGCAAACCTTATATATGAGACTTTAGCATGCATTGGAATGTTGTGTATAGATTATTTGTTCCTCATATCACATGAGACTGACGTCATCAATTTTTCAGCTAATCAGATAAAAAAAAACCTGTCATATCGGCATAAAAGACCACAAAAGTAGATCGACATACCCAGTTATAAACTGTAGAGCATTCTTCTTGCACTTTAATATACCGAAACTGAATATCTCATTTTGATATGAACATCAATCAGAACATTCTCAGAACATCAATCAGAAATGGAAAATGGCGATACAAATAACACAATCAAAATGAAATGACTGCTAGTTTGACTTTCAACATCTGATATGATGTGTAAGGAAAATTCCAAACACTATAGGAGTGCTCGTAACTGCCAGCTCGTACCATCCTATTCAAATGGTATCGTTCATTTTATTACGAACCTTAAGGCAGCCGAATGGTCCTCATTAAGAAATTGGTCAATACAACCATCTTCAAACTTACTCTATCTACTTCTTTGGAAGTGGGATCACATGGTGCATCTTTATATGACCAGTATCAAATTTGATACGGATGTCCGATCCTCAGAACCTTGAATATAGAACGGTTGCTATCTTCAAATTCGTAATATCTGCTGTCTGTTTTTCATTCTTTGAAAATAGATTAAAATTTTTACAAAAACATTAAAGTGATATCCCAATGTTTTACAAAGAAAATTTTTTTCCCTTTTGAGTTGAACATACATGTAATTTTATAATCGAGATTTGTGTAAAATTATAAAACAATGAACCGTAAGTTCGAACCCACAAACCTCTCTGTTCAATCACTGAACCAGTTTTGAAAGGCATTTATGGTTGATGTAATTGAAATACAATTTAGACTATTCTATTAACTAACATTTTCTTGCATTAGGAAATTGCTGTGAAGCGGACAACATTATAGTTAATATATCTCAAACTATCTGTTGTTTGGAGGAAGAAAAGTACTCAAAAAACTATAAAATAAAGCAAACAAATTTCGGCGATTTTGGTCCTTCAAAGTGTCTTTCAAATTTTACGCACTTCAATGTGTATTTCATGTGGAAAATCATAACAATCACAACAAAACATTCAAAGGGTTGTTCCAACTAAAACTCGGATCTCCTTATGCATAACATGTTACAATACATTTTACGCAATAAATAAGATTTCATCCCATTTCAGGTGAAAATCGGTTACGACCGCCAGCAACCGGAAGTAGATCTCCTGCTTCTCGTCGTATACCTCGGCCTCGGTTTCATCATCGGAGTCCTTGCTCAAGGTTACATCATCATTAAAGACAGCAAAAGCTGCTCCATCTGTCGGCGATGTCTGTGTCAAGCCAACTGCCTGGCTTGTGGGGCACTTACCCTACTTCTGTTGCTGGAAAAAGACTATGACTCCTTAGCTCTGTATGCTTGGGGCTTTGGGATTTTCTGTGGAGGGTATTATTACACCCTGAAAATGTACACTTATGAACTTGTGAAGTTTAAAATCATGGAGAGGGCTTGGGGTTTTGTTTCTGCTGCTCAATGTTTACCAATTCTTATTGGATCACCCATATCATGTAAGTCGACATGTAAATGTTCATTTGAGTCTTTATTAATTGCCTTAATTGTATTCAATCAACATCATGGAAATCTTAAGTCAACTCACATCATAAACATTCATAGCAACCTGCACCATGTAAGCCTAGAGTCAACCAACATAATGAAAGTCGGTCAATTAGTTTAAAAATACATGTAACTTCTAGTTAACTTACACCATGAATGTCTAGTCAGCTTAATTTATCTGGAATTTTATTGTCTTACATAGTGTTAGTCTATAGTCAACTTATATTATTTAAGCCTATAGTCAACTTGCATCATGTAAGTCTATATTCAACTTACATTGTGTAAGTCTATAGTTTACTAGTATTTATACAATTTAAGACTATACTCAACTTATGTTATGTACATATCTAAAGTCAACTTACGTCTTGCATTAGTCAACTCATATAAGTCTATGATCAACTTTAACCAGCGGTTGGCTTGTTTGTCGTACAAGTTCATATTGCCATCATGTTAGCTTAAATTCAGCCCACATATAGACACCCTATCCAAGTCTACGGTCAACTTGTATAAGTTCAAATATCATTAAAATCTATTGATAAGTCTACGCCATTTCATGTTTATTTGTAAGTTTGGATACGCAACTTATCTCTGAAGTCAAAATTAATAACTAAAGTGTATTTGGGAAAAATGTAATATAGCAAGGGATTTAAGGCAAATCGAGTACATTTTACTGTGGAAATAATATCATTGACAACTGTTATCATATCTGTCGAAAATCAAAGTATATAATGGAAAAGGCTAATGTCAGCCCATAGTGCAGGTCAAAAGTCATACTATGTTAAA
Organism: Magallana ariakensis; assembly: GCA_020458035.1. Lineage (NCBI taxonomy): Eukaryota > Metazoa > Mollusca > Bivalvia > Ostreida > Ostreidae > Magallana > Magallana ariakensis. The sequence goes on along the minus strand of CM035812.1, from coordinate 68,802,697 downwards.
AATTTGATTGTTTCTTTCTCCGTTGTAGTGTATCTAAATAGTACTCACCAGACTGATCATGCTGGATTTATTTTTGCCGGTGTGGCGATGGTGCTAGCGGGCCTCTTATTTTTCTTGATGCCTGCATTTGAAAGACACAAATCGAACTCGTTGGTCAGACAGATGGCAAAAAACACGTGCAGCAAAAATAGCACAGAGGCTGCTGCTCTTTTGGATCTAGACTTGACTGATGCCATGGTAACCAAACCGCTAAACAACGTCCAGTTTATTGTGTCGCCCTCTCGATTAAAACACACCAATAAAGAGGGCGGGAAATTTCAAATGCAGTGTTTTATTCATCAAAAAGAGAAGGAAAAACCTAAACAAATAGTTCTGTCAAAAATAACAGAAGAGAAAGAGGGCCTGAGATTGGATTTCAATGAAGTTTCTCATGGCTCCGTCTCCTCCAAAAACAATGAAAACAGCGTGCCGGAGAAAACAGATCCTGACCCGCGAAAAACTAATATTGCTGACTTCCCTTCCGACAGCATACAGTCAAGTCACACAGGAAAGTCCAGTTCGGATAGCAGTAATTCAAAGTCTGAGGGCAGAAAACTCAAGAAAAACATTGATAATGTCAAAATTGAACTTTTTGATCCCCCTAGTCAGGAAAAGGAATCAACAGCTACAGTTTCGTATGACAGTGACCTATACATCAATCTGTGCGAAGCCCAGGTGTAAACGAGTTTTTGTCTTTATGATAAGTATGGTTATCGATAGACATTTTCCTATACATATTTGTATTTTATTGAATGAGCTCGATTTGACAACGTGGCTGTGGTCTCTATGGGAAACATTCTATATTTAGAGACGATTTGATTCGAAAAAATGGATGACAACATATAAGAATAATGACAATGAAGTGATAGTGAAGGTTTCTAACGAATGAAGAAATCAGTCCGTATATACCGTACATCAGTGGCCTCGAATTGAAAGGAATTGACAAGTGTTTTTGGTTGGGATTTTCTTTTTCGTATTACACAAGTAGTACATAAATGGAACTATCATATGCATGAAGATCGACCAATTTAATTTTTTTATTATGACCTAATAACATGAATACTTATTATATCTAATGAATCATTCCGCAAAACGTTGTTGCTTTGGATGTACATGTATATTGTGTTACGAATTATTGTATGTAAATTTAAATACATGTTACCGTCGCTAGATTTACAGCGAACTCGTTTATTTATACCTCAAACATATTGGTTATAAATACTTTTAATTACCAGCGATCTCAGTAACTATGATATTTGTTAGAACAAAAATTTCTACTTCAACTTTGCAGATACACAAGCTGTTTAAGAACATTTGATTTTTATTTACTGGAGGTTTTTTGTGAATTTTTCTGAAAATATTTTCTTCTGCGCCAGAATAACTCAGCATCTATTGTACATATCTTGCGCTTCGTGCCATACATGTACTTGTATGTATACATTACTTTTAAATATGTGAACAAAAATGTTTTGTTTGTAATGCTTGATAAATAAAATATCGATATATTACATGTGATTTTGTGAATGTAATATGATATAAATCAAATAAAGGAATGGTCTATAGGTCAATATATCGGTAAACCCAGATAAATAATACAGTTGCGAGAACATGTATTCATTTTCATAACATACATTTTCCAGTTGTTTTGATCGATTTTTATTATATATTTATCCCCCTCCAAAAAAAAAACAACCATAAAACAAACAAATATAAAAAATAACATTGTAATAGTGAAAATACAGGATGAAAAGTCCGAATGTTGAAACGTAAGAGCTGTAAAACATCCAATTCTATTACAGGAACTACTTAGAGGTAGGGCAAAGTTACCACCTCTGTTGGATTGTTGAACGTATCGCTAGTAAAGTCGCTGGGTTTCTGATTTGGAAACATAACGGATACATGCAAATATTGTTTACATTCATACAGTTGAGGAAAACATTACTCAATATTTATAAATACCTCTGGGTTAAAACGATGTTCATTCAAAAGTATGAAAAATTTCCCAAGATTTCTCAGTTGAAACGCCCCCGTTAGCTTATCAAGTTTCAATACAAGGCTAAAAAATGTGATGTCTACGGGGATTTTGTATTGCAGTAAGCCCAGATGAGAACGTTGAAAAATTGCGCGAGATATTCCGAGTGATTCCGAATGGAGAAAAGTTGTAAACATTCCCCATTATAAATCTCCGTAAGAAATCTATTTTCGATCCTGTGATTGTTTTCGAGTGAAAAATGATAATGTGTCAATGAAGATATCTTGGAAAATTTCCCTTTCATCGAATTTAATTGCACTTCTTTCACAGGTATGTATATTTTTATTAAAAATCGATCAAATGTGCTGCATAAATATCTTGGGACAGACTTTTTTTTTTAGAGGATGGTTGGAGTAGAATCGATGGATCCTGACGAGGTACTATTATATAAATAGTGCCTGTTTGGGAGGGTAACAGTTGAAATTGACACCCCGAGAAACCCATTGTCAACCGACGCGAACTGTTACCCTCCCAAACAGGCACTATTTGTTTTATTATACTGAATGTCTTAATTTTAGAGAAAATTTTACTGCTTTAATATAGAAATGACGTAAATTTAACGGCGAACCGTACGCGCATAATCTACGCGCATGTAACAATTCGTTCTGTCAGCCCGTTGCCAAGCGTGTTGCTAACGCTGAGGGTAAGAGAACGGATTGTCAACTGCGTCTAAACCAATCAGATTTCAGTATTTAACATGAAAGTATAATAAAACCTGTTTTGTACTCTTCGTGGGTATATCACTTTATGTCTAGTGTGGCGGGTTTGGGGTTTTTTTTTTTTTTTTTACTAAATTTACGGCGGCGTGGAAGGGCCAGATGGAAAAATAAATAAATCTTATTTGTTCGGACAATATACAATTATAGCCTTTTGATGAGGTCAATACATGGTTTTATAGACCTGATGAGAGTATATCGACCGAGGACGAAGTCCGAGGTTGATATACTCTCATCAGGTCTATAAAACCATGTATTGACCGATATCAAAAGGCTATAACTGTTTTATTATAATAAATCAAAAACCAATTCTCTTCATTCTCTTCAAGCGTATAATAGTGAAATATTTTGTTCATAATGTATAGGTGTTGATTTCGCTATTATGACGTCACAATGTCGCACGTGCCAAAACCAGTATTTTGTTATGAAAATCTATTTTTAGTATAGTGAGGTCAATAAATTTTCTATTTTAGTATAGTAAGGTCTATAATATACAATTATAGCCTTTTGATGAGGTCAATATATGGTTTTATAGACCTGATGAGAGTATATCGACCGAGGACGAAGTCCGAGGTTGATATACTCTCATCAGGTCTATAAAACCATGTATTGACCAATATCAAAAGGCTATAACTGTTTTATTATAATAAATCAAAAACCAATTCTCTTCATTCTCTTCAAGCGTATAATAGTAAAATATTTTGTTCATAATGTATAGGTGTTGATTTCGCTATTATGACGTCACAATGTCGCACGTGCCAAAACCAGTATTTTGTCATGAAAATCTATTTTTAGTATAGTGAGGTCAATAAATTTTCTATTTTTAGTATAGTAAGGTCTATAACAGAATTTATAGCACGGTCACGTGACAGCAATCGACCAATCATGTGTATGGAAAAAATACGGTATTATAATAATTAAGTAAATTGTTCTGACGAATTACGATTTGTTCGGACAAATTAGGATTAGAAAAAAAGGTTATTTGTTCGGATGAGTTAAGATTTGTTCGGACGAACTATAGTCTGTCCCAAGTTATTGCTTTCATCACTTTTTGATGATTTTTAATAAAAATACACCTACCTGTGAAATAAATGCTGTTGAAATCTTCGTTGACAAATTATCATTTTTCACTCATAAAAGTTCGCAGGAACGCGAAAACAAATTTCTTACGGAGATTTATAATGGGAAATGTTTACATCTTTTCTCCATTCGGAAGTTCTTGGGACACCTCGCACAATTTTTCAACGTTATCATCCGGGCTTTATATGGCTGATGCAATGCTAAATCTCCAGTAGACTTTCTATTTTGGGATGTGTATTGAAACCTGAAGAGGTAGAGGGGGCGTTTTAAAACAGATAATCTGGACATTTTTCATAGTAGTGGATGAACATAATTTGAGCACAAAGGTATTTATGATTATCGAAATAATCAAGCAAAAAGTGGTGGAAGCAAAAACTCGGGACAGAGTTATAGGATTTGTTCAGACTAATTATATAGCTATTTGTTCGGATGAATTAGTTATTTGTTCGGACGAATTAGGATTTGTTCGAACGAATAAGTTATTTGTTCGGACGAATTAGGATTTGTTCGGATGAATTTTGCACGGTGATGCATATAATGACCCCTCGTGCGAATTACCTGCATGTTGTTGAAGTACATCTAACGTACAACTTAATTTGATTTGCATGCTCACTTCCGGATAAAACGAAATTCGGACGTAATTTTGAAAAGCTAAATACTTTTAATTTTCTCGCACTTCTTTGCTTATTTTCTAGTCATATATACATGGCAAATGACTATTCCTCTGAAAGCGAGGAGGAAGTCTACAGGAAAAAGAAAACAAAGTCCGTAAAAAGGCATCGCAAGTCACGCAGTTTGGTAAAAAAAAAAATTCTGATTCATTGTTTATTGCTTGATATATTTTTTTTGCCATTCTACCTGGCACTTCTTTCTTTTATGTTGTATATCGTATTGTAGATATCGTAACTTTTGATACTGAATATTATTCAGAATGTATATAAGCTTAGCATGATAAATGACGAAGATTTTATGTTATGTAACTTTAATCATGTTAGTTCTAGAACTTCATTGTCATATAATTTTCCTAAATTGACCTTCCTTTAATATTAAATACACATCAATACACTCACTTAATACCTTCTGACATAAACACATCATTTAATTTCGATAAAATGATTTTCATTATTGTCATAAACAAAACAAAGGTCACTTTGTAACATTTTAATGTGTTTGTCAAATTTTAAATATTGCTTACAATTTAAATAATTAAAGCTGTTTGTCTGTTATAGAGTCATGAGAGAGCTCCAGCTCGAAAGAGATCAAGAAGCCCCCAACCAAGAATAAAACAAGAACCCCCATGGACGCCACCTAGAGACAAAAGAGATAGATGCAGAGACAGGTCAGCTGGCAGAGACCATGTGGAGAGAGAGGAGAGAAGTCACGTGAAACAGGAGCGAGAGGAAGACAGGGATTACAGACACAATGAGCGTGTCAGGGTGAAGCAGGAAAGACCAGACCGACATGACAGACCGCACCGACAGAGGGAGGACCAGCAAAGAGAAAGGAGACAAAATGACGACCGCAGGCGGCAGAATCATAGACAAAGGGGAAATAACCCATTCAGGACAACAGAGGAGGATGGTCTAGAGTTTGGGAGGCCGGGTGACTCAAATGACAAGAACAAAGGCAAGCCAGTGGAGAAAGAGAAACCTAACTTTGGTACATCAGGAAAGTTGGCAGAGGACACGAACATATACAGAGGTGTGGTGATCAAGTATAATCAACCTCCCGAAGCAAGGAAACCAAAAACAAGATGGAGGCTCTATCCCTTTAAAGGTGATGAAGCTTTACCTGTTTTACATATCCACAGACAGAGTGCCTATCTCATTGGTCGTGACCGTATCGTTGTGGACATTCCCGTTGACCACCCCTCCTGTTCTAAACAGCACGCAGTGCTACAGTTTCGTTTAGTGGAATTTCAGAGGGAGGATGGCTCAACAGGAAGAAGAGTTCGACCATATATCATTGATCTCGGCTCATCTAACGGCACTTTTGTGAACAATAAAAAGATAGATCCTGAACGCTATGTGGAGCTCCTGGAGAAGGATATGATTAAATTTGGGTTCAGTTCGAGAGAGTACGTGATTCTTCATGAGAAGTCAGACACTTCTGAGTTAGAAGATCAGGGAGTCATTTCTGATTGATTGAAAAAAAGATCAAGATTTGTATGAATTTTTGAAAGAAAGCAACATGCTAGTGGGAACCTTAACCTTAAGAGAGGAAAAGTTAAAGGGACTGGTCATATAAGATTTCAGCAGAAATTTGGTTTTAAACTTTTAAGGGTAAATAATTCAATTTTGGAAACTGTATAATTATATGTGTAGATTGGCAGGACATGACAAAAAGCTAATATTTTTGCAAAATGTTCCACTCAAAAGTTTAGAAAGCTACTCTTATTATATAGAAACAATGCATATCAAATCATTGTGAATATTTCATTTCAATTTTTCAGAATTTGTGAAGTAAAAAAAATGCTCTCAAGTGCAAATTTCTCTCTATTGATGAATATGAAGGGTATTAACAATCATCATTTTAGGAAGAATTTTCTTGTGACAAATCATTCTGACATTGTATATAGTTTTATAAATTTCATTCATCATGGAAATTACATCTTCAAATATATAATGCTATCTTTTATTTTCATTACACATGCAGTGTGGATTTTGTCATCGTGCCTCTTCGAAACATTTGTACATATTGCTCAAATTTTCATTCTCGGCCTGTATAATCATTTCCATGTGAAATTGAAATAAAGAACGATCGTCAAAATCCTTGTTCTATTAATGTTCCGATGCAAGATGGTTTACATTAAATTTTTCTGTTTACATTATAAATTCAATTCAATGGTTTATTGACATCACCATGTTGGCATACAGTCAAAATTTGATGAAATCAAATGACAGACAAAAGAAGGCTATAGCATGCAAGACAATTTTATATAATTCCTCATGGTCCCTGGAACTGTTTTCTATGCATAAAGCATTTGTCTAAGTAGACATGTAGACGTTTTGTAGTATTATAATCACATGGATTAACAATTTCTTTAATGGAATCAATACCACAGTATAATTTATCTTAAAAAATATCACAACATTGATATCAAAGATTGTCATACACAGGACAGTAAAGTACAAAATGTTTTTCGTTTTCGACTAATAATTTACAAGCATAGCATAAAAGTTTTTCCTTAGGGATAATTGGTTTACAATATCTACCTGTTTCAATAAATACTGTATACAGGGAAATATTCGCCCCGTTTTTTTTTCACCCCTTTCGCCCTCGTCAGAGGGCGAATTTAAGACTGGGCAAATTCCTATGTCTCAAAGTATATCTCTTAAAACACAACTGTTTCTGGATGAATTCATGACAGGGCGAAGGTGTTTGCAAATGTAGAGGGGCGAAAATTACACAGGGCGAAAATAACCTTGTCTACAGAAGTGAATGTGCACTTATTCTTAATCTTGTTTAATAGCTGGGATCTTTCATGCTTTTTCAAGGGAAACTTTTAAGTAATCTTGCAACTTATACTTGATAGAATTTAATATTTTACTGTAGAAATGAAGTTTTCCTGAGTTAGAAGATGAGATTTTGTTCATGCAATTGTTCAAAGATCATATCAACAAAAGTTTTATTCAACTTAAACCCCAAATCCTTGTAGGAAATATCTAAAGATGTGTTGAAGATTAAAAATTTTGCTTTGCCATGAAGTATAACTCTTTTTGAAGCTAACTGTTTGTCTTCTTTGAAAGCTGATACTAAAAGTGCATTAATATATGTGGTGTTTGATTCCATATTTCTTAGTCTGATATAATAGTATTTAAACATGTTTTCATAACATACCGGTAAATAGTTAAGTGGATAAGAATCTAGTTCAGCATTGACTGCTAAATTTGATGCTATCTTTGAATATATGATTTTGAATTTGTTCAAATGGAAAACATTCTGAGAATTTTATATCTTACTTTATAGTCTGTGATCTATATTTCAGATCCATATGTTATAATTGGTACAATCATTGAATGGTATAGTATAGTTTAAGTAACACTTGAACTGAAAGGTTATTATTTCCAGGTATACTTGATTTTAGTGCATAATAGTTTTTAGCTCATTCTGAAAGTTATTCAGAAGCAAACTTAAGCTTTGCATTTGATGTAACTAAGCACAAGTCCTAAATATTAATATTGATGTTATAGGTACAATATTATGCTTATAATAAAAACCATACATATCTTTCACTGTTGTTTTTCTGGAGAAAATCATTACATTGGTTTTATCCATATTAACTTGTAACTGCCAATCAATACAATATTTTTTCAAAGCATTCAGACAATGTTGGAGCCCAGATGGAGATTCAGAAATTAAAAGGGTTATAATAGCAATAACATTTTAAAAGATATCAGTAGACCACTCCAAATTCATTTCCCTTTTCTGGGTCAATAAAGGGGTAATACCGGTACATGGAGGTACGATTTTTCATTATCCTTTGGAATGTTGTGAAGTCTTTTTGAACTTGTTCATTTTAAATGTGGTTTTGCCACATGAGATGGCATTGTATGAATGGCACAAACTAGAGAAAAGTATGAAGGTTTAAAATGTCTTCAAATGAGATATTGTGAGCAAAAGTATGCTGTTAATTTTGAACAAAGGGATAATGTGAAAGTTATCCACAAATCTGGTTTGCATAAGAACAAGCTCAACCCCAGATGAACACTTCTGAATTGTAAACAAGCAATTTTCAATCCAAATAAGTTAGTAGTCGAGTTATTTCAAATAATAAGACAAAACTTAAGTAATATTTCAAATTGTTGTGTTTATTCACATATCAAACAAGATCAGTAATAACACAAAATCAACATGTTTTGTAGAATGAATTCATCCTCTAATACATAATCTCTAGCATAGCTAGAAACTAATTTTGAAAGAAAGAAGTGTTTTCCCCATGTGAACAGAAGATATTATTCTGACCAGTAAAATCTGTACCAGTAACTACAACAGAACAAACATAATAAATGCTGGTATCCACAGTATACAATGGTATACAAAATAAAGGATTTTTGACAGCACAGAGACTGTTCACTTTGTCTAACTCCTACAGTGTATATATATTGTCCATCTCCTAGGTAAAATAGAAAAGTTAAAATAAAGCAAATGCATTGTATCAAATAATTGAGATGCATAACAAAGCTAGATGCAGGTATAAACAATAAATATCCCTATACTTTTAATTAAAGTACTGTGTCTTTATTGTCCATGACTTAATAAACATTCAATCAGGCAGTTTATATGCAGTAATGTTCGACATAATAATCAATTTATCACAGAATTCATATACATGTACTCTTAAGCATATGAGGAATTTATTGTTTATAATCTAATAATAAATTTGAATATAAGACTCAAAGGCAGATAAACTAGGTCATGGGACATCTGCTGATTTGCTACTACAAATGTAATTTTTTTTCTAAAACAAAGCAGAATATCATAAGAAACTTTGAAGAATTTTTTCTTCTTTTGCACCAACAATTATAATCATCTTTCACAGATTTCCATGACCATATATAAGTCATCTTGCATTCAACACATTCTTGTACACAGGAGCACCCATAACAAAACAGACATATCAATAATATCAAAATCCCATTTCCACAAAGTTAATAAATTTGTTTTTAGTAACTTTTATTCAGTAGATTCTCTGTTATTAGCAAATTCAAAAACATTAAGAAAAAAAGATAAATTTTTTTAATGACAAAAATCATCTTTCCAATTCAATAAAAAAAATCTTTAAAAAAAAAAATCTGTAACTGATATGAAGTGTGGTTAATAAATTCGTTCATAGAAGAGAAGATAGGCCTGTGCTCGTTGGACCGTGGATTCCGTGGTCTCGCTTACTCGACTATCGCTGATGTGGTACCACTTGCCAGGCGGTACCAGTCGCTCCACTATACTCTCTTCCTGTTCCTCCAGACTGGCGGTGCTGTTCTGGACCTCGAGGTACCGCTTGGTGCAGTCTTTCAATGTGGGCGGCCCCGTGTTGAGGAAGTCTGTGATGATTCCGATGTTTGGTCGGACTTTGACGTATGCGGTGTAGTGACCGGCGTTGAGTCTGCCACTGTGTTCCACTACTCCGTACAGAGCATATAGAATTTTTTTCTGGCCTGGTCTGACTCCCTGTAGTCATAAAAACAAAATATTACAAAAAGTCATTTGTTACAGTGTAAAATATCACATACATGTAAACATTATTTACATTAACAACATTAAAGGGTTTGTTTTTTAAACTCTGAATCATATTGAAACAGGAAAATCAAAATAAGACACATGGGTTTGAAAATACATTATATCTTATTTAAGATGTATACATGTATTCTTTTATATATTTCCTTATAAGCTAGCAAAAATAAATTACACATGTAACAGTCACAGATTACAAATAACTGATCCCATCATGTTGATTACATGCCACTGTGTTATCAATGTAATAACCTTGAGCTTTGTATTACCTGGCATAATGAGCTACAGAATGGGGCCAAGTCCAGGACAAACGGGAAGTCCACATGTCTGTTTACCTTGCGGGAGCTGAAGCCAACCTACAAAACACAGTGTATAATCATATACATATCATATATGTATTGAGTGAAATTGTTAAGTACCCTCTGCATTACCAATTGTAAATAAATTATAGCGTATGTAAAATAGTTGACAATGATAAAATGGGTGCATTTTGTGGATTCCTTTATGTGCAAAAATTCTGTAATTGATAAGAATTGTTTGAATTATTGATGAATGTTAATTTTTTTTCCTTAAATCAAGATTTTCATACATGTAAAATATTGTAAATACAGTATACTTTCAGTTTTAATAAATATGAACTACATCTCACCTGTTCAAATCTTTTAAGGTGTAATGTTAGCACTGCTGGAGGAGTATATATCAAATACTGCTTTGCTGCATTGGAGTAGACTTTCTCTTTCTTATCTATTTGAAAGAATGAAAAAAGGATAAATCATTAAATGCAAAATGAAGCACTTCTAAAGCTAAGATGAATTTTTTCCAACAAGAACTGTATAACTGATTTTTTTCTGCAGGTGGCTACTTTTTGCAAATTTTAGGGGTATAATCTCAAATGAACACAATTCAGTAGCAAAAATATTAAGCTTTAAGGAGTGCTTTTGAAATCAATTCACAATTTGCAAATAAATTAAATAATCAAAAATGATTTTTTTTTAAATGAAAAAGATATTGCACTCATACATGTATGTTGTACATGCATTTTTAAGATCCAGCATGTCATTATTTACCTTTGCTGAGACCTTGCTTGTATTTCATTTGCGTACACTTGGCACATCCAAACTTGTTGTTGCCAGTCAGGAGTTCAGCAGATGTGAACTGATGGATACAGGACATGATGGTACATTCCCTGGAGGTCGTGTGGTACCGTAACCCCAGCGTGACCTTTGACCTGACTAATGCCTCCTTCTTGATTTCTTTCTCATGTTTGGAATGCTGTTGGGGAGGAGTGTTGGTACTTCCTTTCTCGCAATTTGATCCACCACACACAGAATCGTGGACTCCATTCTCTTTATGGCAATCGTCTCTATTACTGACTGGGGTAGAGTCCTCTAGAATCATATTCCCTAGCTTTGTTGTCATTTCACTTGCACTGCTATTTCTGGAATGGGATTTCTTCAACTCACTGTTTATATCACTTTTGATCTGATGAACTCCATTCTGAGTCAGAGAGTCAACATTATCACAATAAGTCCTATCACAGGCCTCACTATCATTATTTGATATATGCTTAACTTTTGGAATTCCAATGTTACATTCTGCACCAATAGAACTACAATCCTCAATACATTCTCTATTCTCCAAATCACTATTTTCTCTACCATTAGTCAGACAGCACACAGTCTCAGACATTGGATTTTCACTATGACCATTCAGCACCCGTGCTGTACAGCCGAGATCCTTTTTCATGGTGAGGTCCCCCTTACTTTCGAGGTGCTCTTTACTAGCAAGGTCCTCCTTGCTGTTGAGGTCCCCATTGTTGAGAAGGTCCCCATGTTCACTGTGGTTTTGAGTGGTTGTTTTTTCCTGCACCCCCCCATTGACATCATGTTTGATTGTTGAGGTACTAGTTCCACTGGTTTCTGAGGTTAGAGTATCCGTATTGCTGCTTGACATACTCACATCCACTCCCTGATTTCCTGTCGGATCCACACCCATGTTTTCCTGAGAAGATGGAGAGAGTTCTGTCATAGAAGTCTCCAGACTGAGTTTACTAAAACATCTAGAGGTATCACTTTCTAAGTTATCTTCAATATCAGCATCTGAAACAGTTAATTTATAATATGACAATGTGAAATAACAAAATTGTTATGCCAATTCTGTAGGTCAATGGTATTCAAAAGAAAGATGAATACTGAACTTCTCTGATATAATTACATCTAACAGTAGTCAAAACAATATTTTTAGTCCAATTTCATCATCTGGAAAGCCATGTATTATTTATTACGTGATTGTTTGAAATTTTATGTACCAAGCAACAATCTTAAGACATTTTTGGCTTTACTAGGTGTAATACTATAGTTTTATCAACAGAATAATCAATATCAAAGGCATATGTACATGTACATGCATGCTCAAGATTTACTTCTCAATATCATACAGGTAGGTACAGGTGTTTACCTGAGGGGTCCTCCCGACTGCTTGATGACTCCTCCTGGTCTTTAGTGACCCCATCTTCTTCCTTCTCTACTTCATCATGGTCAACCTCCCCTTCCAACTTTGCTATATCAGCATCATCCGAGGGAGACACTTGATTTTTAGAGACCTTGGCTTTCCTCTATGAAACAAAAACTCAAGACTGGAACTTTGATCCTAGTCAAAAAGGCAAAGAACTGACCAGCAGCGAAAAGAGGAATGAAAAGAAATCAATTAACATTGCAACAGATACTGCATTTATTTCATTTCTGTATAATAGGCATACACATTTTTGCATTCACTTTCATGTTTTATTGTTATATAAACATTAATAAGGCTTGTTGAAGTAATATGCACCTTAATGATTGTTTACACCAACCTTGGCCTCCTTCTTTGCCTGTTTCTTGAGCTTCTTCTCTAAATGTTTGCTAGGTCTATCGATGTGTTCTAGGACAGTGTCCTCTTGGTGTTCCGAGCTCACGCTGTCTTTCTTGCGTCCCCCTGACATCTGATTGGGTCGCTGGGGCTTTTCCTCTGTGACAGGAAGTGACAAATCCAAAAACGGTTCAAATATCTGCGATATCTACAACATAAAAATAAAGAAAGATGTGTACTCAATAAACAAAACTGAAATCTATTACAAAAGCATGTACCGGTAGCTGACCCGTGCATTCACATATGTAATAAACAAATTTTCAAGTGTTATTAAATGAATAAAATATCCCTCTTGTTTTGTCAAAAACCATTATCAAATCTAAGGATCTGGTTTAGCTCCAAAATATTACACATTATGACATAAAACAGTGCAATCCTACTTCCCAAATCCAAGTCAACTTGCTTATGTAATACAATTAGTCATTGTATTTTATTGTCTGATTATAAAGATACATGAACCTGGAAATTCAAGTTTCAGGTAATTTCCCGATCTTACATTTTTACATTCCTCACAGGTGACGGTACTCATTAGGTATCCCCCAAACAAGGAATCCACAAAGGTGTATTTCACTTGACGACCATATTCTACAAACAAAACATCAGAGTAAAAGCAAATACCAAATCAATTTCAAATCATGTTTGGTTTAATGGACATACATGTACGTGTTTAAAAAATTAAATACAATTTTCATAACTGAAAAAAAAAGTAAAATATAAAATAATCTATCGATATTGACACATTACAAGAAGTTTATAAAATTTATCTCTTATAAGTTTTGTTTTTACCTGCTGTTAGTTACTAATGATTTGATCTGAATTAACCTGTTTTTACCTGTAAATAACTAATGATTTGATTTGCTTTTTCATATATTGAGGAGCACATTAACTACACAATTACTCAGCATACATGTTTCACTGTACCTTTGATCTTGATTTTAGTGTCGTCATCCACTTTCTTTGGATTCACATTTTCTGGCAGCTTGAAATGCTTCAATATTCCACACTGTCCTCTCTGCAAAAGATTTCAATCAATGCTTCATTAAATTAGGTTGGGTGTACAGTGTACATGTAAATTATCCAGAATGTTACTAAAATCCAGATATCATCACTTGTATGTATGATGAACAATATAATTGTGTTTCTACATTTCTATTTCAAAGAATTTATCACACAGCTATAATATTCATGTGTGCAAATGTATATTCATGCATGTACAAACAAAATGAGCATAGGCTTGCCTTGATTTCTTCTGTTCTCATGTTATCCAGCAGGTAGCGTAGAAGTTCATGGCTGTCCTGCTGCTGAAAGCCTCGAAATCTCTGAGCCCTACCATAGAATTTATAAATAAATTTCAGACCAAGAGCAGACCTAGGCTTCTCGATTAAAAAAATATAGCAAAAGAAATACCTCCCTTCCCACAATGACCATTCATAGAAAATATGTTATACATGCACATATACAATAAAATATTTTTACCAAAACTGGATGCACAGAAAATGCATGTAGAAACATGCCAAATGTTCTTAAATTCAATAGAAGATTTTCTGTTCTAAAAAAAGAATTGGCCATTCTTACTTTTTACAGATCTGAGTGAACAATGGTGATGGGTTGACGGTACTCGAGCGTCCTGTGGAGTTGTTCATCTCCTGTAGAAATGCTATCATGGTCTGTGTCAGAGGGCCAGCTTCTGGTAGTACTATCTCTATTGGAGACTTTAGAGACAAAGACAAAACATTATAGTACTATAGTACATCTAAAACTTCTAAATTGTTTAATCAACTTGGAAAAAAACACACATCATTTACTTATAAAGATAATTTACATTTACAATTTTTAATTGTGATGTACTTACTAGATCTATTTGAGCTTCATCATCACTGTCCTCTGACCCTGAGCTAGAATCTAGGTCACTGTCCCCCTTACAGGACAATGTACTCAACCGCCCCTTCTTACTTCTCTCTACTACTACCGACTCTATACATGGAGTTTGTGTCAAGTTCTGAAAAAGATTTTCACGTTATTACAAATCATTTTCACACTCATTTTCCAGTAAAATCAAACTATAACTTTTCAATTAAGCTGAAAAACTTACCTGCATAACAGCATTAAAGAAGCATGTGTTTCCAAGATTACTCAATCCCTGAAAAATTAAAACATAACTTGTGTAAGAACAGAGCAGATCATCTGTAAATGAAAATCTGTTTACAAATAAAGGAAATAATTTTTTCCCTTTCTTTTATTACTGACCTTGACCTTTGAACACATTCCTGATGACCTTGGTGTAGAAGTGGATGGTTTAAAGGCTTGTTCCACAAAAGATGTGGAGCTGACTGACTGACTCTGCTTACGGACTACAAAAAAAGAGTGTCCATGACATAATTATTTATCCATTTACAGAATTCAAAGTAATTTTTAACAGTAAATAATTTTTGCCGGCAACATTGACTCTTATGGAGAAGGCTTACACAGGCATTGCCTGCTGCCTAATCCATTTGTGTAAATATATATTTGCATAATAAAATATGTTCAAATTCAAATCAAATAAACATTGAACCCCCCCACCCCCACCCCTTCAATGTCATTGAGGGACATGTACTGACCTGGTTCTGCCTGGGGAAGCCCAGCCTGTTTCCTGATAATGTCCAAACACTCTTGTAGCCTCTTACTCTGTTCTAACTGGACCTCATCATCACACTTGTAACACCTAAATATATACACTGCACATGTATCTCCTCCAACAGGGACATGTAAAAGCTATGCATCTTTTCAATAAACACACTAAATCTGCATATTAATATGCACTGTTTTGTACTACATGTATTTATTCCCATAAATATTAAATACTAATCTGTAAGTACTATAAAATACTTATCACAAATTAAGTACCTACCACACAGTCCAGGAAGTAGTGTTGATGACCAAACAGTGACAACTGGAGCGTGGTGTCTCGTAATGCTTCAATGCATGCTTGTCCCTAGAGTTACGGTCACAGCCCTGAAATAAACATTTAATGCTTAATACATATTTATATTAACATACACTTAGTATTTTCTTTATTTTTTCAGAGAGTATGATTGTGATTCATATGGAAACTGACTTGTCTGAAATCTACACATTTCTGTTTTAACCAGTTTAATAACAATAAACCGACCTGTCCAATGAATATATGCATTCCTAAAACTTTTCAAAAACTGCTTTCAAATGTATGGTTTCGCACATTAAATGTCAAATTTTAAAATAATTGAAGTGGTTTTTATCAGTGACACAAAAGAAAAAAGAGATGCTCACTTGATTTCCACACTGTAAGCACACCCAGAGTGTAGGCTCTGTGTCCAGGAGTGCAGGGGCGGCCTCTGCCCCTTGGCTAGAGTCTCCCTCAGGGGCGGTTTTACGCAGAGTTTCATTGGTACAAGACTGAAAAAAAAAATCTCCACAATTATATCTAATGACAATGATTTTACATGTAATACACAATAATCTACATCAAATTCTGGTGAAAATGTCTTAAGGGGAAGACTTACAGCACACTCTCCATACACTTGTTTCACTAGCCCCTTCCTCATGGCTGCTACATTTACTGCCATATTGATGTGGTTACAGCTTGGCACTGAAATAAACGATTCAAAGATACCTAAGATACTGTTTCATTTTATACAAGTTAAAGAGTTTTATGGACCATTTGATGTATTTTTTTTAAAATGCACTCCCTTCACAGCATTCATTAATATGTATTTACGAACTACTAATTAAATTTCAAAAGTATTTTCTGACAATTATTTAGGAACATAATTTGAACCTATTTTAGATCTTATCCAAAACTGCTGTGTATCTGATTTAATCTTTTATCTATTTACCTGCATGAAGAAACATCTTGCATATCTTGGGTAAATATACATCATAGCGTAATCTTTCAGAAGTAAAATAAGACAGTTAGGCCTAAAAAAAAAAAAGGTTTGTTTCCGCTTTCCCGACCGACCCTAGCTTTTACCCCCCGACTCAAAACTTTTTTAAAGGATTTTTGATGGAAAATCGTTTATTTCTGTTTTTATCCGATTTGGAAAAAAAATTATTCAAAATTTTGGTCACAAAAACTCTTTTGAAATCAGTGTAACTCAAACGTTTTGTTTCAAAATGGCTGTATGTTTCCATGTGTTGTAGATTTTAATAATGCTCTCATCGCTGGCAGAGGAAGTATCTGATACATAATATCATTTTTGTGTTTTCTTAAGACCAGCTTAATAGTCAGGAATGATATTAAAAGTATTTCTCATTTTAAACCATTCAGCAGTGTCAGTATCTAACCGGCATGTATGGATACTGCAATATTAAAGGAAAAAAAAAAAAAATTCCGACCGACCAACCCTACTTTTTTTCAGCATGAAAGCGGAAACAAACCATTATTTTTTTTAGGCCTTACTTAATGCGTAGACTTATAAGACTGTTATACTGACCTGCTAATGCATCATCAGAGGAGTCAGACACGTCTTTGGTCTTACGAATTTTGTGCTTCTTGTTCTTTCCCATGTTGTACGACGGTGTCGCCCCTGACTCCAGAACTCTCATTGAGCTAGATTTGGTCAAATCTCAAATCCTATATTCCACATAAATGAATTAGACATTAGGAAAAAACTTGTCTTGTTAAATAAAAAAAGCTTGCTTTTTCATGGGCAACACTTTCCTTAAAAAATGCACTGTAATAGTGTGCATTCATATTAAAATGTCCATTGCCTAAACCAGAGCTTTAATTTTTTGGAATTAATTAAATGTCCGAAACTGTAAACACAAAACAATAACCATTCAAAATGTGCAAAAGCTGACGTTTCCATTCTGTTAGGCCAAAAGCGAATCATTATTACGTAAAAAAATAATTAAATCTACTTAACCTAACAACTTTTCGTCCAAAAATAGGAAATACGTGATAAATTAAGCTGATTCGTCATCCAGACCTTAGAACAACTGGCAGTATGCCTTCTCTTATTATTTAATGAACATCGTGAGTCCTTACTTCACACAATTCAAATAGGACATAAATTATGTGACTTAGAGCTAACTACAGGACCGTACCTTGGTTCAAATTTTCATCAGCTGAATCTTAAAACACAATATTCATCATGCTAAAATACTTCCATCCTTTTCACTTCTTGGAAAAGAAAATGGCGAATCGCCTTCGGATTACCCTTTTCTTTCGTGTGCAGAATGGAAAAGAAACACGAGATATTCCGAAGTAAGTATACTAGCTTGGTTGTCGTAAAATAATAAAATGAATTTGTATTTACTGAAGAATAAAAATATGTTGACCTATACATTCAAAAAGTATTTTAAAAACGTTGAAATATTAAAATGATTTAAAATATTTCTATTACGCAAGATATATTTTACGACAATCGTACTGAATAATCTACTTTCATATAATAGCCTCATAGGATTTTCATTCTTTTGCACAGTCTTAAAACATGGGGAGGACGGCGACATTGGCAACATGCACTTTGAATCAATGGGCAATGGATTTCAAAGGAAATTTGGCTCGCATTTCTGAAAGTAAGAATCAATGCCTACTTTCATAATAATCACAATTCCAAAATCAATTGCAGTAACGTTAACCATAAAATAGCCATGGACACAAGCCTGACAAGGCTAACTTTTTGAAAAGCTAAGAATATCAGCCAGTAAAATATTTAATTTTTAGATCCAAAGTGTAAACATAAATTATTGAAATACATTATATAGTCTCTAGAACAACCATAATATAAGGGGTTAAAATTTAGTTCGCACAATTATAATATACTCTGACCCAAGATATCCTCGATTCACATTTTGCTTAATTACTCGATATTTGTAAATACATCTGGGTTCAAACGGTGTTCATTCAAAGTATGACAAATTTCCAAGACTTGTCCTTTAAAACGCCCCTCTAGCTTATCAGGTTACAATACACAGCTAAAAAATGTGATGTCTACAGTGATATTGTATTGCAACAGACCCGGATGATAGCGTTGACAAAGTGTGTAAGGTATTCTGATTGACTTCCAAATGGAGAAAAGATGTCAACATTCCCCATTATAAATCAGTTTTCGTTCCTGCGAATTTTCCGAGTGAAAAATGATAATGAATGTGTGAATGAAATTATCTTGGAAATTTTCCCCTTCATCTGTTTCAATTGCACTTCTTTCACAGGTATGTGTATTTTTATTAAAAGTCATCGAATCGTGCTGCATAAATATCTTGGGACAGACTTTAATATGTTGTTATTCTCTCTTATGAGTATTCTTCATTCTGATTTTTATCTTTGATCGCTGGTGATGCTGAAGAGAGACAACACTATAAAAAGTCTAGGTACTTTATTGGCGATTACCGCCACATATAACAGTAAACAATAAACACACAATGATAAACACATCTTGTCTCATCAACAACAGGCTAAGGAAGGAAAAACACATACGTCATCACGTGTGCAAGTTTGGCCCAGGCGTTAGTCGGGCTATTTGTGCATGTCACTGCCAGGCCCACCACAATGATTAATATGTTTTATTCCTCTTTCCATCTTAAAATAATGCTCTGTTACTCTCTTCAATATGACAGCTTTATAATACCTTTTCTCCCATTATTATACAATTTTGTTCCTCTCCATTATAATTGAGTTGCTTTTGCCATCAATGATTCCACTTCATTCTTCTTTCTGTCGTGATAATATATACTTGCATGTATTTCTATCCAAATTATGATTATGTTTTATTTCCTCTCTCAATAAAACACAGGCACTTGTTTTTGTAATGAAAGTTCATCTTATAGTATAATAATAACATTATTATACTATAGGATGAACTTTTATTTTCAACTTTTATGTAAAGTAAAAAACATGTAAATTTAAATACAATACAATAAGTTACCTGAAAGTTGTATTCTGAAAAATAATAGATTATTAAAAGTACCGGTAATAATCATTGAGGTAATTTTTTTATCCATTATGATAACTGAACAAATGGCTAGTAATGGGTGTTTTAGGGTTGCAGGTTCTCATTACAATGAATTTATAAAGTTAAATTATAAATTAAAATTGGTCTGAGTATAGAGGCATTTCTGGTTTCAGGGATGCTGGTACATGTATTGAGATGTTTCACTTATAATTTTGTTTTAGGTATCAAAATAGCCAAACAAAAAGGTGCTACCTACCGCCTTGGTCCAGAACTTGAAATCACGTATATATTTTACTTTTAGAATATTTTTTTTAAAGGAAGCTTTAAATACATGAGAGTATTGAATTGTAGCGTGTAAACATCATATCAGAAAGAGAGGAAAATTAAAAATTTGTGCTTCATGCAAAGATTTAAAAAAAAATTCAATGTATTTTTGTGAAAAATTAAACATATACTGGTAATTAATTGATGTCAACAATCACAAATAAGAAATATTTTTTCTGCCTTATTCTCTGATATTTTCATTATCGTTAAAGGGGCTATGGATGTGGTGACCATTTTCTGGAGAGTGACACATTTCTCCATTCCTGGCAAGTGTTGGCTGAATTACTATCGAATCGAGACAACATGGACATCTTGTGCGATATAGGAATGTAAGTGCCCATAGACAGGCTTCTCCATGTTACTCAAAAGATACTGATAAGATACAATACTGTAAAGCAGTGCTTGAAAATTTTGGAGGTTTAATTGCGAAAACCTAGTCATTGTGTATACCAGTGTCATATCAAAAAAATATAACAACGAAATATTGAAACTGGGTTCAATACATTATGCGATATTATGAATCTGGGTTCGATATATCGCTAAGAAATATTGAACCCCCTATAAAATATTGAACTGGTATTTCTTGCCACATAACTGTCCTTTGATGACTTAAATCTATACATATAGGCTCTGTAATGAAAATTAATTGCTGCAAACAATATATTACTTGTAAACTGCAAAATAAAGTTGGTGCAAATAAAAGTTAGTTTACATGCAATCAAAGCCAGTTAAGCGTATAGCAAAATGCCTGGTACAGTATATGTTTAAAGTAATTTTTTGAAATCTAATCAGTTTATGATACATTTTAAAACTACGGGGTATGAAACTCACTTTGGTGAAAGCATAAGTTTATTATAATCTTATTTTCTGCAATTGAACAATACAGTTCCAGACTAGTATTTTATTTGTAGAATTCCAACCTAATTGTTGTCTGATGCACATGCTCTAGCTTATTTATAAACTATCTTTTTTGTAAATTTATTCTGTAAAATTCTCATTTGCAGGCCTGTGATGCATAAGAATGTAGCGTACAACTGTAGAGTTATCTTTGTAAACAGGTATGATTTATAAGCTGAATCATGGCAACATGTATATTATGTGATGTACATTATGTGACTCCACTTTAACAAAAAAATGGTCACGAAATTGATGAAAATTGGATACCGTACTTGGTTAGTTATACCTTGGTAATTGAATTGGAAAAACATGATCCATGCAGTTTTTGTTTCATATTATGAAATGTATGACTGTTGCTTATTAATGCAAATGACATAATATGGAAAATGGCAGCTTTCTGGTTAGCACATAAACTTTTATGCCATGAGGTCATGAATTTGTCATTGGAAGTGAAATACATGTATTGTTGATTCATGCCGAAAAAGAATTTGAGGAAAAGAAAGTTGAAAAATTACGGTAGTTTTTATTTTCATTAAGATTTGCCAACATAGTGCTTTCAGTTGAAAAAAAAATAAACAATAAGCTTTGAAAATTCATACGAATAGATTTGATTTTTAATGTCTTTTTTGTTGAACAAAGTTTCATTTAGAGTGAAAAGTTTAGAAAATAGTATACGTGTATTCATGTTGCAGGAAAGTTTTGTTAATCCGTCCCAAGATGACACTATGTAACGATGGCAACTACAGAGAAACCCGATGGTTCACATCCTGGAAGCGCCACAAATGTACGGAGGAATACTTCCTCCCCCGGATGATTCAGGAAATCACTGGACAGGTACCACTGAAAGTCTCAGAAACAATCTTATTTACCGGTACTTACTGTACACCAAATTTTATTCTGAAAAGAGGAAAATTTTACTGGAAAAAATTCATTGATGACATTATGGTTCTTCAATTCTTGGTACAACAGCACTAATAGTACATTGTATTTTTGTGTTGTGATTTCTTAATTAATTCAAAATATAGAAACAGTTCTGCAGCTATATGTCGGAGGACCATACTTGTAGGAGATGTATAAAAAATGTGTACCGGGTATTTGGTATTTTTGTGTAAATTATAATTTATTGTCTTGTCTTGTGTGTAACAGAGAACTGTGCCTATAGGAGATGCTGTGATATCTACTGTGGACACTTGTCTCGGGAGTGAGATTTGTGAAGAGCTGTGGTCTCCTGATGGGTAAGATTTTCATCATCAAACTAAATATGATCTTATCATGTAAACCTTAGACATACAGAATTTCAATCATAACAATATAAGTACTTGTACATTTACTGGTTAATACAACTGTATCAGAACTTAAGATTTTCAATTTTTTTTACAACACCTGTGTGTGTATTCCAGTCACCACATAGACCTAAGTTTGGATGGAGTTGAAATAATTGCTAATGGCAGTGGAAGCCATCATGAACTCAGGAAAAGTTACGTTCGAGTCGACTTGATCAAGTCGGCCACCATGAAGGTTTGTTATGGGGTGTCAGTATTACTAAGCATTTTTAAATTCTAAAGTTCCATCATCCTGTTAAAAAGTGAAGAAAAAAAAAATTAAAAGGCATGCTTTTATGTACAGTGTACAGTATACAGTAAAACACGCTTATAACGAAGTCCCTGGGATGGGCAATTTTACTTCGTTATAACCGTAACTTGTTTTGTCCGTCAAGTTTACAACATGTAATAAAGTCACGGGGAATGAAAATCACTTCGCTGTAAGCATCAATTCATTATAAGCGTGTTTTACTGTAACTGGATTTTTCTGAGGTGTGCTATATTTGCTGCAGTATCATCTCAAACAATAAAAGTTTAATCCAGAAAAAATGTGTTTGATTCTATTTTTATAGTCATCAATTAAATAAATGCATGAATAAAATTGCCAAAATTAAATAAACATCTTTTGGAATCAATATGCAAAAAATACCTAGTTGTATGGTATGTATAAATAACTATCAATAGAATTCTTAACCCCTATTTTTGTATGATGAACTCTAATTTTTGCTTTATTGGTAGTGTGGTGGGATTTATGTCTTTGCTAACCAGCTTGGATGTGACGGTGAAAGAACATACTATGATGGCTGCTCCACGATCGCTGTCAACGGGAGGATTGTCTCTCAGGGGCCTCAGTTTGGTATCCAGGAAGTGGTAAGGGGCCCCAAAAGGGACACCATTAAAATGTGCAAAATCAGATAACCTCAGAATGTTATTTTACTTTCAAATTGATGTTAAACAATAGTATGTTATCTGATTTGCATTATTAGATAGTGAATACAGCCACGGTGGATTTAGAGGATGTGAGAATGTACAGAAATGCTATTCGAAGTCGGTCTGAAATGGTAAGAAAATGCAAATGCATTTTCATGTCATTTTGAAAATGGTCAGAAATTTTAATTTATTTGAACAAGACAGAGAGAATCTGTTCTGAATTTATGAATTTGATGTTGTAGGCATCTAATGTGCAGTCCTTCCCCAGGGTTCACTGTGACTTTGCCCTCTCCCATCAGGAGTTCTTTGAGCCGACCACTGACCCTATAGAGTGGAAATACCACACCCCAGAGGAAGAAATCAGGTCATATTTAACTCTTTTATGGATTTTATCTGCATAGATTTTATCTTCATGTAGAAATACGGTTCTTCTTCTTCCCTGATGATTTCTTCTTTTTCCATTTGTTTTTTGCAATGTAAATCTGGACATGTCTTCATGTTGTATTTGAAGCCATAGTAAAAACAATATGTATATATGGATACCAATGTATTTCTCAGGGAAATGATTTGTGTATGTTTATGTAAGACTGTATATTTTATACTTTATTTTATACTTTCTTCATTCAAATTCAGTGTAAATTACCTTTTGGGGAAATTTCCTTGCATGCACTAATGTCAGACATTTAGATAAGTTTACAAAGTCAATAATGAGTTATCTCTCTGTTTTAGCTTGGGCCCAGCATGTTGGCTTTGGGACTACTTGCGGAGAAGTGGACAGGGTGGATTCTTCCTCCCACTCAGTGGAGGCATCGACAGTTCTAGCACTGCCTGTATCGTAGCTTCAATGTGCCATCAGGTGGTTGATGCTATTCAGAGGGGAGGTAACTCTACATCATATGTTACATTTTGAATATCTCAACCAGTTACTTTCAACTTCCAGTTTTCCATGCTTTATATCATGCATTGGTTTTTGCATTTTCACAAGCTAAAACCATATTACCTGGTAGACATAATGGCATTGTCATACATATTTGAAATTATTATAATATCGTATTTTTTCCAAACACATGATTGGTCGATTGCTGTCACGTGACTGTGCTATAAATTCTGTTATAGACCTTACTATACTAAAAATAGAAAATTTATTGATCTCACTACACTAAAAATAGATTTTCATGACAAAATACTGGTTTTGGCACGTGTGACATTGTGACGTCATAATAGCGAAATCAACACCTATACATTATGAACAAAGTATTTTATTATTATTACACGCTTGAAGAGAATGAAGAGAATTGATTTTTGATTTATTATAATAAAACAGTTATAGCCTTTTGATATTGGTCAATACATGGTTTTATAGACCTGATGAGAGTATATACTCTCATCAGGTCTTTAAAACCATGTATTGACCTCATCAAAAGGCTATAATTGTATAATATTTGCTTCTTAATTTGAAAGATTTTATTTTGTACAATTTCAGATGAGAATGTTCTGGCTGATGTTAGGAGAATAGTAGGTGATGGGGCCTACACTCCATCTGACCCCAGTGAACTTGCTGGCAAACTTTTCACAACCTGCTACATGGGCACAGAAAATAGTTCTGAAGACACCAGATCAAGAGCTGCAGAGCTGGCTGGGCAGATTGGGAGGTAATATTATATATAGTCATATACAGGGTAAGTTTTGCCCCAGTTAATATCTTGTACATGTACTATGTATTGTTTACCCAATTCACCTACACCCTTGATAAGCAGATTTAGCACATCCAACAAAAAACAAAACAAAAACTTACTTAGTGTGCATTTAAAAATAGGACAAAATCTTAAGGTACCTCACTACACCTACACTTATACTTTTTAAGACACTACGTCACAAGATCGCAATTTAAATGTTTTGTTAAACTGTTTATATCGTTCGAATGGGTTGTATATCCTCGTAGCTCAGTGGTTAAAGTATTGGGGTTCTGAACCGCAGATCATGAGTTCGAATCCGCCTTGAGCTTTTGTTCATGTTTACTGAATTAAATTTTTGAAAATGAAATTTTTCATCCAAAATTGCACATTTTTTTGCCTATTTGACTTAAATACTTCTTATCCATTATGATATCTATCATAATCAAGTAATTTTTTGCTGATTTGAGAAAATATTTCAAGGTGTAGTGAGCCACCTAAAGCAAACTTTGCTAATATTACCGGTAACCCAATATCCATTTATGTTGATGTTTTAAAGGGGCATGGTCACAGTTTTGGTCAAAATTATTTTTTTGATTTTAAAGTTTACAATGATTCAGTAAGGCATTTTTAATAGGCAACCAAAGTTTGAGTGTCTTTCATTGAGTTATAAGCGAGTTACAAAGCTTACAATTCTTTGCTACATGTATGTACTAAACAAAGCTTTTGTTTACATTTTGAATATTGAAGTGAAAATTCCAGTTTTAGACCTAAAATGAATGTGTTAAACATTAGGAACTGTTTATTTATGCTTAAAATGAATAAGAAGATACATGTAGACAAATCAGCTTGAAAAAAGATTTTTACTGGTACATTGAACATATGTAAACAAAAACAGGGCACGAGCCTTGTTTACATGACAAAGAATTGTGAGCCCTGTATCTTGCTTATAACTCAACGACTGACTCTCAAATTTCAGTTGATAATTAAAAATGCATTCCTAAAGCCTTGTAAATAATAAAAACAGAAAAATAGAATTTGAACAAAATCGTGACCATGCCCCTTTATTAATTAGTGGTAAAATATTCTATAATTGTATTGGATGGTTTACCAAAAGAATGAAGTTATTTTTAGTGTATATATATCTGTGTAATACATGTCTAATATATTTTTGCTACAGTTTCCACCTGTCTATCAGTATTGATGTTGCCGTGGCAGCAGTTCTGGGAGTATTCACCTCAGCGCTCAAATTGTTGCCAAAGTTCAAGGCCAATGGAGGAAGTCTTCGAGAGAATTTAGCCTTGCAAAATGTCCAGGTATCAACACTAGAAATTCTGCAATTCTTTTATTAAATCATCAAACATTTTACTTGTACCTTTTGTACAATTTGTAAAACACTTAGAACATCCTATCGAAGTCAAATAGATGTTTACTGAAATGTTATTGCAGAAATGTACAAATGTACAGTATACCTCTTATATTTATGTGTAACACATCAGAAATGTACAGTATACAACAAATGTGTGTTACAGTTTTCATGATTCAAGATGTTTTGTTTTAGGCCAGACTTCGGATGGTGTTGGCATACCTGTTTGCCCAGCTGTGTCTTTGGGCTCGAGGGAGATCTGGGGGGCTGCTAGTCCTAGGGTCAGCTAATGTTGATGAAGGGTAGGTGGGGACAAGCAGAGCCAAATCAAGTAGCATTTGTGTTGTCATGGCTTTGTCTTAGTAGATCAGTTTGTAAACATCTATTGATTCACTCTTTAATTAAGATGTAAGAGTATTATGTCATGTACACATACAGTCAAACTTCGTTATCTCGAACTAGATGGGACTGTTTAAAAACTTAAAGATATCCAAGTATTCAGATAGTGTTCAGAACATGGTCCCCAGGGGTAGGGTGGGACCACAATGGGGGAATCAGTTTTACATGGGAATATACAGAGAAAATCTTTAAAAATCTCCTTTTCAAAAACTGTTTGGCCAGAAAAGCTTAAACTTGTGTGGAAGCATTCTCAGACAGTGTAGATTCAAACTTGTTCAAATCAAGATCCCCGGGGGTAGGGCTGGGCCACAATGGGGGGATGAATTTTTACAAAGAAATATATTGAGAACATATTTAAAAATCTTCTTCTTAAAAACTATTAGGCCAGGAAAGCTCAAAATTGAGTGGAAGCATCCTGAGATAATGTAGATTCAAGTTTGTTTAAATCATGGTCCCGAGATATCGAGAAAATCTTCAAAAATCTTCTTCTAAAAGATTATTAGGCTAAAAAAACTCAAATTGGAGTGGAAGCATCCTGAGATAGTGTAGATTCAAGTTTGTTTAAATCATGGTCCCCAGGGGTAGGATGGGGTCACAATGAGGGGATGAATTTTTACATAGGAATATATAGAGAAAATCTTTAAAAATCTTCTTCTTAAAAACTATTAGGCCAGAAAAGCTCAAACTTGTATGGAGGCATCCTCAAATAGTGTAGATTCAAGTTTCTTTAAAAATATTCGGGGAAAGTTTTTCAGTCCAAAAAGCAGTAACTTGTGTGAAAGCATGGGCCATGCAGATTAAAGTTTGATCAAACCATGATTCCCTAGAGAAAAGTGGGGCCACAAAGGGGGGGGGGGAGTTGTTATATAGGAATAGAGAAAAATCTTCATACAGGTACAACAACAAAAGGGGCTTGGTATTTACCATGAAAATATGTGGATAAAAATCGGCAGATTTTTTAAAAATTTTGAGCAAGATCTACTGTACTTAGTTGTCAAGATATTTTGATACTATAATGCTAATTTGATCAGAGTTAAGGCTGTTGTTGCTCAGGTGAGCGATGTGGCCCCTGGGCCTCTTGTTCAATTTGTAATCTTTCTCTAGTTTGTGCAACCTACATGTATTTTCATTTAACTTGATCATTAAAACTTACATGTACACTTGATTTGTTGGTAAATTGTGGACAGGAGTTGATCAGTTTTAATTTGATTTTCAGACTGCGAGGATACATGACAAAGTATGACTGTTCCAGCGCGGATATTAATCCGATAGGGGGAATCAGTAAAACGGATCTCCGGCGATTCATTCTCTACTGCTCCCAACATTTTGGATATACTGCTCTCACAAAGTAAGAATGCATCATGTATATATTACGTGTGAAAACTATAAACTGAGAATCTTTGTGCACTTTTCAGGCAATTCATAAATGAATGAATTAAGTTATTATACCCTTTGCAAATTGAAATGTATAGAATATAGCTGTAAACAAAGGTATCCTTGTTCTTACTGTTTTTGGGCTAATTTGAAATTTGTTTACTAATAATTTCAAGTATTAAAAAATGAGATGTAGTGATTCAGGGGAAATAACCCTGTATACACTACATGTTCTTATAGTTAAACTTAGGGATGTTCTTTTCTTTTTGTGGATAGAATATATCATGCTCCTCCCACTGCGGAGTTGGAACCTCTGAATCAGGGTCAAATTGCACAAACAGATGAGGTAAACTTTCCAAGAAACTTTCAAATGTTATATATGTGTTTAATGCATGTATCTCGTTTTATGCATTAAATTTAGTAATACATGTACCGGTAGTCATACACTTGAAACTAAAGGCATAAAGATTTTATTTTTACCACATCCATTACATATATTTAGATTAATAGACTCTCAGATACATGTTCATTTGGCAGGAGGACATGGGAATGACGTATGATGAGCTCTCCCTGTACGGCCGACTGAGGAAACAAAACTGTTGTGGGCCGTACAGCATGTTCTGTAAACTGGTTCATGTGTGGAAGGACCAGTTCTCGCCAGAAGAGGTCAGTATTGAAAGGGTCAGGGGTACGCTATCCTTGAAAATAAACCCATCTTTATAGATAATTTTACATCTGTTGAATAAAAATATTTAATTTTCCAATATTTTTCAAAGTTCCATAGTGCATATTTCTTATATCTTTTCAAATTTCTGAAGTGTTTCTCAGAGTTAATAGATAACTAAATACACATTTTTTCTAATAATTGTCACAGGTGGCTGAGAAGGTGAAGCACTTTTTCCGTTCCTACGCGATCAATCGCCACAAAATGACCACGCTGACCCCTTCGTATCATGCGGAGACCTACAGTCCCGACGACAATCGCTACGACCATCGGCAGTTCCTGTACAACGTTAAATGGCCATGGCAGTTTGAGTGCATTGATTCTCAGGTAATTATAATGGAAGAAAAATTAACGGCAAACCTTAACCTTCAATACTGATTACATACATGTACCGGGGTATGTCCTGCGAGATGTATATTTATCAAGTGCAGTGTAATTCTGTTAAAAGTTGTTTTCATGCAGTATGATTTAAAATTCAATAGAAAGAATTAAGAAATAATTATGTAACAAATGTGTTTTTTTCTGCTACAGGATAATTTTCTGGGTTTTGTTCTGTACATGTAATTTTTAGAAACATAGTTACATGTAACTATATCATTTCAAATTGGCAAATGTAAGAAGTGCATTGTACTGCCAATTTTAGGATGTTCTGTAATTTTTAAAAGCTTACATGTAACTTCCTGAAATGAATTTTATAAACAGGCAGAGAAGCTGATGATTATGTATGAGGAGACAAGGAGAACCCAGAATATGAACATGAACCACCCGCCTAATAGTTCCAGACAAAACTCGTCCAACCATGACAGGAACTTGTTCGAGCCGCCCAACGAGGAACATGGCACACCAGACTACGGCATTGTGGTGTCCAATCAAATCTGTACCGTGGATAAGAATAATGGGGTTTTAGAAGAATTTGAGCCTGATGACCTTCAACCAACTACAGAAAGTCTAGGTCAAAACTTGACCTGTTCCAAGGACACAGATATGGAGGCATTGGATTACTTAGAGGAATCAACAGAGAAGTTGACAGCAGACCATCTGAAAGCTTTGTCAAATCCATTCCAATATGTTAGTAATGATTCAACAAGTCCTATATTTGAGCAGTGTAGAGTATATCAGGTTCAAAATATTGAAACGTGTGAGCATGTTTCGAACATTTTAGACCCTCCATCAAATTGTAAACGTCATCTTCTCCATGGAATGGAGGGAGGACTTCAGTCCAAGAGATCTAGAATTTTAGTCACTGTTTAAGCTAACTTTAGTTAAGAAATTTGGTGGAAAACAATGGGTAAATGACAAGAAAATTTCTAAGAATGAAATACTGGTAGTACTATCCCATATATTTTAGGAAGTAAAATTACCGATATATTTTTATCCCTCATTGCTTTATTTTAACCAGATTTTGTTAATTGGTAAAATCTAGTCCGTATATACACAGTGGGTAATTATTCAAGTGGGTACTGTATACTCAGTATATGTGAATGTCTACGTGCATGTCATTATTTTAAATAACCTCATATTTCTAAATGAAATCCTTATTAAGAAAACATGGAGCTTACCTGTATTAATGTGTAATTGAGGACATCACGACAAATTGGGAGAGACATGTTTAACTTTGAAAAGATCCAAAAGAAGTAAAATGAATATGGTTGTTGGATATTGGCTTGATGCAAATACAGTCAAATCTTGTTATCTCGAACTAGATAGGACTGGTTTTAAACTTCAAGATATCAGAGTATTCGAGATATCAAAGGTAAAATACCCAAAGTATAAGTGGTTGGGACTTACAAATTACTTCGATATATCCATTGTATTCCAGATATCAGAGTTCGAGATACCGAAGATCAACTGTATATAATAAAGATTTTTAGGAATGTAGTGTCATAAATTATCAAGTACATTGAACCTTGTACCCAAGTTATTACTACTGCTGGAGGCATCTGTGATGTGTAGATATATAGACTGAACATATCTTATTGTTGTAAGAATCATTAGAATCTTCACTAAATATTATGTATTGATGTTGAATATTGACATTCCAGTGACTTAGTTGTGATAATTGTTTTTATTTAAGATCTCTGTTGACTTTTTTGATCTCGTATTTATCCCCTTTGAAAGATATCAGAAGATCAACTTTTAGTCTCTCCCTATGACTTACCTGAGTATCCAACTCATTTTTCTATCCAAGTTTTATTGCATAAAGTATATTTTTATGACTTGAAATAATTTTTTAACACATTTTATTTTAGCTTTGTTTTTAGTGTTCTGCACTTGTCAATGAATGTCTTGTGAATGATTTTGTTGTCTAAACATGTAACATACCTTATGTATGTTCTTGATGAAAGTATTTTTAATAGTGCTAATTGTGTAATAAAAATGTGGTTTTTATCTAGAATCAAGATCTATCTTATAAATATCTTGAACTAATCTGAAATACCAGTAATCAGTTTATGTGTGAAAGTTTACACAAAAGCTTCTTGTGAATGTCATGTACTGTAAAAGAGGTTATTTACGTGTGGGGGAAATTTACACAAGTTACGCGGTAAGCTGAAAACCGCGAAAAATTACCCCCGCACGTATAGTAAAAAATTAAACACTTTAGAATGGTAAATCGCACACCTGCCTATTGAATACCCACGCGTATTGTTTGGCCATAGAAAATGTGTACTTAACCACCAGCGAAAATAACCACTTTTACAGTAAATTACCCCTATTTGGTAATGTCCTTGTGTATAGAAATAATGTAAAGTGTATAAGCACAACCTTCATTAGTTGTGTTTTTGTCGTTTTCACTAAACATGCTTTAAAAAAATAAATACATGTAACAGCACTTCATGTAATTTTAGTCTAAGAGTTGTTAATCAAGATATCCGAGCCAAACCGACAATTCTTTTTTCATTTACAATTCCAATCTTAATTAACTGAATGATTCATCAATTTCCTGCAGGAAAAATTTACTATATTTAAAAGTAAACAAAGGCATGCCAGACTGAGGAGGAAGTTCTAGAGGAATTTGAACATGCACATATACATGTACTTACTTAAAATTACATAAAGCAGAGTACTGATTTGTTATAGTGGATTGTATGAAGAGTAACAAGGCGTGTACACCAGACTTCTCTCTATTTATTAATTTTATTATATACTTATATTAATTGGAGCTTTGAGCATATTTGTCAACTGTTACAATTGTCTGTAACATTTTTATTCCAACCCCTGGTATTAACAATATCTTTTAAAATGACAAACCCAAAATTAAAAAAATATATATTCATAAACTAAACAAATGAAGAAGGATTTCAGGGCTACTTTTAATAAAAAAGAACTTAGGACAGAGTCACAAATATTTTCAGTCTTGTGGAATGAACTTTAACGAACAAAAATTACATAAAACCATTCACCCTTATTTTGATATCTATAACTACATTGTAGTAGTTAGGGCTATATGGACCGTGGATATCGGCCTGGGTAGCTCAGTGGTAGAGCTCCTGACTAGAGTTGCAGGGGTCCCGGGTTCGATTCCCGGTACAGCCATATGTTTTTAATGTGGTATATGCTCATTCCTCCTTTCCTATTACAATATTTTACAGCCTTTAAATTCAAATATTGATTAGTTTGTGATTAATAACCATTCATTAATTAAGTCGAAAGTCATAAGTTCTTTTGTAAATTGCAGCCCAGAACTTTTTTAACGTGTTTTTTGTGGTAAGATGTCAAGACATTAGGTTTGTGTATTGTTCGGGAAAATAAAATATATGATGTATTAAACATAATAAACTGAAAAAATCATAAGATAAAACATGTCTGGTACACATAACTACAACAATTTTTGTTTTTCTTTAATTTTCAAAAAATGTAAGAATACATTTATGTCATTCCTGAGGATTCAGCCATTTAATAAAAAGAATCAACATGTAATAATATTTCATCCAGTTTAATTCAAATAATGATATCAAATCAAGTACCTGTACAAATATGCATGAGTGAATACACAAAAATTTCACAATATTCTCACAGACTGTAAAAGTTCTACTACACAAAACATAAAATATAACTTACAGTTAAACAAAAACAATTAATTGCCTCTAGTGAAATAAAAACAAGCTATGTGTACATGTAAACAGTAATTTATCTTCAGAGTCGGCGGAGGAAGGTTCTTGCTTATGGTTGATGATACACACAGCAATGAAACAGAGAAACTAATCAAAACAAAAAAGTATCATGGCATCTATTACATAATGCACTGATAAATGTGCATGCACATTTTTCATGGCCAGTGGGCAACTGTATTTGGGTTACAGAAATATATATTTTGTTAAATCTCCATTAAAATTCGTTTAACTAATAACTTGGAAGAAAAGTGTCCCAAGAATTCCATACAATGGATAAAGAGTTTCCAGACCCCGGAGTTGCCCCCTAGCCCCTGACCCCACAGCTTTCACTGATACAAGTAAAAAATTCAGTTCACACTGAAGATATTGGATATAAATGGATTGAAATGTCCTTGTCTGTTTTGTTTTGGGCTTGCAGTGTTTGAGAGTTTCTGTATAATCACAGTAATTGTCCTCTTCTGTTGCTGCTGTCCAGTTTGTTCTACATCTGTCGCAACTTTGCCAGCCGTTGCGAAAGCTCGTCCTGTTAACAAGGAAAAATGTAGACTAAATTATTACACAGCCTCTTTAAGTACACAGAAATAAATTTATTTTACATGTAAATGTATACCTGTAACAGGAAAAATTAATTATAGTTACTCTTTGTTAAAAAAAAATAAACAGTAAAACACGGTTATAATGAACACGCTTATAATGAATTGATGCTTACAACGAAGTGATTTTCACTCCTGAGACTAACATGTTGTAAACTTAACGGATATAACAAATTATGCTTATAACGAAGCAAAATTGCCCTTCCCTGGCACTTCGTTATAAACGTGTATTAACTGTTGTTTGTACAACTCAATTTTACTCAGTACTATAAAAACTTCCACATTTACAGTATAGCTCCATCTCAAAGTCAATGTCAATGAAGTTGTATAGTTTGGAATTCAAATTGCAGTAAAAATGGCCAGTGAAATAGATTGTACAGGTGAATGGCAAGTTTTTCAGTACAGTATAGAGGGAAATATTTTCCTTCATTTTATTTCACCCCTTCGTCCTCATTTTTACAGGCAAATTCCCGACTGGGCAAAGTCAAATGTCACAAATTATTTCTCTTTTAACACAACTGTGTCTGGGCGAATTCAAGAAGAGGTTAAACCTTTGAAAGTTTAGAAGGGCAATAAAAAAACATGGGGTGAAAAAAAAAACCGTATACAGTATACGCCTCAGAGCTGCTGACACTTACTTGTTCTGTGGAGGCTTGTGCTGTACTGGCTAAAGACGTAGACTGTGCTGAGGGTAGATCTAAATTTAGCTCTAATCTGTAATGTAAAATAATTTACATGTTCAATAAACGAATCAAACCAAATTGACATATTTCCATTCTGAGAGATCATGAAAAAAATTTTAGTGAAATATATTGACAATCAAACTTGCGAAGCTTCATCAAATTATCCAACAATGGGTTCACTTTGAGACAATTAGGTATGAATTGCCCAGTATATGACAACAATTGATTCAATGGCATGACAAGCTGTATACAGTATTGAATAAATTCAATCAGTTTGTACCATAAGCAATTGGGAAATGAAACTGCAATAATTTTGCACTTGTTCTGCAAAATCCACGTAACACCATTCTTAATATTCCTTTTTTTAACGCGATGTTTACAATGGGATAGACCTTGCCCCTCCCCTCCTCCCACCCCCTCCCCATGTTTTTAACTTTACATAAAGACCACTTACCCTGCCTCATCTGCGACTTGTTGCATCAGGTTATCTACATCTCCCTGAGGGGTGCTCAGTGTGGAGGCATTACTCATGGTGGCATCCATCACCTGGGTCTGGACGTCCAAGTTCTCAAACTGCTGCTCAAACCTGTCCATTAACTGCGACACCTGTCAGAGCCATGAATACACACATTCAGATTAACATAGCTCTACCTGTTTGTAATATTATATTCAACACCAAAACAAATTAGGAGAAAAACTACCGGTAGTTTAACTTTAAGGAAAGGGATTCAAACCCAGATCCCTTTAATTTTTAGTCAAAAATTAAGTTGTCTTCCCTATGATCAAAGTAGATATATTCATTGGTAATTAATACATCAGACCTATTTGATGGCAAAATGTATTTGTTAAAAACATTTTGTTGTATAAGTTTCAGAGAAGAGACAAGACTCACCTTTTCTAAATTCATAGACCTCATGGCCGATTCCATAGACTTCACCACTCCAGCCATAGAACCTGTCACCTGTCAAACGAGATACTACATGGTCAATACACAACTCTCCCATATACAGCAATAAAAAGTCTTATTCTCGGTCATTTCTAATTAATCATCTTTACAATGTTTGGTCAATATTCAAATTGAATATGAAACTAATTTAAGACAGCACTTATTATCTTATTTGTTAAGCTTAATGGGAACAATTGAAATTAGATGAAGTAGATAGCAGTATGTTTAATTTATTTCATTATTCTCTTTTCCTGTATAGTTGTACTTATGCAGAGAGCACATGACAAACTAAACCAATTGATTTGATAGGGTACTTGACTTGCATGAACACGGAAATGAGAGAATTAGGCTTCATATAGTATTATTGTTTATATATCGTAAGCAATTATAGTTGTTAAATGATTTGTTATTAGTGGCTTCAAATTTAATACATGGAAGTTTCATTTATTAGCCATAAACAACAGTAAATCCAAGATTTAGCATTTGAGAAGTTCAGTAATCCAGTGTGAGCCATATAATAATCCTGATTAATCTAATCAAGTAAAATTTTGTTTCAAGTGTTACATTTTGAAAACAATTGGTGTATTACAGCGATGGAACCAATTAAAGGATATGTGTAAAAGAAGGAAGTAAGTCCAATTTTACTTCCTTTTGTTAACCAGATTTTCCAAAAGTCAATCTCCAAACAGTCTTCTTCAATAACAGTGTTAGTGGATAATGAGCTGGGATGGATTATATCAGGAAAGATAGAAACATAATAGAATGCTCGCAACATCCATCAAAAGCTCTGAGTCTGTACTGCTGGACCTGTGACAAGGCTATCTGTGAAATCTGCAGCACGGACAACCATTCCTTCCATGAATGGGGATCAATCTCCCGATTTTCTGTCAACTGGAAGAACATCACCAAAACCAACAAAGGCATTCAGGATGGACATCTGTGTCAGATTAATGAAAACATCAAATATATTCGGCAACTGAAGGAGGAGAATGTACAAAAGACCACAGAAAAAATACGAAGAATCAACGAACAGAAAACTGAGATGCTGAACGTCATTGCGAAGTTGATTGAAAATCAAGTGCAGCAGGCGGAAGATGAGCTGATCAAGAATAACTCAAAACTCGCCAAATTAGAGACTCGATTCCAGACCCATGTGGAGACCCTTCAACAGAAGACCGCTCAATTTGAGAAAAGCCGAAACACCAACAGTCAATTTCTGGAGGAACACAATGAAATAAAGACCATGATGAATGAAATGAAAGCAATGACTCACGAAAAGATCTCTCGTTATGGAGAACTCTCTCTGTTTGTAAAAGGTAATGTGGAAGTTCATAAAATGGAGAAAATGCTTGGAAAGGCCCAAAATGTTTCCGACATGAATGCCACACCCATCTCTGAGTTCAATGTTGGTGAAAAAACGATAGCTGACATATGCCCTGAATCAGAGGACATTGCTTGGGTTCATGGGGTGTCCGAGGACTTCAATACATTAGTGACCATCAAAGGGGAGAGAAAAAAGAGACAAAAGCATTGTGCATCATTTGGCAACTGCATCTTGATGGAAAACGGAGATATGTTCTTCAATGACTACATGGCTCAATGCATAAAAAGACTATCTCCTTCTGGACTGATTTCATTGGTAAAAGAAGCCAAGCCCCTCACACCTCTTGGGATCAGCCAGATGTTTGATGGCTGTCTACTGGTCACTCTGGACTCTGAAGAATTCAGTCCGACATCCATCAAAGGCAAGAGCTTGGTTTGGCACATGACTCAAGCAGGACGAGTACTGAAGGAGTATGAGTTTGATATGGACGGAACAACTAAACTTTTTGCTTGTCCGTATCGTGCTGTCCAGAATGGGAACTCTGATGTATGCGTGGTGGACATCCTGACTTCTAACACTGGAAGAGTTGTGGTTCTTAGAAAAGAGGGAGCACTGAAATTCCGCTATGAAGGAAATGACACCTCCAAGACCTTTGACCCTTCCATGGTATGCTGTGATGTCAGCTACAATATTCTTGTTAGTGATTATAGCAATGATTGTGTGCATGTCATTACAGCA
Source organism: Magallana ariakensis (assembly GCA_020458035.1). Lineage (NCBI taxonomy): Eukaryota > Metazoa > Mollusca > Bivalvia > Ostreida > Ostreidae > Magallana > Magallana ariakensis. Next base: position 68,765,373 of record CM035812.1, on the reverse strand, counting down.
GATGGACAGTTTGTCAGGTACCTCTTGACCAGTCAAAATGGACTCTTCAAACCCTACAGCCTTGCCATGTTTAACAACTGCCTTTGGATTGGCTGTCGTGATGGAAAGATCAAGGTTGTTCGACATCATGTGACAAAGGATATGAACATTTCCTATGGCCTAGATGCTGTTGCCAAAAACAGCATTGACTTTGAAATGATTAAAGTTATTAATTACTGGAAAGCTAAAAATAAAGAAGAAGAGGAAGAGGAAAACGATATAGATGTGTAGACAAGAATAAAACAATATGGCAGAACAAAAAAAAATTCGATGAATCATTTTGTATAAATTACTCTTTGATTTTTAAGGAAATGCAAAACTTTTTAAAGGCATTATTGGGCTTAAAATTCAATACATGTATCTTTATACATTGTTATTTGCAAACTGTACAATATCTTTCAATGTATTTCATGGTCTTGACAGATTGAACTGGTTTCTATTTGTTTTGTTTTATTTTGCCCAGTTATTTTTTGTTTTATTTTTATTGCCTTTATATTTTTTCAATATTATTCCCCAACTTTATTGCAAAACAGAAAATGCATGAAATAAGTGGAATACTGTAATTGAGCAGGCTTACTTAATGATATATACCATGTATACAACGATACTTAACTTGTTGAAAATTCATGATGTGGTTACAAACTAATATGGTTTTAAAATAAAACTACGATAAACACATCATATTTTTTTTCAAGCTATTTTGCATTAAAAATTCAGGAGAATGTGATATAATAACTCTACATTATCTACTAGTTTTGGCTTCAAAACAAAAAGGGGCAGGCAGTTTTTAGCTTATCATTAAATATATTATCTATTCTCAATATTCAGTACATATTCTAAAAAGAACAAGTGCACTTAAGCTATAGAGAATGGGCCCTTTTTCAGTGCCGTTTTTATGTAGAAAATATCAACAAATTGCTTTTTTCCAGTAATATTTAAGCACTGATGGATACTTCTGATTTATATGCACGCTTAAATTTACCAAAATCAGCACACATTTTAAAAAATTGAGGATTTTTAAATGCCTATAAATAATCTAAATCCGGAAAAATCGAACCGAACCTACTTGAATTATGTCTATTTAAATCAGAGGGAGGAGACATTTAAATCAATATTATTCTGTTGGTGGATCGATTGGCGCGTTTGCTGAATTATACTTTATGCATTGTTTTACGTCTGGAAAAAAATCGAATAAAGCTTTAAAGTTGCATATTACCATAGTGATCAAACAAACATTCCTGACCAAACAAAGTTGATGGAAAGCGATTTAAAACGTGTCAATGTTTTACAGTGAGCACATTTGACAAACGTCTACCTGGATAGAACCCACATGACTGTTTGAAATAATTTATTCCATGCGTGGGTTCGAACATGGGTCACGCAGGTAATAGCTTTCGCTTGCTATAGGAAAAACCTTGAAATTTTCATGTGTTTTTCATGTTTTAGGTACCAGCCTAATGTAGTACAAACTTCTTATTTTCACAGGAGTTTTCTAAATGTATAATGCGTATTTTATCTTTTCCACAAGTTTGTACTCGGTTAGGCTGACAGTAAACAAAGGCTTTGAAATGAATGCCCGTCCTCGATTTTCTATACAAATTCACGAGTGTAGGCTGACCCCTGCTATGTTGTAAAGCTTCGAGCTTTTTATATACAGTAAATTCAGCGCTAAAACTTGTTGATTCTTATGAATTAGATATCAATAGATGATGTTAGGTAAAAAATTATATTAAATTTGAATCTTCATTTTTTTTCACTTTTACCGGGGCCCACAAGTGCACTCGTCCTTTATTCCCTTGTAAGTGTCCAAGATTTTCAACTTGGCAAGGTAAAAGAATGTCAATGTCAGTCAATTAAACTCATCACCAGGTCAAAGTCCTTGAAAACTTTTCACCTGGACAAGGGGAAGAAGAATTTTAACCTGGTTTAGGTCTGTGAAAATTTTTTACCAAAGGCCTGTTCAGCACAGGGGGCACTTACAATAGCTCACAAACATTTATACTGAATTTTAGTGAGCTCTTGCAAGTGCCAACTCTGCTGAACAGGCCTCTTGTCATAGTCTGAGAGGAAGAATTTTTACAAGGTCAACACAGAATTTATTCCTTGTCAAGGTCTTTGAAGAGAGTGATAACAAAGTCAAGGTGTGAAGGACTCGCCTGTTTCATGGTGACGGCGGTCTGAACTCTAGCAGCCACTGCGTCTATTCTGGCACTCATTTTACGATAATTTAAGGCCTGGTTTTTCTGTCTGATTGCATTTTCTGCATGAATCCTTGCTCCTTCTGCATTGTTCTTTTGCATAGCCTAAAATATTATTATATAGAATGCCTGTAAGTTGGTGTCATTTCATTATGTAATAAATTTATGATGAATGTCATATGCATACCAGTAAATTGCAAATCTAGAATACATGGTTTTCCCCCATTCTTTTCCTTTTAATATACACAGATTTTGCATTAACGCTTGTTTATACATGTAACTTAGTACATAAATTTCTTCCTTAGATTTTTTAAAACATTTTAGAAATGTTTTGATGTGTCATACCTTTTTACATTTCCCTTTCTCCTCTTTTTCTGACTTTTCACATTTCTTTGCATTTCTTTCTAGATCTTTGGCTGCAAACTTCAGGTTAAATAAATGTTCTTGTCACAGTTAAAGAAAGTGTCATTATTTCATACAAAAACTTAAAACACATTGTTTCACATACCAGGGATGAAAATAAAGCATACAACACATGACATAAACAATATGCTTACCAGCAATGTCTGTTATTCATATTTGTCAGAAATTTCATCTTTATGAAAATGACTTGTCATTCACTTTTGTGGTTTTTATTTCTAACCAACAGCTTAATAAAAATTGGATCAAACCGTGCAAAAACATGTATTATTAATCTTTGTAAGTTTTTAAAGTCATAGACTGCCCTTAACAGAAGCTCCTACCAATTTTTAACTTAAGTATATTGAGACAATGTAGATAAAGTGCCTTGTATATACAAAACTCAAATGACATGATCCAAGTTTCTTCGACATTAACACCTACTTTTTTGTAGGAATAGTCTCGGGTGTAGAACCATATTTAAAAGCTTGTTGCACATTTATTCGACTGATTTTTACTTGATTGACAACTGAGAAAATGAAGGTCTCTATTCTATTATGACATTAATCCACATGCTGGTAAACAAATCATCCTCAAAACGGCCATATTCCTGTCAAGTTTTAGAAAAGTTTAAATCTTGTATTTTCTATGTCATTCCATTTCTTTTCTTTAAGTATGCATGATGGCAATAGATATGTTTTGATATTGAAACACTCAAACAACCTTCAACATCAAGAATTGATATGTGTAGAACCGTTTTTTCAGTTTTTTAGCGACTAATCACTTAGAATTACCTAATGACTTAAATAAGCCACACTAGCTGGTGTCAGAGAATTCCTCCTTATCAATTTGGTGTGCACTACATCTGCACTAAACACCAAGTATGTAACACATATAAACAAACAGGTGTAATATGCGTCTTGGATTAAGAATGACACTGCTTGAGCCAATTGCAGCACTAAACATATGTAAATATATTATGGTAAGTTCAAAGAATATTGAATCCTTATAATCAAGGATAAATACTAAAATAAATCTACTAACACAATAGGAAACTTTGTAGAGACTTTAGAGCGTTGTCAAACAACACTGTCTAGTGGCGAGAACTGAGCCCAGGGGCTGCATTCAAGATCGTAGCACCTACAGTACCGATCAGACCTAACCTAACAGAAAGTAAACCCCAACTAAACTCTGGGTTTACTTTCTGGGTTTACTCTGGGTTTACTAGATTGGACCCAGAGTAAACCCAAAGTAAATCCAGAGTGGACACAGAGAGTAAACCCGGTCAGAAGTATACCCCTAAAAGCAGACGCTGTGATTTCGGAATATACAAGGGACAGGAATTACAGGCAGTAGGATGATAAGATAAAAGACGGGTCTGCTTCACACTTCAGTGCGTACAGTTGACCTCAAAAAGAAAACCCAGAGTAAACCCCAAGTAAACCCCAAAATTAAACCCAGGGTGTAGTTGGGGTTTACTCTAGTGTTAGGATGGGTCTGATCGGTACTGCACCCTAAACCAATTGCTAAGATAGTATATCGTTCATGATGATTGATCATGGCAGCAACGCAGAGCCAAGCAGCTGCTAGAAGCTACAATCTTAATCGAAACCCTGGTACTTGACAAGAATTGGTCTTATACCAATAGAGACTTTAGAGAAATGGATACTCAGCTTTATAACTACAGTCTACATCTCAGTATTGTTTAGAGCACAGAAATAATACACCGGATTGTAAAAAGTATATCAACGAGCGTCTATAAATGAATGGCTGTTTATGTTGATAACATAATCAACTGACCTTATAAATAAGAGTCAAAACTGCTCAGATGTAATGCAAGTAGGAAGGAGATCATATGTCCCACTATGTTAATTATTTCATTACTTACCACCGATCATTATAAACACATTAAAACAAGGATACTATCCATAGACATGTTGGTATTTGATGATATTGTTTCTCACACGGAACTAAACATGAAAAATAAACGATTGTGAAATGTAAATAGACGATGACTTCGACTCTTGTGATTGTGTATATCCCTTTCTTTGCGTATTACGTCATCAGTTGATGTTGTGTCTTTCGGAACATGTTTTAACCGGAAGTAGTTAATAAACTAGATGAGTTCCGAGTTACAGTAGTAAACACATGTGCACATGGTAGTAGTCTCTTAACCATGCAAGAAAAAGTTTTATCGAGTAAAAAGAGAAAAAAGAAGTTGAACAAACAAGGAAATAATTCTCCAACTAAAAAGAAAAAGACAGATGATGACAATTACACAGAAATTAGGTTTAAATTTGAGCTGAGAGATGCGAACTTGACATTTCTAGGTGTGTATAAAATTTTCAATGACTGTAATTAAAATATAAACAAGTTTATATTTTAATGCTGTAATTTGGATGCTCTATATATATAGTCACGATCGAATTATGAATACCAATCATTCAGTAAATTAAAATAGTACTTACTGACATCAGGAAAAGTCATAGAAATGAAATTGTTGTATTTATAGCTTTGGAAAAATTTGTCAACCAAGCAAAGGAATGCAATCCAGAGAGCAAGGGATACGACATTGTAGCAGGATACTGTAGATCATCCCCTGAGTGTTCCGAGATCCTCCAGCTTCTTGATGGTGGGAAGAGAAATGAAACAGAGGTACGAACATTTATATATAAACATTGGATTATTCTGTTAATTAAAGATTATTCATTGATCTGTATTCAGATTCAGAATTTCTTAAATAAGATGTCATCAGCTTAGAATGATGCCATTATCATTCAGCAACACAGAAAAAAATAAACACTTTACATACATAAACCATTTTAATTGATATATCATTAGGTATCAGTAATTAAAAGATTACAATATGGCTTAATCTTATTTTTTTTTCTTTTTCAGATTCATAGGATCTTTGGTGCATTAGAGGTGATTCTACTGCGGATTGTAGATGATTTATCCAAGCATGCTCCTGTGGGTAAAGTTATCCTCCAGAAAATCCTGTCTGTGGGAATGCCCTCGGTCTATTACCTGCTTGGTCCTCGAGTGAGGGCATCTGCCGTGAAGACAACGCTGAGATTGCTAGGGGCTCTAGTGCTGCTGGGGGAGAGTGGGGCTAAGGCTCTACTGACACAGCTCGATACCACCCACAAACATGTCCAACTGTTGTTCACCAGACGGGATTCAAAGGTATGAAGCTTATGAACATATGTGATAGGAATTGAAAATGTATTCTTTAATATTATTTTATCAAACTGTACATTTGTCTTCTTATAAACTTGTTAAATTTATTTGTTTAAACAGGATTGCACAATTAAAAACAACTGACTACAGTGTAGATTACTTTGTCAATGGGGTCCTCTTTTCTATCATATTTCATATTAATGGTTAAATAAAAATTGTTGGAAAAAATTTCTAAGGAGCATAGCGATAGATGTGATGCATTCAGCAGTTAAATTTAAAGTTAAATTTTTCGTTTTGTAGGACTCCCAAGATGTGAGAACATGTCTTGTTCAGTTTATCATGGCCTTCCTGATGGTGGGGAGTAACTCTGTGATACAACAGCTCATTAACATCAAAGGTCAGGAGGTCAATGATAATTAACAAGATTATGAATGTATACTAGCGGAAAAAAGAAACTGTACATTATTTAATATATGAAAAAACATTTAAAAATTACAATGAACAAATTTTATATTTTGTAATACTGTTAACACATATATTCGTAACAACATCTCATAACACATTAATGTCAACGTCAAATAACGTCAATTTCAGCACACTCGAAAGTCACTGTTATTTGAAATTGAATTAACAACATTAATAACGCGTGTGACCACCATTTGCGTTCACGCATGCTTGACAGCGACGCCTCATTGATGCCACTAAAGTGTTCAGAAATGCTTGAGGGATGTTGTTCCAGATGTTGGTTAAAGCCTGGCTTAAATCAGCCAATGTCACTGGCTGATCTGGTAAACGGCGTAAACGTCTTTCCATTTCATCCCAGACGTGCTCGATCGGCGACAAATAGGGGGAAACCGCTGGCCAAGGCAAGACATTGACATTCTGTTGAACAAACAAGTCCCTGTAGTGACTACACGTGCTGCAGAGTGATGTGATTTTGATGTCTCTGTATGAAGCGTATCACGCGACGATACACCCTACAACGGCCGTCACTGCTATCCAAATGAAATCTGGATTCATCAGTGAACAGAATATTGGCCCAGTCCTGTATTCTGAATCGCAGATGTCGTGTGCACCACGCTAGTCTGGCGATACGATGATATTGAAGCAGTACTGGGCACCGCTGGACGTCTTGGTCTTGGTCTGATGTTTTGCTCGCGCAGACGATTACGCACAGTTCTTGGACTAATTGGTCGAAGCCCTGGAATGCTACGGGCAGTCAAACTTGCTGTCTGGAAACGATTTCTCAGATGCACAAGTCTAATGTGGTTGTCCTGTTGACGTGACGTCACACGAGGTTGCCCAGAGCGTGGTCGATCCTGGGTGTTGCTAGATTGTTGAAAACGTCTCCATAATGACTGAATGGTGTTCCGATGAACTCCAAAGTGTCTTGCTACAGTATTTTGTGCCATTCCAGCTTGCAGCATCCCAACAGCAAGATTACTTTGGTTTAAGTTGAGTAGTGGCATAACATAGGGGTAAATTTTGTTGAAACTAAAGTGATTTCCTTAACAAAAAAAGTTTTAACAAATCCTTTACAGTTCTTATTCCAAACAGTATTGGCCCGTAAAACTCGTGCATACAAATTCTTCAATAAACAACAGGTGCTCACTAACCATGAAAAAGTCCATGCACCTGGACAGTTACCATTCGATTTTGTCAAAAACAATACCATTATCGATTGTTTAAATTTTATAAATACAAACAATAGATATAGAAAAATTATACTAAATTTTATAATGCACAGTTTCTTTTTTTCCGCTAGTATAAATAAAGTTTGAAAAAATTATGACATTAAATCATAATTCTTTGTACAAAGTTTCATGCTAAAATTTGAATGCTTTCAGGGTTTTTGAGCACTTTGTTTAATGGATTGATTCAAGATAAAGCTGCCGATGTTAAACTGGTCTTAAATACAGTGTTTGAAAAGGTAAGTGTGAAAACAAAGCTGCCGTTGTTAAACTGGTCTAAAATACAGTGTTTGAAAAGGTAAGTGTGAAAATAAATCTGTATTGAAAATATACATGTATATATATTAAATGGAAATCTGATACATACATTATCTAGCTAATATATAGAATTTGTATTGCTAAGACACCCTCATTTATGGTTTATATGTACAGGTTGTAGAAAATGAGACTGTTACAAAAACCCAGAGACTAAGGCTGTTCAATGACTACTCCCTGGCTCAGATTAGCCGCCTGTATAACTGGACAGGGCGTGTCGAAGAAGGGGGAGATAATGCAGAGGAGGAAAGAGGGGAGGTAAACAATCACAAAATGCAAAATTACCCTGTGATTTTCATTTACCATAACTATTTCAATGAGATTAAAATGGTACAAACCTATTAAGTTGACAGAACATGTGTTCAAACCATTTGAATTATATTGATGCAATAAAATATATTAATTTGAATAAAAATAAAGAATTTATAAACTTTTGTTATTTTATTCATTAAGAAAAAATGTTCCATTTTTTGACACAAAAATCCATTTCTGAAAAATGTTCATTGATGCAGCTTTAATTGTATCTGTTCCTCTAGTCATTGAATTTAGTTTTATCTACAGAATGATACACCACTGAAGGAAGACAAAGACGAGATTGCAGAATTGGCAAACAAGCTTCTTATGGAGCTGTGTTGTTCTCACACTCATGGTGTCAATTTCTACGACAGAACCCTGGGAACAGGCGGAAAGTATGCGCTGTATTTGTTACTTGAAGCTCTCTTTTTGAATAACTGTGTAATTGGATATTTCTTTGCAAAATTTTACAGTATCATCTCCAACACAAAAACTTGCAAAATATGTGTTTAGTATTATTCTGATAATCATCAATTCTGAGGTTTTTTTCCGAAAAATCATAAATAAATTAATTTATCTTTTTTTTTAATAAAAAAGAAACAGTTTTACTGTATTCATTAGAGGATGATTTGTACAACTTTTTGTTATCGCTATACATTTTGTAAGAATTCTTGTGCTGAAGATTAACAGGCATGTTGTAAAAATGTAATGATAAAATGGTTAAAAGCAGAAATTCTTCATTTTCCTAGGAACCAAAATCAGCTACTGACAAATTTCTTGACCACCATATCCAAGACAGTTGAGGGGAAGGAAGTACAGAATCTGATTTGTCAGATCCTCAGAAATTGTCCCGATCAGATCAGACATTACCTCCCCTGTTTAATCAAGAATATTGCTCCTAGACCCACCACCAGGTGGTGTTCTACTATGAACTTCCTTTGTGAGGTGAGATATATAGGAATAACAAGGTTTTTAATGAAAATATTAATTATCAATTATGGCGTTGTTAACATGTGAACAATCAGTGAACTTTAACACATTGCAGATTTACAAACATCAACCTGATAGACCCATGGTTCTCAAATCAACTCAGCATCACTCATCTGCGAAGTTTGTGGATATGGTCATGGTTCACTTGATACCCATCCCCCAGATCCTGAGCTCTGTCTTGCAGTCTTTGAAGGTACATGTACATTTTGAAGTAATGTGTTATTTGTTCAAATTTTAAGGAACTTCTAAATATATTGAAAAACATTCCACATCAAGGTAAAATAATACTTATGTGAATGTATCAAGTTATCCATTTAAATAGGAATTGAGGAACTTTGGGGAATATAAAACTTAAGTCTGAGTTTTCTTTGTTGACATTTTCAGCACGCCCACCCCACAGTCCGGTATTTGGGGATGAAGTTCCTGGGTGTTTTACTACAGAATGCTGTGACCTTTCTGCACTGTCTGAGACAGGAGTGTGAGAAACCATCCACATCTGTGTATAGCAAGGCAGAGATGCAGGAAATTCTTCAACTCTTTAAAGAAAATGTTCTAAAGGTACAAAACAACCAAGTTACTATGGAAAATTATCCTTGCAAAATGAATAATAGCATTCAGTGTATCTGCAATTCTATTTTTAGGTTTGAAAAAATTATTTCATATATGCAACAAAATATTAAGGTTTGAATCTCATAATGTGTATATTTTTTGGGGGGAGGGGGGTATTTGTATCCATAATCATAAGATTAAAATTATATTCAATAAATGCTTCAATTTTTAGATTTTCCCAGACTGCAAATTAATTATGTCTTGTTGGAGGGAACTCTTGTTCCCTAAAAAGACAACCAATCAGAAAACAAGTCCTGTAAAGAGCAGGACAGAAATCGACGGCACAGAGGAGACTGTCAAGGAAGGTAACCAAAACAGACATTTAATTTTATGTAATGAACACTTCCTTAATACTGTGTCTTCTAAATTTTACTTAAGTACCTGAGAGAGAGAGTTCCTTCACAGCAAATTATTTTTTCTTCAAACTATTTAAAAAAAAAAAATTAAGTAAATTGATGGAGTTAAGTTGACCAAGCAAGTCTTGTGACTACATTATGTATTTTGTTTGAGGACAGATGTACCTGATGTACTGGTAACAGAGCACATGGTGGAGACAGAGAAAGCCCTGTGTCTTCTGCAGGAGTTGTCTCCCTCCATTCTATTGGACAACTCGGGAGATGTGAATTTACTTCTCGAGGGAGTCAGGAAAATGTCTGGGGTGGAGAAAACTGGTGGCGATGGTGAGGTTGAAGCCATGGAGACGGATGATAGATCACATGACAAGCAGACGAAGCTGCTACCTCAACTGTATTTGTTGAAGCTTCTGTCTGAAACGGATGCTCGTAAGCTGCCATGGACACAACAGGTAAGTTCTTTGTCATTTACAAAGGGAAAAATTCTTCCTGGCAAATTATATTTTAGAATTAAATTGCAGAATTTACTACAAACATGTAAACCCCCCAGATCCAGAAAAAATTTGAAAAAAGGGAATTATCATGTTCCATTTCATTTGCATTACCAGGTTTACATGATTTTAATGCATGGAAGATTTTAATGTACCAGAATGTAAGATTTCAATGTTTGGAATTTCACTAACTATGCTTATAGAGTCAAGATGGACATTCTCTGATGTACTTGATGTTGGAGATGCTGTCTAAGATGTCTGACCCTGACATGCTGAAGAGCCTGAAACATCTTCTAGTTCAGGTAAAGGTCCTCCTCAGAAAAAAAAATTGGTAACAAAAAATATTTCACTAGAGTATTCAGGCATATACAAAATTATTGCATTATTACACATTTTTAGACATATGATTTCAACAAAAAATTCTCAAATTTAGAAATATTGAACATTTGCAAGGTGCAAGCATCATTAATAGGCTAAGCAATGATTGTTAGGAAAAGTATGAAAATTATGAATTAACATATGCATGCATAACTTTAATAAATTACAGAGGATTAACATCGTGTGTTTTGGTTTTAGTTGCTGTACAGCACAGGGTTATTTGGAGGACATGTGAGGGAGGTGGAGCTTTGGATGACACACTTTACAAAGTCCACGGATAAACTGGTCCTCATCAAGCCACTGTCTGATACATTCACAACCTACATTAGCAACTCCATGTCTTATGTGGACAGGCTCTGTATTCACATGTCAAAGGTTGCTTCCAGGGAAACAGATGACACTATCATGGATGAAGTTGCCATGGAAACTGGGAGTGTCAACACTTGTGACAATGCAATAAATGGTAGATAAGTTTGTTTTTTTTATCTCGTTGATCAATGGAAAAATTAGGCAAGGGAGGGGGATTCTAAAGAGTGTTTTGACAAATTTCCTGTTTCGAAGCATTATTAAATAGCTGGGTGTGCTTTTATTCACAAAGTGTATATTGTGTTTTTAGCAATTCTAAAAATGGATGAGGAGGATTTTGAAGATATTTCAGATGAAAATGAGACAGAAGTTGAGACGGGTCTGAGGTACAGTGTATATTTAGCCTGCCGTTTTGTATCATATTGTACTGTGGTAAATGATTGTTTTATTCCAGTGACTAATTATTTTTTGTAGGCTTCCATTTACACCACTAATAATTGTTGCACTGGAGACTGGCATGAAGATAAAAGAAGCAAATGAAAACAGTGAAGAAATATCAACAGGTAAAAAAATGTCAAAATCATAGTTTGAAAGGTAGCTTTTTCAAGTTAGAGGTGACATATAGCATTGACCTAGATATTTTATATGAATAAAATAAAACAGCTGCTTAATGATCCAATCGCAACTTCTCGGGCCTTTCCGGCAAGCTCGGAAAAACACCTCGAATGTATTAACATCACCAGATGCTAGACTTTTATACAAAATGGAGTCGCTTCCTATTAAAATAAGTATAGGCTAGACAGCCTTGTGTGTCGCTTCTGTGGTATATTTTAGAGTATATCATTGACTTTAATGAAGTCTAACTAACATCTCAGTAAATCGTAAAATTTGTTGAATTTATTTCAAGTTTTATAAAAAGGGGGGTTGTCATGGATGCCTAGGTAAATACATTCGAGGTGTTTTTCCGAGCTTGCCGGAAAGGCCCGAGAAGTTGTGATTGCGACAGCAATGCACTGAACTATCTATATAATATCAACTTCTGTAAATATCATACAAGCTAAAAACATGAATACTGGTAATACACTTAATGTAATTTTCTTTCAGCTTTCTGTCAGTACCTGTCTGGTATCCTTATTGACATTCTACATCACCAAGTAGAGCCTGTTACCATAACAACACTTGTGAAAAATCTCCATGGCAACATGATAAATACAGATGTTCTAAAATACATGGAATCTTTGCTTCAACCTCAAAAGGTAAATCTAACTTTGCTACATGTATTAAAAAACATCATAAAGCGAATACATTGTTCAATTTTGCCTAATCTTAAACTTTAAAGCTGTGTGATGACCTTGACAAAACAACATTGTTGAAGTCAAGGTCAACCAACTTACTGGTAATTCTATGAATCCCCTGTCAGGTCCTAGATTTGGTTGTTAAAGAAAAATTAAATTCTTATGATTCAAATTTCTTCTAAAACCTAATGATTGATTCACAAGTTTCCTTAGAAAGTATGAATAATCTAGTTTTAAAACTACATTTATTACAAATACAATACAAATATTTTTATTTGAAGAAAGGGAAAAAGAAGACTATGAAGACAAAGATTGACACCAAGAAGCTGTATTTCACAGCAAGGCATGTGTCTGTGGAGTTGATATCAATGTTACAAAGTAAAGACACAAGTCAGGAAAACGAGGACACAGTCAAGAATGGACTGAATTCTGTCAGTCTGTATGAATTGAATTCACTGGTTGACCAGATTGTGCTGTACTGTGGAGTTCTTCTGAAATTCCAGGTCAGTACTACCCTTCTGGTTTGTACTATGGCAGTTTTGCAGCAGACACAAATACCCGTGTACTGGAAAAATATTACTTTTTGATGATGGTAGATTAACTATTATCTTATATTTTCAGAGAATAGAAGATGTGGATCTGCTCAAGTTCTACTGGAAGATTTTAAAAACCGTTGTAGCCATGGCGACTGATGATTCAGCAGAAAGTGGACAAGATGCAATGAATACCACAGACCAGGAGCTGACATCAGACCTCAATGTTAAATTCATCGAGCCTCCCCAGTGGTCCAGAGAGGACTGTGTGAGAGAACTCCTCCAAAGCATCCTGTCTCACCCAGCAGTGCTTGACCATTTCCTGTTCCCATCAAGGGATGTAACTCTGAACAAGTCGTCTGGTTTTTGTGAGGACTTGGGTGTTTGTTTGACAGAGGGATTGTGCAGTATTCTAGTAGAAGTAAAATCCTCACCAGAGGAATCAGTATCTAGAAATTTGGATGGATACTTTGACAAGTGTGTGAATCTTTTGTCTGATAAAACATACTCAAAGAGAGCCACTTTAGTACTGCTTCATCAGTTTTTGCAATCTACAAACATTTTTATCACACAGGAACATGTCAACAAAATGCTGCTGATCCTACTTTCACTTTCAATCAAAGATTTGATTAATATTGAATCAAAAACTCTAAAAGAACAGGGCAACATACTTCTTGTTCTACTAAATAATGTGAACAATCGAGAAAATGCTGTTGTTCCTGCCCTTGACCTTAAAAAATTCCAAATTCTCTTTAGTCTGCTTGCACTGCTGGATATTGTCTCAATAGAGCAAGCATGTCTTCAGGTGCTGGCCTGCTACCCATTGGCTTCTGTAGCCATGCCTAAATCTGTGTTCATACAATGCCTTGAATCGGACTCGGCAGTAAGAATGGAGATTCTTAGCATTGTGATATGTCAGAATGTTCAAGCCAGGGACTGGTTCGAGTCCTGGATAGTTGAGAAAAAGTTGGTGGATTTCAATGCCTGTGGTTTACAAATGGTGATTCAGTACATAAACAGGTGTCCTGAGAGATTAGCTAAAAGTGAGTGAGGCTTTGAATTGTTTTTAATTTATAAGATTTTATTATAGTTTATCACTGTGACAATGAAATTACTCACCGTTACTTATACCTTTTTACCTCATGAATTATAATACTTCTTTAGGAAAGAAAGTTCTGATGAAAATTTTGAAGATATTCAAACACTGCTTAAATTTCCTGGAGAAGCAGAAAGATTTCTCTCCAGAGGAAAGTGAAGGATCAGAAATTTCTACTGGGAAGTTGACTACTCCTTTTGAGTCAATGATAAACCTATCTTTGAGTCTACACCAGATGAAAGTTTTAGGTAGTTTTTACATAACCACGTACATACACAATATATCAGCTGTATGTTTTATCCTCTTTTAAAGATGTTTAAATGCATATAAAAGATTCGAATCAAGTTTTCACAAAGACAGGATATTATACATGACTGTGCAAAATACTTTTTTCGCATAGCCTTATGAAAGTGTATTATAGCATGCATTGTGTTATAAAATCTTTCATTTTTGAAAAACATTTATTATTAATCAATTGTAATAAATCACAGACACAGACCTTGAGGACATGGTTATATCTCTCATATCAAAACTGATGGCTGAACCAACAAATCTGTCCCATCGACATATTGAGGTTTTGGCTGAATTCTGTGGAAATATAGAGAATACAGAGAGGCGGAGTTTGTTGCTAAAAACCTGTCAATCATGCCTCATGATCACTCTGAAGAACAAACAGACAAGGGAGGCAGAGTGGGTGGATCCTGTGATAGGTGTAATGGTGTCCTTAAAGAAGGCAAGTCCGGCCTACAGGAGGATTCTTTTAAAATATGAAATACTGTAAACCAACTTTTATTCACGAGCAAGAAATTTTCGAGAGCCTTGTTGTCGCGAAAATTTCTCGCTGCAAACCATCCCTTGTCATTTGATTCTCATCACAACATGAGTCTGGATAAGGCTTGGTCACGAAAATAAGTCGTTGCGAACCAGTTTATCTCCAGTAAATCGCGAAATAAATTCGCCGCGAATAAAAGTTTGTTTACAGTAACTTGTATTTCTCTTGCCCAAGTACAGTTTAAAATGTATGTTTGTAATTGCCTGTATAGGACAACATTGATTACTTTTATTTTTGATCGATTTTATATTTTTGAAGGATGAAATGAAAGAATTATACAACAATGAAATGATCAAGAAATGGCCAGATTTTGCCAAAATGTTGCTCAGGTGAGTATCTGTTCCATTGCATCATCTCTCACAACTCTTGACCTTATACACATGTACATGTATCTGAGTAAAGCAAGCAACTTCATTTATAGTAAAATATATTAAATCAGATAAATTAACAGTAGAATTGGAAAAATTTACCGGGTAATACTTCATGACCTACATGAATTAAGAATTGTTGTATAGGCATCGTTGGAAACCCACAGTTAATTACTCTGCATTCCTTCCTCCATCATGATGAAAGGAGGAACAAAGGTTTTATGATGATGTTATGCAGGATTAGAGTAAATAATTTCACGGTCCATTGATTTCAGATACAAGTATACCAACAAGCTGACCATGCAGCTTCTGACCACAATGGCCGACTGTGTGTACGATGTTAACACAGAGACAAGCCCCTCAATATCATCAGAGCTTCCCCTTCAACAGCTCCACGAAATGCTGATCAGCCATTCTCAGTATCTACCAATCATGTTCAACGAGAGTCACCCAGAGGTCAAAGGTAACATAGGAATTAGCCAATGATGTTAGATGTCACTAGACTTTTATTTTGATAACATATACTGCATACAGGGAAATGTTTGCCCTTTTCCTATTTCCTCTCTGTTATCAGTGGATGACCTTGAAATAAGTCTTAATTCAAAATTGTACTAAAGCTGTGTCTCTTTTTAAAGACAAGTTTTGTCAAATAGTGTGAAATCTTTTACAAAAATAGCACACTTTGAAACTAACCTTGTAACCTGTATCAGATTTTGGATGCAGGGTATGTCTTTGTTGGATGTTAAAGCTGTTCATTCAGACATGTACAGTATGGTCAATGGTTATAAGAAACAGGTGCTTGGCTTCTTTCAGAGGCTCTGGTAGATTTCATGACCGTTTTAGTGGGGAGGGATCCCAACTGTTGCCAGACCCAGCACATAGGGGTTCTCCTGGGGGCCTACTCAGCCTCTCTCTCATCAACAGGTATGTACAGGTAATCACTACTAGGGGGCCTACTCAGCCTCTCTCTCATTAACAGGTATGTACAGGTAATCATTACTGGACAGATCCTGTCTGTTCAATGTTTGAAGTAAGCATCATGTTCATTGTTCATTTATTCAGAATTCAGAGACTCGTGTGATATATTTTTCTAGCATAAACTGTTGCATTAATTCAGTTGTGTTGTTTTGTAACCAAAGGAGTTAAGTTTTCCTACCTAACACTTCCTACTTGACTTACCAGTTCATGTTTATTATTCACAAGATATCATACATGTACATGGCTAACCTTAAATGAACATTATGGTCATGATATCACAATGAAACATTTTCAGATCATTCATGACTATGCTGCATTAAGAACACACAAAGTTCAGTATCATACAGACATTTCATTTTTTTAAAAAGTTTTTTATTCTCTTACAGACCAAAAGATTTTAAAGCTGTTGTTTTTATATGAAAATAACAAAGCAGACTTAAAAGCCTACAGGTTTGTGAACTTTTTTATGTGCCATTTATTGGTGATATCTCAGCTATTTTGTGGTTAAGAAATTTGCAGAAACTTATTCTAAATTTACATTATTCTGTAATATTCTGATTAATGAATTAAATTAATTAATGAGTGAAAGTTGTCCAGGTATTTAATATTCAACACTTTTATTATTTCTCATCAGTAGCAATTTTCAAAATTGTATTCTTTATACTGATGATTTGAATATTTTGTCATAAGTTGCAGAGCTCCAAATGCTAAAACATTATTATGTTTACAGTAAACTATCATGGTATAACCTATCAATGTTATTTATGTTGGGTTCAGGCAGCAGGGAGATTTGCTTTACCCCCATATCTTTACATCTAAGTATCAAGGCTTGAAATAATTGATGACACAATGGTTTTAGAACAGTCAATTTAGAATTTGGCCATATAGTGCTTATTGTAGAGCATTTGGAGATTGTGAAAACCTTTAAATGCCCAGAAAAAATCTTGCTTAAAACCCCAGTGATTTGCAAAAAGAAATGATTATTTCTTGCTTAAAACCCCTGTGATCTGTGAAAAGAAATGATTATTGCTAGCCCTTAATATATTGTGGAAAAACTGACCACTCTTAATTTTAAGACCGATGCTGTGGGGAATGAAGGCTGTGGAGACCCACTCAGTGAAGAAATCTCTGGGGGCGACCCTGTCGAAGCAGACGACGTCCGAGGAGGTCATGGAGTGTCTGGATCAGAAGACGATGCAGACCTCTATTCTAAAGCTCCCCCTCAGGAGGCAGATGCAGGTAATGCTGAAAATTAAATATTTATATGTACCATAAAACTTGTTCAGTACTAAAAGGTGAAGTGGAGTCCCAGACAAATTTCTATTTACAAATTCTTGAAAAATGTTATGCTTATGATAAAATTGTGATACAGAAATAGTGAACCATAGATGCAGGTTAGAAATAGGGTCTTTTTTTGTAGAAGCATTATTTAAAAGGTTTTCACCCATAGCTGCAGGTTATGTTGGAAATAAAATCTTTGTATGTGTACATTAAAAGGTTTTCAACTGAGTCAGCAAGGAGTAATAAGTTTCATGAACTAGCATATATTGAAATTTTTATGCCATCAATAGACAGATTTTTGTTAATACTGTCAGTATGTGCAGATTTATTGATACTTTCTTATTATTTGCCCACATATTTAGTGGGTGAATTTGACAGAAACTGGGTTTATTTTATATAATATATTAGATTGTGTTTTTGAAATTGTCTTTTGATTAATTAAAAACTGGGCAAAATACATGTAGGTGTATAAATGTTGTGAACCAAAGGATATGATTTAATTGTGAATTAATAAGAGATTATTTGTAAATTAATACAGTTTGATATCTCAAATACCAAAGTTATTTGTAAGTGATTTTGAAGTTTCATCTACTTATTCTCTGTATCTCAGATGCTCAGATTTTGTAAGATTTTTCCTGGTCCCATGGGGTTCAATTAATCAAATTTTCAGATATCTCCCTTGGGTTCAATCAATCAAGGTATGAATATATTAGTTTTTACATGGAATCTTAACTGTGTGTTTTAGCCAGGAGTGATACAGGAGGCAAATAACATCAAATCCATGCCTGAAGCTTATGACCCTTGCTTTCTTCTTCCTGTATTGAGTGACCTTGTAAAATCTGGTAAGTCAAAGTCTCAAGGTCATAAAACTACTCAGTTATCATGCTACAAAAAATTTATTATGGGATAGAAACATGATTGCTAAATGGATTTTCCATTAATCTGGATCCAGTGGGAGTCAATTTAAATTGGTTTGATGTTTTAAATTGTAAAAAAAATTAGTTCTGCTAGATTTTATAAATTTCATGTTGGATTGTCTGAATATGAAATGTTAATTTCTCTTTGTTGCTGGATTTCACACTACATGTTGGATTGTTCGAAGTATATGAAATGTTAAATACTTATTTTTTTGTTGGATTTCAGACTCTGTGTTGGATTGTCGTAAGTTTGTAGAGAACCACTGTTTGTCCTTCACCTTGGCTTGTCTGAGTTGCCATGATAGTGTGATGCGGGGGGCTGCATACCATGTGCTGGCAAACTTTCTGTCCCAGCTCCAGGGGGCACGGTTCCCAGAGGTTAAGCAGGTGCTTTATTTTGTGGAGATTGTGAGGAACAGTATAGAGAAGCCAAACATTAAACTCCCTTCCATCATCACTCTGTTCCTGGCCAGAGTAGCGACAGAACTCCTTAAACCAGGTAAAATACCAGTACATTTAAATAACTTTTGTTTTCTAAATGTAAGTGAAGATCCTAACTTTTAACATTGATTTTGCCTTCACTAATATTTACAGATTCACATGATTTTTCCAGATCATTAACCCCTGAATTAGCTATATACTTCAATAATTTGATATATACCAGTATATAATATTAATCAGAATGTGTTGATTTTGTTCCCTTGTTGGAAATTAATTAAAAATCATGGTAGATTTCTTATAATTCATGGTATAAAAAGGGACAACTGACATGAGTTGTGGGATCTCATCCTTTAATTTATTTTTTGTAGAGGAGCACATGTACAGAATGTTGAATGCCTTCATGCTGCTGAAGCCTGCCATGGATACAGGAAATGTCCCAGAATTCTACACCTTCTTCAACAGTTCAGCTGTTGAGGTAAAAGTCCACGTTCAGAAAAAAGATTAATTGCGTATCACAAAGATGTGGGGGCTAATTTTTAGCTCACCGAGACGAAGTCGGGGGGAGCTTATGCTATACCCTCGGCATCTGTGCCCGAACCTGGTTATAGTTTTTGTTGCAGGTCCTGTATCTAAGTTATTACTTGTCCTATCTTCACCAAACTTGCATGGATGATGCATCTGGACCTACTTATGGACTTGAAAGACTTAGATGCTGAATCAGGGCCATGAGTTTCAGATGCTGGAGGAGGTTGAGGTTTTTGATGCAGGTTAAAGTTTTTGGTGCAGGTGCCCTTTGATAACAATTTCTAAGTTACCGGTACTACTGGTCCTAACTTTACCAAACTTGCAAGGATGGTGCATCTTATGATACTGAATCACCAGACAGGCTTGAATGCTGAATCTGATCCATAGGTTTTGGATGCTGGAGGAGGTTAAGGTTTTAAGAGCTGGTTAAAGTTTTTGGAGCAGGTGCCCTCTGATGATTATATCTTAGTTATTACTGGTCCTAACTTCACCAAACTTGCATGGATGGTGTCTTATGATACTGATGCACCTGACAGGCTTGAATGTTGAATCTGAGGCATAGGTTTCAGATGCTGGATGAGGTTTAGCTTTTTTTTTAATAATAGGTAACATGTTTTATAGATACTAGTTTACATAATTGATTTAGCAATAATTTAAATGAACCACAGAAGTATTTTCAGATGCAGAGCCTGATCTCCATTATCAAGGATGCTAAAAAAAATCTCCTACCTCACTCTAACCTGCTTGATAGATGTGTTTGTTGTTAAATGATATAACATGATTCCTATGAAATAGTATTGTATGAAATGATACATTATTGTTTTATATGATACAATGTTTTATTATATCATATTATATTGTAAAAAGTTATATGATTCAATATGATATTGTATCAAATTCTTTGTTTATTATGATATATTGTATCATGATATTGTACAGTTATGTATAGTATTATATATTATAATACAATATTGTATAATATGATTTTGTATTATATATTATTTTATCACATGATATTGTTTCATATGATATTGCAATATATAATATTGAAACGTATGATACCATATTTAAAGGGACTTGGACACGATTTGAGCTCAATTTTTTGAAAATTTATTTTTTCATTTTTAATGTCTAGAATGGTCAATATGGATGTTTTTAATGCTCTGTCAAAATTTGAAAGTCAAATATCGAGTAACAAGCGAGTTACAGAGGTTAAAATTCTTTGTTTTGTAAACAAAGCTCGAGTCCTGTTATTGTTTACATATGTCTTGAATTGGTTAAAGTTTCAATCTAATGTTGCATTTTGTTGTTGATAAACTTATTTATGAACACATTTAATAAGTTTATCTTGTTTTCACAAGTTATTTTGTCAAAGAAATGGTAATTTCTTTACTTTACATTATTTGTAAACAAATATAAGACTCGAGCTTTGTTTACATAACAACGACTTCTTTCCTCTGTATCGCGCTTGTAACACGACTTCTAACATTCAAATTTTGGTAAATCATTCAAAATACAAAAGTAAACTATTTAATATATAGAAATCAAAAATACAATTTTCATCTGAGATCGTGTCCAGGTCCCTTTAAAAAAATAGAATATCATATCATATTATATGAAATTGTTTAATATGATATTAATTTATATATTATTATATCACATGAAATTGTATGATATGATAATGAAATATATAATATTGTATCATATAGGATATTGTATACTATGATATTGTATTATTACTATATCATATGATATGATATAATGTATCAAATGATAATTATCATATGATACAATATCATAATATGTATCAAATATAATACAATATCATACAATACAATATCATACTAGTCTATATCATACAATATAATATCATATGTTACAATATTGTGATGTGTTATGTGATATGATATTGTATCATATAATACTATATTGTATTCTATGTATATTATATATTATGATTTTGTAGTATGAGATCAAATACAATAATTTATAATATGATAAAATGTCACATCATATGTTACAATATCATATTGCATCATTATTCATTACAGTATATGATATATATTGTAAGTATCATAGAATGCAATATCAAATTTTATATTATTGTATTGATAAACATTGTATCCTATAATACTGTTTGAAATGAACAAATGATTATCATAGAATTTTTTAACATGATATACAATATTGTGTCCAAACAGTATCCATGAATATCCAAGATCATTCACTATGATTTACATATAATATGATAAAGGATGCCTCATAAAGGTGATGCCTCGTCTCGGTGAGCTTTGTCATCTGTGATTATCTATGTTTATTGATTGTCTGAAATTTGTGGATGGATTATTTTTCCCTTAATAAATTATTTGCATTTTATCAACTTTTATAAGGAAAAGTTTATGCATGAAAAACATAAACTTTATAGATATGATCTGTAAATAGAATATGCCCATAAAATATTTAGATTACCAGTCCATGAACACTGTTCTGATACTAGTAATAGGATAAAAATCTCCTTAAAAAGAGCATAAATTGATTTAGTAAATGTATATGGTTTGTATTTCAGTACAAGGTAGAGAGAGCATGGATGCTGAGTTTGTTATCAGATGGATTGAGGGAAACAGCTGATTTCCACGTCTTTGAAAAGCGTCACATTCTGAAGATGTTGCTTTCATTTTATGAGTCCAGCATCAGTGATAATTCAACACAGGTAGGAGACAAAGTTTAATATATAATGGACAGGTTTTAGCAATAAGCAATTGTGTATATGTTGCGTGAGATGTTTAGAATTTCAAGATTTGCAAATGCAGGTGTTGAGAAAATGTAGTTGTTTAAAAGCATTCTTTCCTTAATGACAAATGATAAGCATTAAAAAAATGTTTTTGAAAATATATACATGTAATTGTGTTTATATTTGTATCAAAGACCAATGTATTGGAAATATATATGTATATACTAGGTTCGTGTAAATGTATTTATAAGCAAGAAAAGTCTGTTTTGTATTTATTCAGCTACAGGTACTGCATATTCTGAGAGCAGCTAGTAAGGAGAGGAAGGTGACCTCTGACCTAGTCAGGAATCATGGGATTATTGCCTGGTTCTCTGTCATGTTGCAGTCAAAGTAAGCAAATAGAAAATGTTGCATATTGTTGTATGAAGTTAGGAATTATGGGATTGTTGCTTGGTTCTCTGTCATGTTGCAATAAAAGTAAGCAAACCCTGAATAATGTATTGTGTGTGTATAAAAATGCACGAAAGCAATAGATGCAGAGCATTCTTAGCTCTATAACGTTACAAATGATTAAAGAAAAAAAAAATTTGTATTTATGTATTGGTAATGAAATCGTTGTGAATCAACATTGAAAAGTCTCAAAAAAGTTTGTTCAAAATGCGTTAAAATATATTGATTAAACCATTTAAGACCTATATGAAATTACAATTTAATTTTAGTGGAATCATTACTCTTATCAATGTAGTTTTGATTAAAAGACCTCATAATAAACTAGATTTATTGTAGAAAGGTTTTTTTTTGATAAAGAGAACTGGATAAAAATTTAACTTCATGTGCAAATTATGGTAGATATTTCTCCCGTTAGAATTTATTACAAGTTATATTGGTAGTCTTAATTATGAATGATATTGTTCCTGTATTTTGGTTAACCTTTGAAGATTGTACTTGTAGTTTTCTTTGTTGTTTGTTAGATATTGAATTTTTTCCCCTAAACTTCAGATAAATCATTAGAATGTTTCCTTTTTAGGTCATTGTCAATAAGTCAAATGGAGCTTCTCCTAGAAATAGTCCACAATATCTGGAGCACCATGCTTGGGGATCACCTGAACTCTGGGACAGACAGCACAAAAAGCAAAGAGAGCACAAAAAGCACAGACAGCACAAAAAGCACAGATAATATCGAGAGCACCAACAGCACGGAAAGACGAACACTACCTGTGATTTTCACCTGCCAAATGGTTCAACTAATCAAGCAGCTTCTCGCCAAAATCAGGTCATTTAATTTTACAGGTGTATTCAAACGACAAGCATCTCAGAAACAATAAATTGTGATTCTATGCATTTTACTTGTCTGCAAAGATGATTTCTTAAAGTACATGTAACATTTCTTGGTTATAGATAGCTATGTTATGCTCTGTACTCAGAGGCACTTTATGATGATTGCCTGTGATTTATTTCCAAATTTTATTACCTGAGTATCTTATTGCATCCTTTCTTCTTCCAGTAAGGAGATCAAGTTGGAGTCTTACTGCAAGTTATTGGAAAATTTAAACTCAGTGCTAGAACATGCAGACTTCTCCAAGGTTAAAGGCCAAGATGAAGGTCACAGGTTTCCCAAGGACAGATGGACAATCAGGGATGCTTTGTTGTTGTTAGGCAACATTTGTGTCTATGGTGATGACCCTGAAAATTTACAATGTGTGACTTCAGTATTAAAAGCCCTAAAGTTAGACACAAGGTCTCTTGTTGAAAGTAACAGTTTGTCATCAAGTTCCAACAAATTGCTCAACAGAAATGCCAAGACAGTAGACAGCCTAAGTACACAATGGGATTCTGAGGAAATGAAAAAAGTGATTGAACAGACATTGAGGTTATTGATTCGTTGGGACCCTTCTTATTTACTTAGCACTCAATCAGCAGAAACAACTACTCCCCTCTGCACAGGAGTAATAATTGTGAGCTTATGGTTTCTTAAACAAAGCAGAAATGTGATTTGTCAACACTTCTGGGAGATCTTTGTTGATTGGTTGCATTCAGCGCTGATGTCATCAGATGTTTTAATGAAAGTGTTATTAGATTGTCCTAAGGAATCACAGATTATGTTGGAGGGGCTGATCGGCTTGTACTCTCATCTCAATAACTGCATCTTGGAGGAACATAAATCTATTGGCACTGTTCAGGAACAGATAACTCTTGCTGACAAGGCCTCTCTTACAACAGACAGTTGGAATGGGGTTGTGAAGAAACTGAATGATATAGTTTATTGCATGAGCCAGCAGAAAATGGATGCTGAAGAGCAGAAATGGAAGGAGTTTGCAATCCAATATCAAAAGATAACAGGTCAGTAGTTTATATTGCAAACATTACAAAAGATCAGATACTTAATATAACTGACTTGATCTTTCTCTGTTCTTAAATTACAGAATCACTGCTATTGAGAATTAATACGGAAAAAAGTCAACGATAGCGTCAGTAAAAATAATAATCAAAGATTTTAAAACAGTTATACTTATTTCTTTCAGATCCTGAGGATCAGTCAGTGGCTCTAAGGCAGTATATGCTGGAACACCTCACAGAAACGTTATAGTGTCTTCTGAGAGAAGTACCCAGCCAAATAAAGATCTTGTTATTGTTTAAATGTGCTCTTGGATATAAAATTTGCAATCAGATTGGGTTACAAGTTTTTACTATCTCTACCCTGCTAGCTGAAAGTTTAGTTGATAATTGAATAAACCAATTTTGATATTGCTGTAGAAAAACTAGTCAACTTCTTTGATCTAAGTACGACAGTATTTTTTAAGGTGAGCAGTGTGGCCCATGGGCCTCTTGTTGAGACAAATAATTACAATATAAAAAACCATGTCAGTAGGATGAACTTAAATAAATATTAATAATGCCGATAAACTTAAAAGCATTAGCTATATATACAAAAAATTTCCATTCTATATTTGATGCGTGGTGTTATTTTAAGGATTCTCCACGTACAAACAAATTGGAGACTGGTAATTGTTCCATTGGCCTTAGACCTACATCCACGGCATGAATAATAGAACAGATTGCTGTCTCTTTCCATGTATTAGGGAGACAAATTGTTAACATCAATCGCTCATCATCCGAATGTCATCAGCAGAATTCATCAATAAATTGACGAGGGAATAATGTGCATTTGATTAGCTGTGCAGATCTTGTCTTTGGTATTGGTGCAAAGATACCACGCAAAGTACCTATAGATGATGGTGGGAGAAAATCCATGCAAATTAAAACCGATAATGACAGGGCAATTTATGATCATAGTTCAGGAATACTGACTTTTTGCTTGACACAAACTAAATTCAACAATACAGTAGGTGGATGTCAGACTGAACTGATCGCTAAAAGTCGAGCCAAAGTTTTTGGCTTTTTGCACGTATGGTGTTATTCAGAAGTCCTTTTAGTCCGAAATATCTGATGTTTTCCTGGCTTTTTTAATGATTTTGATGTTTTCCTGGCATGTAAAATATCAAAATCGTTAAAAAAGCCATGAAAAAGTCAGATATTTCGGACTAAAGTCCTCTGAGTTTACTGTTTATATACATAATTTAGACGTTCGGGTTCCTGGGGATTCTCAAGGGAGTACCTTTGAACTTGAAAGAGTGAATGAAATGAAAATGAACGATGGTTTGACATTGCTGGAAACCAAAATGTCGAGATTCTGGGTCATAGGGACAGTTTTCACTCCGATTTGAATTGATTTTGTACTGGAACACGGTTTTTCAATATATTTTATTGGTCATTTGTGGTTAAAAGCGAATACGATTACAAGTTTTACTATAGAATGACGATCGTTTATTGTATTAAAGTACAGATTCCATTGTTTTGGTTTTGTTACAACTTTTGTAAGGTACAAATTAAAAAGTCCTAGGGGATCCAATATGACCAAAGTACAAATATTTCATATTTGAACTGAATAAACAGCAATCCTCGGCTATTAATTTTATAAATATCTCGTCGATGGAAAACTGTTTCAAATGAAATTGACATATATCCCTTTCTCTATGTGCGGTTTTTTTGTTTTTGGGGGTTTTTTTGGGGGGGGGGGGGTTGTACGGCGTTACGTAAAATACACATATAGTTTACATGAACCTGCTTTACATAAACATATAGGAAGCATATCGCCTTCACGTACAGTGATATGTAAAAATGACCATGATTTATAAAGTTGCGAACATTGCAGAAAAAACATAAAATATGCCATTTTCTCGTCAATAGTCATTACCATTTTAGCCCGTATGAACCACCAAAGAAAGCATTAATTGTTGAGTAAATTATTTTATTTAATATCATGTTTGTAGATCAAAACGAAAATAGAAGGAAGAACAGATTATTCCATATATGGAAGTTACATTCATTTTTACAAAACAAAGAATTATGGAACTTGTACCTCGACCAATGTCATTTAAATTTTTTGTGAAGCATTAGAGATGCCCATATATTAATTATTCTAGACATTAAAAATTGAATTAAATATGAAAACTGGGAGCCCAATATGTGTCTTTGCCCCTTAAAGCAATAAAAACGACCATGACCGAAGAATGCGACATTCACCAAGGTCATCGTGCTCTGATAATGCAAGAACTACTAAGTGAGTTATGCTGTCAATGTGTTGAAATGGGCTACTTAAATTACAAGATATCTGTGAGCCAATGCTCACTAGTGATACCCCCGCTCTGATGTGAATATGCAAAATAAGCAAAGTCGACATTTAACAGAAAGTTTGCATCCGATTGGTACAAAAATATATCCCACAATATGGCATGCCTAAACAAATAGTGTGTTAAAATTTCAAGCATCTGCAATAAATAGTTGCTGAGAAATCTTTGACGAAAATTTGTTAAAAAATTTTGGCTAAAAAAAAGTCATTATATTTATCAGGAAGTTGAAGTCCGATTGGTACAAAAATATATCCCACGATATGGCATGCTTCAACAAATAGTGTGTTAAAATTTCAAGCATCTGCGGTAAATAGTTGCTAAGAAATCTGAAAAAAAATTGTTTGAAAATTTAGGCTAAAAAATAAACAAAGTTGTCATTTAACAGGAAGTTGACGTTCGATTGGTACAAAAATATATATCCCACGATATGGCATGCCTTAATAAACACTGTGTAAAACTTTCAAGCATCTGCTATAAATAGTTGCTGAGAAATCTTTGACGAAAATTTGTTTGAAAAGATTGGGTAAAAATAAACAAAGTCATCATTTAAAAGGAAGTTGACGTTTGATTGGTACAAAAATATATCCCACGATATGGCATGCCTTAACAAACACTGTGTACAAATTTCAAGCATCTGCGATAAATAGTTGCTGAGAAATCTTTGACGAAAATTTGTTTGAAAATTTTGGCTAAAAATAAACAAAGTTGTCATTTAACAGGAAGTTGACGTCCGATTGGTATAAAAATATATCCCACACTATGGCATGCATTAACAAACACTGTGTACAAATTTCAAGCATTTGCGATAAATAGTTGCTGAGAAATTTTTGACGAAAATTTGTTGGAAAATTTAGGCTAAAAATAAAAAAAGTTGTCATTTAACAGGAAGTTGACGTTTGATTGGTACAAAAATATATCCCACGATATGGCATGTATTAACAAACACTGTGTACAAATTTCAAGCATCTGCGATAAATAGTTGCTGAGAAATCTTTGACGAAAATTTGTTTGAAAAGATTGGCTAAAAATAAACAAAGTCATCATTTAAAAGGAAGTTGACGTCCGATTGGTACAAAAATATATCCCACAATATGGCATGCCTTAACATACACTGTGTACAAATTTCAAGCATCTGCGATAAATAGTTGCTGAGAAATCTTTGACGAAACTTTGTTTGAAAATTTAGGCTAAAAAATAAACAAAGTCGTCATTAAACAGGAAGTTGACGTCCGATTGGTACAAAAATATATCCCATGATATTGCATGCCCAAACAAATAGTGTGTTAAAATTTCAAGCATCTGCGATAAATAGTTGCTGAGATAAATGCGACAGAAATATTTGTTACGGACGGACAGACACACAAGGGTAAAACAGTATACCCCCCTTCTCATTCGGAGCGGGGGTATAATAACCTTCATTTAATAGGAACCCTTTAGCTTGATATCGTCCTGTCTTATGAATACCGAAATAAAGACCTCGGACCCCCCCTCCCCGGGCAAACATAATAATCCTTCAGACCCCCATCCCCCTTCTTGAAAACAAAATCTGGGTCTTTGCATGGATATATGTCCAAAACTTAAGTGTTTGGGATAAAGCAAAGCTTAATGAACCTGTTGATAAATGGACATATCGTCACGAATAACTAAGTACATGTATTCCCAAAGTTTTTATGGATGGTGATGTAACAAATCCTTCTTCTTATTTGTCAGAAACATTTTTGCTACATGTAGTTACAATATAAATAAGAACTAGATAACTATTGAAATGTCACCTCGGTTTTGTTTGATGAAAATAAAATTCTTAGAGTAAACAACATCGTCTTCATCGCAAAATTGCCGATAAGATCGCATGTACATGATATGCCCCCCTACAACAAGTTATGACGTGGAATGAAATACTGTTTTTTCAATGATGGGGGTGGATGTAACTAGTATGCCAAATACCATACTGTAACACTGCTATCTTTAATTTCATAGACCATATAAAAATTAATTGAATTTTTTACGATTGACAAACAAGTTCTACAACTTATTAATATATAAGGGGGGATTGATGCGTGTGAAAGGAAGCCCGAGTACCCACAGAAAACCCACATGCCCAATCAGGCGACCACATAGTCCGAAATATCGGACGTTTTTCCTGGCTTTTTTAACGATTTTAATATTTTACTTTCCTGGAAAATAAAATATCAAAATCGTTAAAAAGGCAAGGAAAACGTCAGATATTTCGGACTAGCGACCACAATACCGTTTCTCATGCACAATGCCGATCTAAGGAATCGTACTCACGTCGTCGCAGTGATGAAAAACGAGTGAATTACTTGAACAGCCGAATACAATTGCAGTCGTTACTTTTTAGAATGAACCGCTGCTCATAAGAAATTGATGATCTAATTAAAATTGTCAACTAGTCCCTGGCCATTTGTCATTCTATCTGGATCCGCCCGCCTGTTGACACTATGCATTGATTTTACAACATGGAGTCCGGATTGGCTCATCGATCGATACTATTCCGCGATTCCAGCTTAATGAAGTTACCTCAGCAGTGTAAAAATACCGTCAAAAGCGTCACTGCGGGTTCCACGTCTTATACAGGCTTGGGAAGACAGGGGTGGATGCAGAGATATCTCTTCTCAGGTGTGCGTAGAGGTGAGTCTCAGACACATGTTTCTGGTGCTTACTTTAAAATATTTTGATGATTTGGATGGTGCGCATTTTAATGTTTATCAAAGAAAAATCGCGTGCATAGCGAGAGTATTAATGTGTTGCTTTAATTTGATCATGTTCATCATTGAGTTTCTAAGACAACGCATGGGACAGCAAGTAAGGTTAGAAAAAATGGTTCTCTCTCTCTCTCTCTCTCTCTGATGTCTTGATATCTAAATCTTTAAAAACAATAATATACATCACTGCGCACTATGTGAGCTTATATAGCTATAGATACTGATCAGAGAGATCTGCTCTGAATCTTGATGGTAAAACAAAACAATGTGGCGATCCAATCAGTCTTTGAAGGTTAAGTAAACCTTTTAACAGTTTGAAGAGCGTGATTAATTTTGCATTCGTTTTTTCACCAATAAATCGATCTCTGTTTGTTTCCTGAAGTAGTTATACGCAGTACTACAGATATGAATAATTAAAGATCTACCGCGTACAAATCGTTTGTCCTGTGTACACACACACTGAGCCTATTCCTGCATCAGATGCATTTCTGGTAACTGGCTCAAGTTTCTCCCGGCCGTGGAGCCGTATGTACATTTGGCTGTTGAAACTATTCATAATCTTTATGTAAGGAAATATAAATAACAGAGTTATAGCACAAATGTAAGCGTGTTAATCGATTAATCAATACGTTTATCTTATTTTTGGAGGGTGAATCGAAGATGTTATTGGTCTTTCCCAGATGAAACCTTCCCCTCAAGAACGCCGAAGATGGTAGATCATCTTATCATACATAGATATCAGGATTCATAATCGATACCAACAATGGAAAATAACGAATATCCGGCACATGATATCGCGCATTTGAAATTTTTGACTAAGCATTCCCATGTACTTAGATTCCCTTGAAAGACTCTGTTTTCTGCAATAAGTCTGAAAAAAATGACTGGGGACGATAGCAATATCAAGACATCTATGTGAGATGTGTCCTTAGATCGGGCTTTGAGGCAAATATTTTTCCTCCATTTAAAACTAAATCCCCCTAATTGCCACTAATTGCCGTATTTCGTATCGAGCTGAATAATCAAATGAACTTTGGAAATGATTGTAGTTCGGTAATTGAAGTTATATGCATCTATTTGGGCCGATTTCTCATTATAAAATCCATGGATTTTGTGATTGTAATCAAAAGTTTTTTTGTATCACTAGCAACGCGAAAAGCAAAAATCCATGTATTAAACATTTCGAATTTTTGTAGTTGGGTAGGAGGTTTGAGACGTAAGAACGTTATTATCTGGAATTTTTTTCTTTCATTACATAATTAGCGTTCCATTATCTAAAGCTTTCGTTCATACATACATAGACTATTGTATTTCTGCGTTTTAGAACCATGACAGTGGAAATAACTCTTCGTTTTAATCACACAATTTTTACAACCAAAGTCAACAGGCCTCATATAAGATCTAAGGCACTGAAGTGCATCATTGGTGTCCCAATTATTCATAGTTATCTCCCTTGAGATTTGATCATAGCATTGGCGTTGATATTTTTGGCTTGCAATCTGTAGCTCAATAATGCAGTATTATCGGTCTCGCAAAAAATGAACCTTTAAATTGATATAATTAATAGACATTGATTATTTTTGCGTGTTTTGATACTTTATTGATCATAGCATTTTTTTACTTTCATTTTTTTTCTTCGTTTGAATAGTATTTAAGGAACGCGACTAGCCGTTGAACATTGTTTTGGAAGCATCTGGTTTGAACGGATAAAAACGTCAAATAATATATGAAAAAGTATAGGTATTAAGTTACATGTACGTTGGGCGTTGACCTTTAAATACGAGGAACTTTGAAAATTGATGCCGATTATTTATATACCAGCATTTTGTCAACTACTGTATTTGACTTAACATAGAATAGCATTCTCTTAATATACATATTTTTGGCGTCCACACGAGTTCATGCACAAATTGAAAATATTTGGAATTGGTCAGTGATTCTCATACGTTAACAATTTTAAATGATATAAGTTAATTTTTTATTTCTAATATTTTTTATAAACTCATTTAATCATGCACTTATTTAATATTAATTTAATTATTTTTAGCTCACCTGAGCCGAAAGATGGGGGGTTTTATATAGAATAATATAAAGAAACATTTTTTTTCAATTCTTTTAAAAAACAATTGGCCAGAAAAGCTGTAATCTGTGTTTAAGCATTCTCAGGTAGTGTAGATTTAAATTTGTACAAATCATGATCCTCGGGGGTAGGGTAGGACCCTCAATGGAAGGGGTTTAACTTTTACATTGGAATAGACAGAGAAGAATCTTTAATCTTTCAAAATTCTTTGAAAACCAAGATATACAGACACTCTAAAGATGGTCTAAAGCTTTTGTTGGCTATTGTTGCTTAGATGAGCAATGTAGCCCATGGGTCTATATATTCTTTTGTTGTTTTAGGTTTTTTAGTGGGTTTTTGGTGTGGGTTTTTTTTTCGGGGCGGGGGGTGGGGTGGTAATTTACTCATTTTTAGAGTGGGTGGGTTATTTGCTAATTTGTGTTGGCTCACTTCATATACATGTAAGGACTATGAAATACAAAATGCAGTTTACCCCCCTTTTTTGAATGAAACGGTTTTTAAAGACTAAGATAAGATTTTGTATACTGCACGAAAACGTGCCTTCTGTTTGTTTGCCTTGTCCTATTGTTAGGAGCTGTTTAATGAGTGGGTGGAAATGCTGTCAGATTCTCAATACTGAACGGAATCCTAACGATCACGTGACAGTGCGAATTGCGCGTAGGATGGGTAACATTTCAAAGAGCTCCCCCGATCGATAGCTAGACCGTTGAGTTAATTCTTCCAACTGTCACTTGACATTAATTGTTACCTGTAGTTCGGAAACATAATTAAGATTTTATATCTCAAAACTGTCAGACTTAAAAGTATGGCGCTTTTCTGCTATCACAGCATGCATCAGCTTAAGAGAAGCACTAGCTTGCGATTGATTAAAAGCGAAAAGAATTTTAAATTGTATATAAATCACCTGTACCTTGAGATCTTTTTTGTATTAAGAGAGAGAGAGAGAGAGAGAGAGAGAGAGAGAGAGAGAGAGAGAGAGAGAGAGAGAGAGAGAGAGGCACTTTGTAGTCTTCCGACAGTCTTGGATAACCCTTCAGAGCCATGAAGATTATTTGTTTTTGCACGCCAAATTTGAATGCCATAGGCATCAGCATGTAGAATATCCATGTTCCTTTTGCAAATGAATCAAGGCTCGCGACGATTTGATACAATATAGATTAGTTTTCTGACAAATAGCCATGTCTTCCCCTTGTGACGAGACTGACCATAGTTATTTTCAATTGGCTTGTTTATCGTCAGACGTCACGCGAGCAGTGCTGAAGACATCCAACCTCAACAAGAAAACAGATTGGTTGTTTTTGGTATTTGTTGGTAGTATGATGATTCTACTAAACTATTTAGGGGTTAAGGCAGAACGCATATGAGTGCATATATAGTTCGAGTAACTTGCAGGACCTTTACTTCTTTGTGTGCATATTAACTGCAAAGCACGCCATTATAGGTAGATATGGTATATTTGAATGTCACCATAAATCAGAGTTCACGGATTCAATTTATTCTACTTCCAAACGAATTTTTGTCTCCATGTATTTAATATTTGGTATTGATTTTTATAAAATATTTTATTAAATTAAAGTTTGATAAATTACATATGCAGGAGATTTTTGTTCAGGAAAAGGGTGTTCAGAAAACCACAAACATAACAACCTGTAAACTTTATTTTATTTCACGAAAATAGCCCTTTTCAAAGCATTACTATAGAATTACAGGTGTTAGACAAGGAATAGACTATGATGTCATCACCAACACACTTTGAATTTAATAACAAACATGAAGTTGATAAATATGATACTTAAACCACAGACACTGAACTTGTTTAATTCTGTATGTAAAAAGGAGTATCCGCAAAAATTGCTGCATTAAGATATAACGGCAGGTGTGAGTATCAATCTCTCGAATCGCGTTAAAAAGGTTCGTTATACAACCACGTACATTAATATGAAATACATTGCAATCCAAAAGATTCTTACTTCCTAAAAGCAACACAACGTACAAGATATCAGACTTTAAAAATGTGTTTAGTTGACAACGCTCACCCGGAGACAGTTTATAATCGTTTACCATACTGTTCAACGAGCTACTGGAAAATTGTATACTGCAGTAACCGTGAACTTGGCGTGAGGTCAAAGTTACTGTTAAGGTCAAGATCAACATATCAATACGTACCTTTGAATTAGTAGTTAATAAAACATAGTTACAAAATCTGTAACTTAAATAGTTTCTGTTAAACTGAGCTAAACGAAAAACGACGAATATCAAGTCAATGTCAGCGAGAGGTTAAAGTATCTTAAGGTGGAATAACACATCTGGAAAAAGTCGCTCAAATTAACAGAAAATGATTTGATTATAAAAGATATATTGTATTGAGTTTTATGAATGTCTCTTAAACAGTTTCTTTGAAAATGAGGTAAAAAGGCAGAAGGACGGAAGACGAAGATGACAAATAAAATAATCCCTGGCCATATATAGCGGAATATAAATGTGATTGTAATAAATTGTAACTTCAAATTGCTAATATTGAGGACAAAACTGAATTGGTCGTCAATTTCCGTATAAAGATGCCTCTATAGGGCTATCAGCTCACGTGCATAAGTTTCTTCAACACCTCCAGGCATGTTCATGAAACTTTCCTAAGATATTACCTAAGTGTGTTCTTAAGATATGACTTCGGAAAAAAGTTAGGCACATCCTAAGATCAGCTTAGGACACGTCCTAAGATGTAGCTCGACGGTAACTTAGGAACATCTTAAGTTAGGATATCTTTACCTTCTACAACCATTCTTATTTTTCACATTTATTCATACAGATCGAATATAAGAGACTTGTGTAAGGATAAATCATTAAATATTTTGCCAGAAAAAAATGTACGTGTCGGTAGTTAACACAATAGGCCTAAAACCAGTAATTTTAATGTATACATTTTTTCTAAAATTTACATTTGCCTAAATATATATATCAGTGTCCAATAACAATTTCGTTTTAAAAAAAGGAGGGAAAAAAACAAAGAAAAAATATCCCCCCACCCCTTGAAATCCAAATAACTGCTATTTTTACGAAAAAGAAAATATGTATCAAGACAGAATTGACTTACAAAAATAATTATTTAAACAACACGTTTGCATTCTTTAAGTGAAAATTAACATTTGATAATCTTGTCATTCAAGTACATGTAATACATAAACACGCGCTTTTCATAGAATTTAACGTTGCATGTAGAAACACACACGTACAAACACAACCAACTTCGCTTTAATCTGCAATATATAGAATACACGAACATGTTAAATAAGTAATAAGTTGTAATATATCTCGAAAATACATAAATGCAGTTTTTTCAACATGTTTTAAAGATTATTTTTCAGAATGAAATGATAAAAATTAAGAATGATCACGCATGGATTATATACTAGTATATAAATCGATATATAAATTTACTTTTTAGCCAAGGAATTTGAATAATTTTTATCCAAAAGTATTCGAAACAATGAATGTAACTCACTTAGTGTACAATTTAGATATTAAAATTACTGAATAATTTTTATTCGCCAAACAGAGTCAGTATTTGCGAAAAGAAATGCTTAACAGACAGGCATGTAGCAACGGGGATCGAAAGGGGGGGGGGTGGATAGTTCGAGGTCCCTCTCCACATAATTTTGTTAAAATGAACGTAGATAATAGAATTAGTGACTATGCCCTCTATATCCTCCCGAATTGTGAGGGAGATGAGGGAGAGGTTTGTCCGAAATGCTTGAACTGTACATGTACTGTAGAAAATATTGCTGTAGTCTACCGGTCCTAAGAAACAGCTTCACAAAAGTCTCAAAATCTCCAAAAACTTGTTTTACAGCCTTAGGATGGTATTAGGACATGGTAAGTGATGTCCTAAAGTTAAGACAAAGTTATGGCGGTTCCTAAATTTAGGATAGCTTCGAGAAACAGACTTAAGACTGAGACGTATCCTAAGATAGCTTCGTGAACATGCCTGATAGTCATCTCCACTTAATGACGATTTATGATGACAACACTATTGAAATATGACATTACTTGCTTCTATTTTAACATCTAAGCGCTTTGATGTTTGAAACGTTCAGAATTAGCTAGGATATAGTACCTCTAAAGTTTGTCACGATATACACGTGATACTAGTCTACAAAGACGAGGCTTCTCTCTCATGGTGTTTAGAAGAGCGTTCTTGCGCCGTGAAAGGAAATGTTTCTCTCTGCTAGGAATGGTCGCCCTTCAGAGTGAAAAGAAAATCAATGTGACAAAACTAAAGCTGTTTCAGTGGGAACGAGATACTAAAACGGCGACAGTAAATGACAGAGAAGAATTCTCAGCTGATCTGGCGGATATTAAATGCCAACAGAGAAACCCCAACAGAGAGGGGACGAGGATCTTGAATGGCAGTTTTTGCTGTAGATTCCTATAGGTCTTCAAACGCATTGCTGATATCATTGTATAAAAGCCTTCTTCTGATTTGGTTATTTCTTGGAATTAATGAGTTGAAAGACAATCCCAGATATCATATTTCATAATTCCTGGGACTGGTTTTTATTTAATTAAAGAAAAAGGTGTATATATATGAGATACATGTATGAGAAAAACATTGATGCATTGTAATTACAAAGGCGAGCAGGCTTTGATTACACGTCATTAGTACTTATTTCTTTACAAGATACTATTTCTGTATAGAATGATGTCATGTCACATCAGTGACCATGCTGATGGTTGCTAGAGA
Source organism: Magallana ariakensis (assembly GCA_020458035.1). Lineage (NCBI taxonomy): Eukaryota > Metazoa > Mollusca > Bivalvia > Ostreida > Ostreidae > Magallana > Magallana ariakensis. The sequence goes on along the minus strand of CM035812.1, from coordinate 68,728,901 downwards.
TTTCGACGTTGACAATATGTATCTGGATTATTTTGATATTTGTTACATTAACGTAAGCAGTGGATCCTTGAGCCTTTGCTTGATTATAGGGACCTACAACGTTCAGACTCTCTAGTTAGTATATATAAAGGAAAGTACATGACTAGGAACCAGATTATGATTTTGGTTTCGAACAATTTTATTTCGAATTTGGCGAGTAACTTTCCGTGTAGGTATTACCATTTGAACAAAAGCAATTTAATTTCATGTATACAGAAAAAAATCTTTTTGCAATGCTATTCCACTGATGTACCTTACATGTATATCCTCTACTTCCTGTATTTATTGATGGATTTAATAATAGTCCCGGAAAAACGAGTTTAATCTCGCTTGTTATAAAAGATAATAAAACAAATAAGTATACCCCGGTATATCATCTTCATAAGATGACTTGTATAGGGTTAGCGGTGTTTACTCATGAAGCAAAGGATAATGGGAACATTATTCCTTGATTTATTTGATCGGAGATGATAGCCGCCATGATGAATTGTTGCCCGGAAGCAATCGCAACAGATTCTAGATCAGTAGCAACAGTAACTAAGTATTTAATCTTCGCTAGACTAGAGTCCTATTCGTTTACTCCTCTCTTGGATCTCTCAGATGATAACATACGAAATGGGCCCTTTGATTAGCGAGGATTTAGTTATATAATGCTGAAAGTTACAGTGAACGTATTTTCATAGAGAAGGCCCTAGACAAAACATGAAATGCAGTTTACCTTTTTTTTTATACCTTAATCCAAGCCCCTAAATTAATTTTTCTAAAGAAAAACCACTGTATGAGGTGACAAATTTCAAATTGTTTCGTTTTCTATTTTGAAGGTTCTCGTTGACGAGACTTGGGAGAGACTATGAGTGATGTTGCCATAGCTTTGGTTGTGATAGTAATCGTCGTCATAGTAACGATCGTGGTCGCAGCACTGATTCGTGTATACGGCATCTATCACCTGACATCGTGCTTCGCCTCCACAGAGGAGAAAGCGGGTCTGACCCAGCATGAACAATACAATGGCTACATGGTACGTCACTAACGTCTGCTGGAATCGTCTGGCAGATGTTCTATAAGTGGTCAAATACTCCATTTCTGTCAAGTTTATTGAATTTCTTACTTATGAAGATTTATGATTCATTCACACCTACTGTTACTATACGGGAACAGTTGGAACAATTGGGTTATTAAGGGACGTGAGGTCCACTATCTTTAAGGTTAATGGTTTTCGAGGGGTGTCAAATTCAACTGTTACCCTCCCAAACAGGCACTATATATTTTATTATACTGAATGTCTTAATTGTAGAGGAAATTTTACTGCTTTTAAATAGAAATGACCTGAATTCTACGGCGAACCGTACGAGCATAATTTACGCGCATGCAACAATTCGTTTTATTATACTTTCATGTTAAATACTGAAATCTGATTGGTTTAGACGCAGTTGACAATCCGTTCTCTTACCCTCAGCGTTAGCAACACGCTTGGCAACGGGCCGACATAACGAATTGTTACATGCGCGTAAATTATGCGCGTACGGTTCGCCGTTAAATTAACGTCATTTCTATATAAAAGCTGTAAAATTTTCTCTAAAATTAAGACATTCAGTATAATAAAATAAATAGTGCCTGTTTGGGAGGGTAACGGTTGAAATTGACACCCCTCGAAAACCATTGTCAACCTCCGCTTCGCGTCGGTTGACAATGGTTTTATTGGGGTGTCAATTTCAACCGTTACCCTCCCAAACAGGCACTATTTATATAGTGTTACCCGTTGCCAAGTGTGTTGCTAACTCTGAGGTAATAGAACGGATTATCATCTAGCTGCGTCTAAACCAATCAGATTTCTGTATTTAACATAAAAGTATAATAAATATACATATACATATATGTAAACATATTAGTTGTTTTATGTGTTTAATGTTTTGGTTCGAGTCTCCTAACGATATTAATCGGATTTTGGTTGATGTTTGCAAAATTCCCGACTAATTTTCTGAGGCAATTTTCATCAACGCAAACAATAATAGCAAAACACGGTTTCAGTGGAAACGGTATATAACGAATTCATGCTTACAAAGAATATTCATTCTCTTTGATCTAAAATGATGTATTTATTTGTAAACGTTTGGGATATAACAAATTATGTTCATATAGTGAATCGAAATCGTTTATCCCTTGGACTTTGCTATATATATACGCGGGTTTTGCTGTATATTTCAGTTTAATAAAAAATATAATAATAAACGTAAAGACTTTAAAGAACTTTCAAATTTGGAGATTTGTTATACGGATCGTAAATACAGTTTTAAAATCACTCGCTTTTTTCAGCTCAATCAATTGATATACAATTTTAATTAAGATCAGTTGTATTATATTTGAAGAATTTCAGTTAATTATCCATTTTTATTATAAAACAGGTCAATTCCGAATCGTCTGATTTTGTGCTGGACTCTAGTGGGAAGTACGTACAGTATGATAATGTGAACGATCCAGGATACAGAGCAACAGAATCGCCGGTTCCGGATAGTGCTCGTAGCAGTCCCGTCTCTGTGGGGAATGCATCCGTTGGTAAAAATATCATGATTACTTATGCATGCAATGAAAATTGCAATTATTATGCTAAAATCAAGTATTGTTTATATTAATACCAACATTAGACATTTAATATTTTAGATATTTTGTCTCTCTTCATATGATTGATGGTAAAATCTCTGTTTATCAAAATTTGTTTGGAGTAAAATTAATTACCGGAGACATGCTTCATTAACTAAACCAGAAGAACGAATAATATCGCATAAAACCAAAATCACTGCTCTTGATCCTGTTTTATTGCTTATTGTCAGACAAATTTCAAATTGGTTTTATTTTTAGCTTCCGAGGCTGAAATGCCACCAGCGATTCGTCGAGCTGAGTCATGTGACAGCGTAGCGTCCGATTCATCCGTTTTGGAAATGCAGCCGGATATGCCTAAAATAGGACAACTTGAATTTGCCTTGGAATATGACAGGTATTCAATAAGGACAATTGCATTTGATGCTGATAATAATTTGAAAATAGCCAAAGGTGTCCCAATTGTGTCAACTTTTTTTTGTACATTATGTAGAAAAGTCATTTAATACCCTTGCTAGTAACTCGCTAATACTTGACTAGAAAATCATTCTAGACTTTTATGCGATACATTTCCTTTCCAAAATAATGTTTAATGCTAATTCTTATATATTTTTTAAAATCTTCGCAAAGACCCATCCATGCATGCATATTGCTACAATTACTGGAGAGCATGCAATAAAATCGACTCAGCGCTTCTGTAAATGAATGACAGGGCGTCAGGCAGACTTTTCTTATAGGACCGTGTTTTTCTTCAATTTGACAACGAATAAGACCGGAAGTTAACAAATACGGCGGAAAAGCAAAATCGATACTTCCTGTCACTGCGTCGCAGAGCTAATGTTTCAGACATTATTTTTGTTTGCATGCACCGCGGCCGGTGCTCTCTTGTTCGTGTGGAGGACGTTGCTTTTATCCACCCCATCGATTACTGCTCGGTGACACCCTCGTAACGTTATAGAATCCCCCACCTGCAATCTAAACACAGCGATGCAGTATTATAGCATGCCAGATTAAGATAAAAATAACATTTTTCTTGAATGAAACCGACTCAAGCATTGGGTGTTACTTAATCAGATCGTTGCTCCGTAGCATCGATTATTCACTGTCAGCGCCATGTACATTGATGATTATATCTAAGCGGATGTGAATTTTGTAAAGTCATTTATCTGTATTCGCCGTGTTTAATTTTCGATGATAGTTCAAACTGTATAATTTTTAAGACGTAATTCTACGATCTATTTATAATGTTATATAATTTAAAATTTGACTCAGGGGAATGCTTAACAAGTTTATATGTAATTGTTTCTAAATTGCATGTATCATGAAACAAAGCCTTAGATGATATTATCACATTTCATCACTCTGGTAGAATGTGATAATACATGCTTAAATGCAGCACCCATTTGTCTTAAGAGGGTGATGGGGTTTAATCTGTTGTACATATTTTTACTCCAATACACTTAATAAAGCTTCAATATTACAAGATCTCAATTTGTATACATGAGGTACATGTAAATGACCATGTGTGTCAAAAACGCAAAATGGGGCTTCTTCACCAATCAGCCTCACTATAATGCTTGGCCCCAGCCTAGCTATCAAAGCTAAGTCAATCTGCCGTAAAAATATCTTAATCAATTAAAAAAAATATTTGTTAATGATGTTAAGTCTTTTTGTTCAATAACATTAATTGCTTGAATAGCAAAAGAAAACTATGCATGTTTATATCATGGTATGCATTTTTTTTCATTCTAGGGAAGTTTCAGAGTTGATAATTAGCATAATTCAGGCACGTGACTTATCACCCAATCAGTACTCCGGTACACTTGACACGTACATCCGGGGAATTCTTCAGCCGAAATCAGACGCTAAATTTCAAACAAAGGTAAAATTGACTGACTTACAACACATTATATTTGGTTTTTTTCAGTGTTATATACATGTATGATCATATTACACAAAATACTTCAACATCATAAATCCAGCTACTATATGGTATCTAGTATGTATTATTTACTTCAGTCCTGGCTCAAGAACCGTAAGCTAAAAATAAACACCAGGCTAAGAATAGACACAAACGATTTATATATTTAAAAATGATACCCATTTCATTGATATTCATGCATATTAATCAACTTTAGAATTCGGTTAAATTCTATAATAGCATTTAAAAAATAGGATGAATCTAAAATGTTGACTTCATTCTATTCAAAGAAAGTGGTCTTAGAGGAGGCTATGACATTTTATTAAGATATAATTTACTTCATTGAAATCCGTTCAAATTAAATCATTCTCTGTAATTTTGAAGTTTCAAGATTATGTTATATGATATAGATTAAATAGCATATGCAAATTTGTAAAAACAATTTATACATCTGAGTGCATAGAAGTATGCTCGATGGGACATTTAACGTGTTGCAATAAATCAATTAACGCCAGCACAAATCATAAGGCCATGCTCTGCATGGATCACATTTGCCCACAATTGTTAAATAAGACTTGATACACTGCAACATTGCTGTATTGATCTTATATTCGTTAACAGAAAATGGAAATTTGATTTGAGTTCCACAATCGTCGAAGGCGGACATTGCCATGTGTCAAGTTGCATTAGTTTTTCAGTCTGTACTTTTTATGAGCGGATTGTCAGAGCAATTTAATTTGGAATCTAAAATAAATTATTTTGCACCTTTCTTTGAAATAATGCATTTTCCCTATGATATTCCTTATTAAAATCCAATAAAACTTCATATCACTCAAAAAAGGAGTTTATTTGAAAACAATTTAATTCCGAGATGAGAAGATTCACTTTAAAATTGATCGAATACCATAACATCCTTTCTAATATTCTAGGTTCAGAAAGGAACAGTTGATCCAGTTTTCAAGGAGAGGTTTCTCTTTGGGATCGATCCAGAGGATGTTCCGAATAGGATGATTCAGTTCCAGGTGTTCTCCGTGGACAAATACGCTCGACATAAAGTCATAGGAGAATCAGAAATACGCCTAGGAGATATTGATCTGCGCATGCCCATAAAAATGTGGCTAAACCTGAGAGATATTGACGAGGTGAGACCATTAAATTGAAGTTTTTCTCCTTGATTTTTTTTTCGAACACGTCCATTTCATGCCAAGTGCTATGTATTGGTATATCGAGAAATAAACACGAAACTTTCAACTTAGATTGCACAAAACATCGTCAACATATGAGGAAACATATATTAAAGCGTGGTAATTTACAAAAAATTAAATAGTTCGTCCAAATAAATAATTCTTAAATATTTTGCGGATATAGTGCGTTATTTTGGGGGGGCCTCATGTACCAACTCATTGAGTAAGATGATTATTTCACAGGGACAAAGAATAATAATTATATCCTGTATGTATAGATAAGTGTTTGAAATAAACAGTTAAAGATGTTGGTTTGATTCTGAGGTATGTCTTTACAGAAACCAACGGAATATGGTGACATAATGTTTTCGCTGAGTTATCTCCCCACTGCTGAGCGGCTAACGATCGTAATAGTCAAAGCCAGAAACCTCAAATGGGCGGACCCTGCCCGAGATTCCGGGGGTAAGGATGGGGTTTGTTTTATTCTACTTTTTTGCTGTGAACATAAAACCGGGACATACAAGGCCTTATATATCTTTGTACGTTCTTTCGTTTTCAATTTATATGTAACCGTTGTACAATGGCTAAAACCTTCATATTGGTTGTATCCATATATTGCAATTTAGTTGTATTAACATGATATCTTCTTTTTTCAGATCCTTTTGTTAAAGTTTATTTGATGCAGAATAATAGAAAAGTGAGCAAGAAGAAAACGACGATCAAACGAGGGGAGAGGAACCCTATCTTCAATGAAGCCATGATTTTCTCAGTGCCATCCTCCACTCTATCCGTAAGGACACTAAATTCAATTATCCAATTTTCATCCTATTCGTACATATGCTATTAATTATTTTAATTAAATTCAATTTAATTAGATTGACAGTAAATTACTATTAATTAGTTATTCATTTTGCCAGTAAGTTTAATATCAAAATGATTTATATTTAGATTATAACTACTGTATACAGGGTTATTTTCGCCCTGTGTTATTTTCGCCCTTTTTTACTTGCAAACGGTGTCGCCCCGTCTTGAATTCGCCCAGACAAAGTTGTGAAAAAAGAATATAGTTTAAAACCTATGAATTAGCCCAGTCTTAAATTCACCCGCTGTCAACGAGGGCGAAAGGAGCGAAAATAAAACGGGGCGAATATTTCCCTGTATACAGTATTGGATTTATAATGCATGTACAACCTCGCATTAAAGACTGCAGTGTCTTGAATGACCAGTAATACTGCAGGCTGGTCGCTTAAGACGAGAAAAACTGTGCATACACATAAACTATATTTACTTATTAAAATGATAAAATTATGAATCAATATAACTTCATTTCTAAATTGACAGTATCTTTTTTTCAGACCGTACAATTAAGAATAACTGTGGCGGAACATATCGTGGACGGGAAAACGCCATCTTTGGGTCACGTGATTGTAGGTGCTAACACTTCCGGTACAGAACTATCGCACTGGAATCAAATGATTTCCTCGCCTAGGAAGCCTATAGCCATGTGGCACTATTTACGGAAATAACGGGGAGACTGCTGTGTATTGCTATTATCACATCATACTATATCGTTTTAATAAGATTATATATACACTGTATATCTCGTTATGTATTTAAATGTTTATCAAAGAGTTATCATTTTGTGTTACTTTGTCATAACATAATTATATTATATGATTTATCATTATTTTTATCTTTCATTATAATTATATGTAAATAAGTGTTTTGAATAAATTTTGTTTTTAACATTGATGATTGTGAATGACTTATTTTCTGCTCTCATTCGAATAAGCTTAACGTCAATTTTGTACATGTTGATAATAAAATAATAATTTTTTGCATTAAAAAAACAACATCGTTATGCCCCAATGAGGTGAAAACAGTGGTGCATGGACATTAAATTAATGTGACATTTTTATAAAATAAAAAATGAGGCTTTCAGTGGAAATAACGGAATAACTTAATACCTTTTCCAAGCTTATTGAATATTTCTTTACATTGACCATACAAATAATCCCTGACACTAGCATATGATGAATCAATATATACAAATGGATAAAATTTTAAGAGTAATTTTTAACACCTTTAAAACTTCGAAAACTTTTGATATATTGTCCTTCATGCTATTAATTTTACGAATTAAGTGACCGATTTCATCATAAAGTTCTTTATTTGTTTCGGTAAGTTTGACTTCTTACTTGAGTAGTTCATTTTTAGGAGGGGGGGGGGGGTGATATTAAACTGATAGTACATTTTTTTTATAAAGTGCACGCCCTCCGTTCTTTTTTGGTATAACTGTTAACTTCATGCTATCAGTTCCCTGGCCTCAGGATCATGAAGCAATTTCAGACTTAAGTCAAAATTTTAATAAGTTATAAAATATTTGTTTGTTGTGATATGACAATTAAAATTTGAAAGAAACAACGTTATACCAAGACACTTAATAGCATTTCAATTTTGTGAGTGTTTTCAATTAGGAGATATTAAGACGGTGTACAAGTTTTGACTTAAGTCCAAGTTTGCATCATGATCCTGGGGCCAGGTGTCAATTCCCATTGCTAGAGCTCTTAACGCCCGATACCAATATGCCACTTTAGCTTCATCATCTAGGAAGCCAAATTGAGGCATTTTTTTGTGTATCGAGTGACTCAGGTCTTACATTATAAGAGTTCCGGATTGTCTTATCGTAATGATTTTTGGTGTGAACACTGTGATCACACTTATGTTTTTTTATCACATCAATTGGATCTTTAGCCATCAAGACCCGTGGAATGCCTGGTGTGTTGATGTGGTCTGCTTCCGTGCTTCCCATGAACTGCTCGTGCAAGACTCCAAGTCTCCATTCTCTCTAAAAACAACCATCCAATAAATAATGAGATAACTTTCTTTTCGTATAAAAAAATGGAATTTCAGTCAATAGATTCGCGCTCTATGGTTTTGGATATACTCAGTAAGATTTAAGCATAGGGATGCAATGTAACCGAATTAGTTTATGAAAGCAAATAAAGGGAGAAGGGGGAATTGAAACGGCACTTTACAGAGCAGAGCACGAAAATTCAAGCAAAAAAGATGCAAAATTTTTATTTCATTTTGAAATGTAACCCTTAAATTAGAATTAAGTTACAAAATAATGTAATTCTAATACCGAAAAACTAACCACTTTATATTCAATTCTACGAAAGCATATTACTGCCTCATTGTGAATTTTTTTTTCAAAGAAGAGGGGGGGAATAAGACGTGAAAAATATACTAAGGATGACATTTACTCAGAATGAAAAAAAAATCCACTGATGATAATGAAAAACCATCTATTTTATGTTATAGACCTTTGATTTTAGTGTTATTTTTCACTTTCAAAAAAGTAGGCCAATGACCTACTTTTTTAGTTAATGGCCATTTAATATTTTTTGAAAAATCAAGAAAAATCCCATAAAATTTTACACTACGATTGAAATTTTCTTAATTGTAAATGTATTACAAATAATAAAAAAAGTTTAAAAAGTAAAATACAGTTTATGAATGGTAGTGGCACTATAACTCTGTCCCGAGTTTTTGCTTCCACCACTTTTTGCTTGATATTTCGATAATCATAAATACCTTTGTGCTCAAACTATGTTCATCCACTAATATGAAAAATGTCCAGATTATCTGTTTTGAAACGCCCCCTTTACCGCCTCAGGTTTCAATACACATCCCAAAATAGAAAGTCTACGGAGATTTAGCATTGCATCAGCCATTATTAAGCCCGGATGATAACGTTGAAAAATTGTGCGAGGTGTCCCGAGAACTTGCGAATGGAGAAAAGATGTAAACATTTCCCATTATAAATCTCCGTAAGAAATTTGTTTTCGTTCCTGTGAACTTTTATGAGTGAAAAATGATAATTTGTCAATGAAGATATCTTGAATATTTTCCCTTTTATCGATTTCAACAGCATTTCTTTCACAGGTATGTGTATTTTTATTAAAAATCATCAAAAAGTGGTGGAAGCAATAACTAGGGACAGACTATAAATAGGTACAAAGCATTAAGATTTCAGCAACAATTTAAAAAAATATTCCAGTCCGATATTCCTCTATCAGTTTTCAAATCCCTATCCATTTTTGATCCAATTTTACAAAAAATTGAATGATGATAATGCTATTACTTACTATAGGTTAGTTACTGACTCACTACTGAAATATATTGGGTTGATCAATCTCATAGATGGCGAGGGGAAGCCGAGCCGTCTATGAGATTGATCAACCCAATATATTTCAGTAGTGAGTCAGTAACTAACCTAATAAGTGTTTTGTTTTCCCGAGGACTATCAAGCGACATATTTATTCACAAATAGCGAAGACCTACGCAAAGCCACGTACAAGATGCCTAGCATCTCGTCCAATTTAACTCATTTAAACTCTTCAAAATTATCAATCTCACCTTTCAAATACTCTAAAAATCTTTGCTTCACTCATGTTTACTTACAATGTGTTGTTGCTATTCAATTTTAAACGTGTTCCCCCTTTCCTCTGCAGAGATTTGAGCAAATTTCGGCGCTGCCATTTTGTTTTGCTCTAGACACAACAATGTGACGTCAATATTCAAAGGGCAACTACTCTAATTTTAAAGAATTTCAAAGGGCAACTATTCTAAATACTTTAAGAACTTACGGCGTGCGGTTTCTGAACTAAATACTATGAAATGTCGAAATGAGTAAGCGAAGCGTCGGCCAATGACGGCCATATTGCCTAATATTAGTTCCCACCGAACTCACATAGAGATATATGAGGCAATCACGTGCTATGTTTAAACCAATGAAAGTGTCTCATAGTCCGAGGGAAAACAAAAAATCATTTATAGTACTGAACTACTTATATTGACCTTATTCTGTTGGCATAGAATTTATATGAGGTCAATGATCAAAATTGTGGGATATCGTTTTTAAGCATATTTCAATATTTTTGCAATTCGTGCCATACGGTTATTTTAATATGAATAAGTGAGGTAAACCAAACAGAAAATATGAAAAATTATATAGACTAAAATATAAAATCTTAACTTTTAATGTCAAAGTACTACCAAAAATGTTTAAGCAGAAAACAAAATCTGCAAAATTTACTCCAAATTTCCACTGTTTGGCTAAAAGTCTATTTTTGTTTGAGCTAAAGTCCATAATAAAGTAAAAATATCGAATGTTTTGTCAATAATAGTTCATTTCATAAATACTTTTTTTGTTTAGAACAAATTTTACTCATTACATTGAACTTTATGACAATCCGAATTAGAGAACTCAAACCCTGAGTAAACAACACCCTTAAGACGAAAAAGATACTGAAAAAATATCAACAAATCTGATAATTCTTTTACAAAAATTGTTTATAACAATGTATGTTTAACATAACGTCGATTTGTAACCCTTAAATATGTTCAATACTTGGAATTTGTTGATTAAACTAGTGCATACGTACCAAAACCTCCAAACTTTAATACTCTTCGTCATTTGTATAACTTCAATGGCTTACTAGTGTTTTACAAAGTGGGTCTATGCTTCATATTTTTGTTATAGTCTAAGTAAATAAAGTCTAATGGAAAACAAACCGATTACTATCAACAAGAACGTAGAGAGATGATCCACTATACATTAAAAATATCATTTTGTAGACATTATAGAAAATATTTACATTTTCAACTGTCTTTATCTGTAAATACATTACGAATCAGTTTTGAAGCCTATAACCCAATAATTTCATAAAAGATGAGTGACACAAAATGGATGTGTCTTAAAGCATAATCGAGAAACGGTATTGGCTGCGCCGCGTAGTAATGCATAGCATGTACGACATGAAAAAATGTTTTTTTTTTTAAATGTTGTTTTAAAGTGTACAAAATGAAAATAATATAAATATAAGTAATAAGGAATCATTCTTTGAATATTGTGAGGTGATAATTTCGGTCGGAGCGTGGTCAAATATATCATAAAGCCCTTCGGGCATTATTGGATTTGACCACGTCCCGACCAAAATCATCACCTCATAATACTCAAAGAATGATTCCTTATTCCTTAAGTAATACAAGTCCATAAATTCGTGGCAAAAGTCGCATATACATGTAGCATTAAAATAAAGCACTTTGTTGTGACTGAAATGGTTCAGTGTTTGGAGCACCTGAGACCGTGTGTAACCTTATAGAACTAAGCTTTTTAGGTTGAGTGTTCGATACCAACAACACTTGCATGATGAGGCAATAATTTTTTTCTTATATACAGTTTGTTAAAATATTCAAACTGAAAATAGTTAGAAACTGGGCTTTTGCAAACTTGTATAATAAAGTTTTTAAAAAAAATGAATAATTTAAAATTAAACTCCAACTTTAAAGTAATTAAGTTTTTCCAAAGTCAAAAGTCAGAAAATTCCAAGATTAGTGTTAAAAATTCCAACTTAAAAGTTAATAATTCCAACTTTAATCGGCTTGGTATTTCCTAGCTGCAGGTCTGTAGCTCCCGGTCTAAAAAAATTCGGATGGACGACCTGGGAGCTACAGTGCCTCCCATAGTAAAAATCTGCAATTTACGGCGCACAAAAAATTGCGCTAGTTTTGGATTGATTAACCTTATTTCCGAACACATTCTATACAAATAATTAATTCCAAAAAATTCCTCGGACATTTTACTACAGATATAAACACTTTACCTGCCTCTGATATTCTTATAAACACCATCACCAGCCCCGTAAAGTGAAGTGGTGCAGTTTGTTTACATGTAAAAATGGCGACTCTCGATCTCGACGTGAATTTAACATACTTCAATTTCCGAGTAAAGTACCGATATCAGTAGTTAATCAGTTAACTAGTTAATCAGTTAATTAGTTAATTGACTAAAGAATTTAATGGTACTAATTTTTTCTACAGAATTTGTGTGAAAATAAGGTTAATCAGTCCAAAACTAGCGCAAATTTTTGTGCGCCGTAAACTGCAGATTTTTACTGTGAGAGGCACTGTAGCTCCCAGGTCGTCCATCCGAATTTTTCAGACCGGGGCTACAGACCTGCAACTAGGTATTTCCAACTTTAAAGTTGGATTGACTGGGTATCCACAACGTGGCACAAATGCGCTTCCGTACAATTTCCTGTAAAAAAAAAAGAAGCTCAAAATTAGAAAAATCTTTTTTGTGTGTTTTTTTTTCAATATAACGTCATATGATCTACTATAGTATTTAATTTATATAGAAAGTGAAGCAATTGCATTGCATTTAAAATCTAGTATAGCTATAAGTCTCTAAAGAAGATCGATATGACATTAATTGTCCGTTTCTCCAAATAAAGCAGGCTTCTGAAAATATTGAATTTGGTATTTAAAACTAGATTTAATCGGTTTTTTATGGTTTGTTTAAGACATTTTGTTTAAAAAAAAACATTTATTGTTCATTGTGAAGATCTATTTAAAAATCTAGTTCCCGCCTTGACTGGCCCGGTTGATTTCATTAATTACAATATCAGTATCAATCATAACAAATTTCGGAACATACCACGGGTTTGGGAATCAAGACTGACATTTGAAATGCTAGTTTCTCTGTCCATTTTAGCTTTATGCATACTTGGAAAATATACCAAAAAACAACTTAGAAACAATTGGACAAATATATATGTTGCCATCTTCCATCACATTGATTACAAATGAATGTATTTTTTTTTTAATGTGTACTAGCTATTCCACCAAAAAATTAAAAATCAAATTTTTGTTTTCAAACATTGATTTCTGTGTAGTACCATCAGTATTTAACTAAATGTTTCAGTGTACTATATAGTCCAACAAAATTGATCGGGTGTGGTGTTCATAACCGGAAATCAGAAAGTCGCCATTGTTAAATTGACATGATGACAAGACTTGCAAGAAATTTACCTCATTTGTTTTCGTAAATATGGAAACTTCTTATGACAATGATTCACAAAAAGAAGAGGGAGAGTTATCAGACGATGATAACGAACCCGAAAATTGTCCAAATGATGTTCAAAGTGTTCTAAAAAAGGAAGCAGACGAGTTTCAATTTGGAAATAGAAATTTTGATACACGACATAGAGCGAACACAGTCTGGCAGAACTTATCGTACAGGCATCAACCGCCAAACATAATGCCAAATTATCCCATGAATTCTCCGTCTACGTGGGATTATAACCACGGGATGGGAACCCTAAGATACGACAGAATTCGACCCATGGCAACCCCACCTCCTCCTCAGAAATGGGACCCCAGGGATCATAGACCACGCCTACCAAATAATAGACCCTTGTTACCCACACCAAGTCCTCGTATGAGAAATTACCAGAATTCATCAAACTATAGAAATCAACCCATTCACAGAGTCCAGCAAACTAATAAACACTGTATCCTTAGTTATATGTAAAATTATATATAGTGGCACATACAATTACAAATATTGTAGGTGAACAAGTTTTCTGTTACCCTTTTGTATTTTAGATTTTGTTAATTATAAAGTTTTGATGATTCTGTGAAACAAAAGATAGATGTTCAATTTTGAAACTTTATTTTTGACTGACTAAGAATTTTTTATATGATGCCTGAATAACACTCCTTGAAAACACAGAATTTTATTAAAGAGGTATAAATATTCTATGTTACTAGTTAAATCCTTAATAAGTTTTTTAGCTTATGAAAGAAATAAACAATATCCTATCCAAGATGTTCCAAAAGAGCCCTTATTGGCTAATAAAGATGATGAAGCTGATAATTATGAGCAGCTCCTACAGAAGTATCAGGACATCAAAGAAAAGCTGGCTGAAATTCAATCGCAGGAGAAAGCTGTTCAGGAACCAGTTAGAGAAACTTCCACACAAGAGAAACCTGAAGACCAGAAGCCAACTGCATCAAAATCACAACCGATTCACAAGATTACACCAAGGAAACCGGAGACTAAAGTAGTGGTAGACATCACAGGAGAGGTAGCCAAAGAAAAGGTGCCTTATGTCAACACTTCACTTATCTGTTTATTAAGTTAATGTTTTACCACAGAAGTTATATTTTATAAATCAGGGCTTATTATGTCACTAAGCTCTTCAATCTTCGCTTTCAATGAGTTGAGGAGAATTTTGTATTTTAAACATATTTAATTTTCGTTAGTTGTTTTTCACAACGCCTTAGTTTATTGATGAAGCTTTTCTTGAAAATTATATTCTGGCACTTTTTGACTTAAGGTGGTTAGAGTATTTCCCAATTTTTGGCGTAAGCAAGTTAAAGATGGCTGCATTCAAGAAGTGCAGGTAAATGTCACATATTGTTTGATGCACAAGAACATTTCAGTGTTGTAAATGTGTGGATATTTTTTTTCCATAATTCCATTTAACTATTTACATGTAATTGTTTTGATAAATGTTTCTTCCTTAAAAAATATGTGGGTTATTTGATTTTGAATTACTAAATTTATAAGAACATTAAAATAGGTATTCACAGATTGTTTAATTTTGCATTAAATAACATGTACTGGAAACTGAAATCATGGTACATTGTACATATGAAAAAAATAAGTAGTTGTGCTAATATATATTTATATTCAACAAATTTCACTTTTTAAGAAGAAAAAAATCTAAATTATTGTGAATCCTGTAATTTGTGATGGAATTCTAGTAAAAAAAATTTAAGCAAACTAAAACATCTGGATAAATTCTTCAAATGAAAAATCAATATTAAAAAATGAGCTGGCCATGCTGGTTTGTTTTATTATGCCCTTATATAAAATGGTAATGCATTATTTGTAAATTTTCCAGAATAAGGAAGAACATCTGTTGAAAGTCAAAGAAGAGCCAACTGATGATAAGGAGGGCAAGTCAGAGGAACCACAGGCCATCACAACAGACAGTGGGGCCGACATAAAGAAGGAACCACCAGATGTCTCGGAGGTTGCCACAAACATCAAGGTTGAGGAGATTGTGGTGCTTAGTGATGAAGAATCGGGCAAAGAGAATGAACAAGTGAGTCAAGGAGTAAAACTTTCATTCAGAATGTAAAACTGTTTGAAGAATATTTTGTATTTTGCTTGATCACTTCCTGGGGTCAATGTTTATAATGGTACTTGTACTTAACTCTTGATTAAAATTTCACCCAAAGTTGTGTGGTTCAAAAGAGAGATGAATTGGATAATTTTTATTTCCAAATTATGCAAAAGCCATTGTTTAATACACAGGTATTATGCATTCAAGTGTATAGTTTAAGGACTATTTCAATTGTAAAAAATCATTTCATTCTCAATAGGAAGAAGGCAAGGATGCTGATGAGGAGGAGGATGAAGAAGATGACATGAATCTTTTAGAGCTTCGCCTCATTGCTCTAGCCTCAGCTGTAAAAAAAGAAGGATCTGCTGAGGCACAAGAAAAGCCACCATCTAAGGAAGTCACCAGTAATAGAAAAGAAAATCCAAGAAAAACATCTAGAGGAAATGAAAGAAGCACAAATCGGACCAGCAGTGGCACAAACAGACAGACAAAGCAAACAAGAGGTAAAATTACCCAAAATATTTTATTATGCTGAAAAATTCAGGTCAGGAGAAAATAATGAGTTTAGATCCATAGTATAAGATGCATTTCTTTGCAATCAGCAGGTAGACCAACTCAGAATGTTAAAAGCACCGGCAATAGAAATTCAAGGTCAACCTCATCTGGAAGGTCACCAGCCCCTCGTAAACCACTGGCTGGTACCAGCATCAGGCGCCAAAACTCAAGGAGAATTGAAGATCGTAGGCGAGAAAGCATGGTGGAAAAGCGACGCCAGGAGGAAAGGAAAGAAAGTCTGGCAGAAAAAAGAAGACAGGAAAATAAAAGAAGGGCAGAGGAAGACAAGCGAAGGGCTGAGGAGGACAAGCGAAGAGAAATCCAAAAGATCCTCACCATTGATGACCCCCAGGAGCAGGTCAACAGATTCCTACGCATGTTGGATGACAAGCGATTTCCAGAGTACACCAAGGTAATAGCTTTGTCTGTAAAATTTATACTGTGACCAAGGTCTTAAAGTACACTTAAATAAATAATAATGTCATTAATCTTATAAGGTTTTTTTGGGGGGGAGGGGGGTTGTAGTTGCGATAGTTTTAAGCAGTTTTTCAACTTTTTTAATATAGTTAACATACATGTATCTATTTTTGCAGTATTTTTTATTCCTCTCAAATTTCACAGCAATTACATAAATTTGTTTATGACAGCTTTCAAGCACAGAGAACAAGAGGAAGCCATCTGTTGGGAAACAGACCACACAGGACAAAGCGCCCCCGCTGAAGGACAATTATGAGGAGGTGGAGATGGATCTAGACAGTGATACTGAGACAACAAGTTTGTACAAATTATGTACACTAGTATTTGATAAATGAACATTAATATAAGTTATTGACTTTCAGACACAGAGTAACAACACTTACCTAATACTAGTAACCAAGATTCATCCTTACAAGTTTTTGACTGGTAAAGGAATTTAATAAGTTTATTATTTCAGACATATCTATGGATCAGAGTGGCGTATTTGATGACATGATGGACAAAGATTATAGACGAGGTTTCATGTATCCACTGCCTCTGATGGTGAGACACTTTGATTGTTAACAAGTGTCATTCAAGAACACCTTTTTGAAGAGATGGCATGTCTTTATCAATAAATGAGTCAATTTAAGAATGCTGTTATTGTTTTCCAGAGTGTGGACACTTCAGCAGCCAGTGGTCACATTCCACAGTGGAACGACCCATATTTCCCAGGTTACAGTGACATTTTGTCAGAGGAAATTCTTGACTCCCAGAATTCCTGGCCACAGGATCCGGTCTACAAACAGAGTTACAACGACCCCACCTACAGCCGTGGTCTAAAGCCATGGACAGAAGTTTACCACGCTGACACCACCGACCCATTAAAACTTCCTCCCCCTCCCCCTCCCCCACCTTTACCCCCAGATGAACCTATCCCCCCACCCCCTCCAGATGCTCCTTCCCCACCCCCACTCCCTTCAGAGCCTCCACCAGGGGATGAAAGGTCCCCCAGTTTAGAGCAGACAGGAAGGAAAGGGCATAGTGATTTATATGCAGCCCTGAGGTCCTCCCCAGACCTCTCGGATGACCTGGATAAAGAGGAGGCTCAGCTGAGGGCTCAGTTACTCAAGTCTCTAGCAGCTAGGAAAATGAAAGAAAAAATGGAGAAATTAAGAAATGGGGTATTTAATTTATACACTATTTGTGCAGTGTAAAAGTGTTGTATTGATCAATTTGTGCTTTATCAGTTAATGGGAAAATTAAAGTTTACATACTTATATATATATCTAAGAAGAAAAAGAAATGTTTTACGAGGAAAAATATATATATGTTCAGTCAAACTTTGTTATCTCGAACTAGGGACTGGTTAAAAACTTTTAGATATTCAAGTATTCGAGATATCAAGGGTAAATTACTTAAAGTATAAGTGGTTGGGACTTACAAATTACTTCAATATATCCATTGTATTTGAGATATCGGTGTTCGAGATATCGAAGTTCAACTGTACATTGTACACGTAAGTTTTATGTTTTGAACATTGTAAGATGTATATCATAAATAAATATACCGGGTATGTTTTGTAGTCCCAATCTGCTGACAGTTCACCCTCTCGATCTCAGTCACCCGTAGTGATGACCTTGAACCAAAAGCCTAAACCAGTCAGAAGTCGGCAGCCCATGGCTCAGCTAGTGGTGAACACTCATTATTTACTTTAAATCTTTATAATCTTTGGTGTTATATGCATTGCATTCTAATCTTTATAAACTCATTTTGGTTATTTTTATAAAAAGGAGAAACATTTGTTAAGATGAATGAATGGAAACATACATGCTTATTGGCACTAGTTAATTATATCTATATTTTCTGTTATGACAGATTCCAATCCATGAGCCAGTTGTGATAAATTTGAATGACGATTCCTCAGATGAGGAGGAATATCCTCATAACAAATCCTCAGCTGTTCCTGTGTCCTCCCTCCAGGGGTCCAGTAACACGAACAGTGGACCAAAGTCCCTCCAGTCATGCTCCAGTGCCTCCAGTTTCTTATCGGGCCTGGACTCTTTCTTGAAAGAGGCTCGGTTGTCCTCTGGGGTAAGGTTTTGTGTGCTGTTTGTTGGAGAATTGGTTTTGTAATAGATTGATTTAATACATGGGTGCTCACTGTCAGTTTGATAAGCTTTTTAAAAGAAGATGCTGCAGTTAAATAGCTTGTAAGTATAGCAATAAAGACATTCGTTAGGATATAAGCAGAGGGAGAAATAAGAAAAAAATTATATAACAGCATTTAAGAAACATTTTTGAATTGTTACAGAGTCAGGAAAAGAAGCAGAAAGAGGACACTGAGAGGAAGAAGAAACTTCAAGTGATGGAGGAAGATCTTCAAAATCAAAAGTAAACCTGACTTGATGAGTTCATGACTTACAAACTTTCTTTAAGTTATTTTTTTGGATTGGCTCTATACTTTATTGTGATAAAGAGAAAGAAGAATGATATGCCAGAAAAGGGACTTGATCATTTGCTGTAAAGGTTGATTGTTCATGTTTTTGTCAAGAACATAAACACTTTAATTTAGATATAACCAGTTTTATAGTATAAAAGAGCTTCAAAATGATCCGTTTATGTATTGTTTGTAGAATTGGTGTAGAAAAGGGTAGAAAACTGTTTAAATCTCTGCTGATGCGCTGTTCCAAGAACAAGAAGGAATGGACCGATGCCCAGGCCCGAGTAGAAGATCTAAAACAGCAGCTCGAGGAGGCAGAGGGGCAAGTGGTCAGGAAGAAGGACCAGTTCGACAAGTCCCGTAAACAGGTCAGGCAGTGTAAAGGGCATCTTCAGGTCAAAGTAATGGCATCAAATGTGTAGTACTTTTATCATGAAATCACTTTTTTGAAAGTATAGTCAAAATACAAGATTTACAAAACCATTTCTTGAACAGAATTACAGAAATAAATGCATTATTTCATTTGTTTTGAGAAAGGTTTACGTTTCATAATAACATACAATACATTATTACATGTACATATGTACATAAAATATTACACATGTACATTTAAGTACTAAATTTACATGATTTTATTTTAACAGGCTCGAGGTTTACGGGACAAAGTGAACCAGAAACAAATGGAGGTAGAAAAGCTGGAGGCGACCGTCAAAGAGGAGGGAGTCCAGGTGTATGGTGAGGACTTCAGTCTCAACAACTCCAGGCGGGAGGTGACCATGGCCGGCAAAAAGAGAGTCGAAAACCTGGCTGTCACTGTCATTAACGAGGTAAGACAACAATTACACTGTCCTGAGTGTGCAGGTAAAATAGAGGGAAGCACCGTCAGGGAAAATCATAGCCTTGATAGTCTTTGTAAGTTAAAGACAAATTGTTAAATTGTAAGATTCTTAAGAAGTATCACTCCTTCAATTTATCAAAGTCTTGCCCTTATCCACTATGCACTACATGGGTAAGGGTTGTTGGGTAAGGATGGTTGGTATGAAAAAAAACCCGCTTGAAAGTTTTTCTATCAGTGTTCTATATTTTAGAATTTCATACAGTTTTAAAATTAAATTATATTGTTTCACTATTTCAAAGACAAATTGATTCTCAAGACAGTCAAATATCAAATTGAATAAACTTGTTCTTCATTATAGACCTAAGTTTCATAGAAGGAATAATATTTATGGTAGTTGTTCCCTTGATCTCTAGGGTGGTATTCAGAGACATTGTCTGCACTTTAAAGTGTCACACTGGCTCATTTACTCAGGCCTTTGTGTCTCATTCAAGTGCTACATTAAATAAGGAAAGTATACCTAGTTATTCTTCTTAGATATATAGGGAGAATATGTGTACTTGTCTAATATTCTGATGGTTCATATAATAATATAAATCTGAACTGAAGTTTGCATATTACTTTAGTTCATATTTTTGTTTAAAGTTTCTAATGCAAAGAGGGAAAAAGATTAATGGCTTTCTAATTTTTCGTTATATTGATAAAATTTGTACATAAAGTCAAGGGATAATTTCCTTAGGTCTACTTTACGTCCAACTCAATAAATCTTTTTTGGAAATAAGGTTTTTCTTTCTGCATCTGATTTAATAAATTTTTTCAATGAATTTGAAAGAAGATTTGAAAGTAGAAAATCAATTTGAAAGTAGAAAATGAAAAAGCTTTTACTTTTTATAAGGATCAAACACATTCTTTAAAGTCAAAGTGCAATTCAACAACTGAATTCAAAATTTGGTGTTCGAGGTTCTACGTGTCAAAATAAATACTGTAAACCAAACTAGTTCGCAACGACTAACTTTCGCGACCAAGCATGTTGTGATAAGAATCAAACGACAAGGGCTGGTTCGCAGCGAGAAATATTCGCGACAACAAGGCTCTCACGAACCTCGTGAAAATTTCTCGCACGCGAATAAAAGTTGGTTTATAGTATGCAAGATTTGTTGTTGCACCCTAAGTGGCATTAAAGTTTTTGTAGCTGACCTTAGTGTCTCATTCAGATGCTACAGAAAATTGACTGAACTCTTGTTGTCACTCAGGATCTTTGAACAATGACAGGTTTACATTTGATCAGAACAGAACCCAAAGCACAAGTGATACTAAACAACTGAAAATTAATAAGACTTGATATGCAACAAAACGCATGTGGCTATTGAAAATGCATTATCTGGGATTAACTTAGCAACACAGTATTAAGCTTTATTTGCTATTATTAACGCTTGCATTTTTCGTATTGTCTATTTAAAGCATGCAGTAAAGAAAGGAGCCTCTGGGAAAGAAAACATTCAACAGACCAAGAAGAAGAGTGTCGCAGATATCACTGAAGAGAAAGAACGCCTTCAAAACTTGGAGAAAGAATATGCACGGCGAATCCAGCATCTCAAAATGGCCAATGCTAAACGGAAGATCCAGGCCCGGAAAGCTAGGATCAGCAACGGAAGGAAGAGCTCCACAGAAATTCCTCGACTCGAGAAGATCGAGATCGATCTAACAGAAGAGACGGTGGAGGGAGCAGGAGAAGTGGAACAGCCGACCAAGCGCCGCCGTTCCCTTCTGGAGCTGAACCCCAGCACCAAGCCAAACATCAAGAAAAAGGCAGAGGATAGTTCATTATCGGTGAAAACTTTTGTGAGTGCTAAAGACAGTCCTAAAAAGTCTACTGACTTCAATGTGCCAAATCCTCAGCAAATAAAAAAGCTGAAACACTTGTTGGTAAGTTTGTCTGTTTGTGTATTTGCTAGTTGAAAATTATCAATTATCTTAGGTTGCATGAGACAAATAATTTCTTTTTTTTTTTTTACTTTGCAGGATGAAAACATTTCCACATATTTGTCAAAACAAGATGTTCTTCCTTTGACATCAAGTTATTGTGAAAATATTTTCACTCAAGAGTCACAAGAGGTAAAATAAATTTATTGTTTGTACTCGCATATATAGAAAAAAATGAAAGGTTGTTCAATTTACCATTTTGGACTCACCTTAAATACAGAAAGAATGGTAAATACAAAGATAAAGAGATAAAACCAATATTAATTTTAACAAAGATAATCTTTCCTTGTTGTCACTTATAAAGCAGAGTAGGAAAACATCAATAAACAAAAATCTATAATGGTTTAAGGTGGTATGTGACATCTGTCAATATTAATGTGGAATAAAGTACCTACATTATAATTAGAATTCTTTCACTGGTGTAGAATTTTCAAATTTTACAATATTTCACAAAAAACTATGTTTTAAAAAATTTTGAAAAGGTAAATATTTTAAAAAACCTGCAGGATTGGAACTCATGATTTACAGATTCATAGTGAACTCTTTAACCCACTGCGCTACAATGTTAGACGACAATTATGGGAAAGAAACTTTTTACAAAAATACACTTTATTTTATTGTTTATTTCAATAAATAGTACCTTAATTAAATTGTAGTGTTTGGATACAAATATTAATGTATGGCTCTCTGTTGACAATTATAGATTCCAGCAATAGTGGAACACAGGAAAGTCCAGAGGAGGAAAGAGGACCCTAGTTCTATGATAGTTCCTTACTCCTATGTCAGTCCACTACGCCATTTCAAATCTTACAGGTAACAAGATTCATAGTGTGAATGTTGTTCAGTGTATTTGATAGAGCACATGCTACAGATACATGTGTAGATATTAATGAAAACTGATGATACTTTACTATGCCAACAGATTTAGCCCCTACTTCCGCACCAAGAACAAGCTCTCCCTCTCCTCGCTGACCTACTCTAACAAGCTGAATGTGAACCGCGTGCTTTGTAAATACGATCTACAGGGCACCTGCAATGATGAGGAGTGTTTTGGGTGAGTAGTTCCTCTGTAACTGTCCCACAACCAAAAATTGAGTAAGATAATACATTGTCAAATGCCATTGTTGTTTTGTGTACTTTTTTGGTTTCTGGCATTCATGTTCAGTGCTAATACTGTGGAATCATTAGAATTTGTGGTGGCTCAATTTTCGTGGTATTCGTGAGTAGGCCTCACCCACGAATTTACATCCTCCACGAAAACTAATTATAAAAGATTTAGTTTACCTACTGAAACTGAAAACTGACGCATCCACGAAATTACATCCCCACGAATAAGCAAAAACCCCACAATCCACGAAAATTGGCCCCCGCAAAATTAAATGATTCCACAGTAAACCAAAATTGTAGTTTTTTTTCAACATTTGATTTGATTTAGATATGGTGTTGCAACAAATGCTGAGAAAAAATAAATATATGCCTGAAGATAGAAAATTCTTACTCCCTCAGCCTTTGCAATTTGTAATATCTTGCTCTTTCTCTGAGCCCCCCCCCCCCCCCAGTAAACCATAACATGACTAAACATCATTCTAGTGATTAAAGCTAAATTCCAGCAAACTGTCACATTTCTAACAAGGTATTTTTATAAAATGAATGACTGCAGACTCTGAGCGTTAGATGCAGCTGAGTGACCCATTAGTTTGTGACTGAATGACTTTCCTTAATATCTGCATCAGAATCTTTATTTCTGTTTTAGACTTAACAAGATGTCTTAATAATGGATCAGATTTTATGACCTGTGTAACGCAAGAAGATTAATGAATATGTATTTTACGGCAGAGGCTTTGTCTGGCTCTGTGAATTACTTCCCTTTGACTGGTTTTAACAGTTTCATTTACGACATCATAGGGGGTCCATTTACTTCGCACCTGTAGCACTTTCATCAAACCCCCTTGTTATGTGGCTAGTTGTCATTATCTGTTTTACAGATTAAGTGTCACAAAAACACAGGTTTTATGTTTCCAGATATCACGTCATGCATTTATAAGGGGATTAGCATGCTTGTTAACATGCAGTTAAATTGCAAAAACTGCAGCCATAAAAATCACAAATACAAGCTCTTGGGTCAAAGGGGAGAAGATGGCACATTGAATTAAGGCAACATTATGATTTCTGTCAGACAATTGTAAATATTTACAGCATAATTGCAGCATAAATCGCCAGATTTTAGGTGGCCATGTATTTGGTCAAGCGAATCTTCCACTGTCAATGGAAGGTGTGTGTTTCATGGTGATAAGCTGATGGAATTAGCATAATTATTGTTTATACTGCAAAATTGTAGGGGGATCATCATTGGCAATCTATTAGTCAGTGGATACATTACATTTTATGTT